>JAHZTW010000002.1:54924260-55169741 GCA_020283515.1 Alliaria petiolata
CTCCTAGAGAGAGTTGCTCTAGAGCCATTGCCTCCGAAAGAAGAGAAAGGTCCTCAAAACCGTACAAAGGTTGGCTTCATGGGTTGTATATATATAATTTTTGGCTGAAATTCCATTATCTGTGATCGTATGTGCTTTCGTTTTTATTTTATTTTTGTCGTTTGTCTTATCCATTTTTCTGTTTCGGAGGACTTGTTGCATTGTCCACTAGAAAGTTGTATTGAGAAAATTGTTTTTGTTCTTCGATGCAAATCTAGGATGGCAATGATGGAGAAGAGGTAAACAAGCAAGCCATTGAGCGTGATGAGAGACGTTTAACTGAGTTGGGTAGACGAACTGTGGAGATATATGTTCTTGCCCATATCTTCAGGTAACAATGCAGAATATGTTTCTATACAGTATGCCACTGTTGTTCTTCCTTGCTGTGCTTATGTATAGTGTACTTCAATATCTCTGAGAACTGCAGCAGCAAAATCGAGGTTGCGCATCAAGAAGCTATTGCGCTAAAAAGGCAGGAAGAACTAATTCGCGAGGAAGAGGAAGCGTGGTTGGCAGAAACCGAAAGGAGGGCCAAAAGAGGAGCAGCCCAGCGAGTGAAGAAATCTAAGAAGAAACAGGTGTGATGTGACACTTCTGAAGGCTTGGGCATTCGGTTCGTTCGGGTTTTTCGGTTTTTGGTTATTTCGGTAATGAGAAATTATCACCGAACCGAACCGAATTCGGTTCGAAGATCGGTTTTTTCGGTTCAGTTTTTGCAATTTTTGTGTGTTCCGAATATAAACGAAATCATTGATATAAATCGGTTTATTCGGTTAATTTGTCGAAAATTCATGAATTTAACGGTTATTTTCGGTGAATTCGGTTAATTTTATAAAATTCGGCTTATTCGATTACTATAGTTTTCGGTTTATGTTAAATGAATGGGCTTGATAAATTACAAAATTGATGGGCCAAGCCCTTTTGTCTAACCTGCATTCTTAAACCTTACAAATACAAATTCTGCATAACATCATCAAATTCATAAGACATTAAAAAGAAATAAAATGGCTCCATCCAAAGTGATAATCTCGGTACAGAAACAATCAAACAAGTCTCCTTACAATTTACAAAGAAAAAAATTAAAACTGCATCGATGTAACAATCGAACAAGTCTCGTTACAAACTCGACATTTAATCGATAAATTGAAGAGAAGAACCAGCAAATTACCTCACCCTTGTCATTCACCTTCGTACCACCTTCTCCTTCAAACAGAAAATCATGATTTTAAAATACGAACCACACTTAACTCATCAAACATCAAACATAACCAGACTTAACTCATCAAACATCAAACATAACCAGACTTCCCTCATCAAACATAACTCATTTAAACTTTTGAACTCATGAAAAAGGAGTAGGTGGAAGGGTTCTCACGGCAGTTAAGTGGCGAGCAGTAGCGAATCCAGAAGTTATATTGACCGGGACCAAAATATTAATATAAAGAAAAAAAAATGTAAAAGGGGTCATTGGGGAGATTTGAACCATGGTTTAGGGGGTTCATAATCACTTTTTACCACTAGAGATAGATAGATTTTCTGTGTTTTAGGTACATTTAAAATTTTTATAAATATTTAAAAGGTGTCAGATGACACCCTATGTTTACTAGTGGACTCGCCACTGGTGGCGAGTAATGTCCACTAAACTTATGTCGGGACCTCATGGGACATGGTCGGAAAGACATGCCGTCATGAGGTCCGTTCGGCCTTATTTTGTCGGTTGCTACTAGTATTTGTGGTGTTTTCAATCTCTTCTGGCGCTTCTCAGGTTTTTCCCCGAGCCACCTCTTTTCTTCTATCTGATTTCTCATCTATTTATAAATTTCTGGCGCGTCTTCTTATTGGCTCCGCTAATCCCGCCGTCCGGTCTCATCTCTTCTGGAACCGATAAAGGTTCCTACCGTCGGATCTTTTTTTACCTTCGGCGCAGATCCCATCAATCGTGATGCATAAGGGGAGGTCTGCAGCTAGGTGTACTGTTTGGCGGGCCCTCTTGTCAATGTGGCACTATAGAATTCGGCATGATAAAATCGGTCCCAACAATATATACTTGTATTTTTTTTCCTTATATAAATATATATATATATATATATATATATATATATATATATCTTGTTTTGCTAAAGAGTTATATATACATGCATTCAAAATGTACCAGTTTCCTAATTTTCTTAAATATTTTACTTATGCATATCCGTTTCCAGAGTCGTGCATGAACCAAAACATATGATACATACGTATAGGGCCTCACATTTTTTTGAATTTTTTTAGGACCCCAATGTTTTTAATTTCTGTATTATTTGGTTTTTATATTTGTTTGATTTACTTCCTAAGGTAAAAAAATTTAGTTTAATAAACAAATATCCTAAAAAAAATTTATTTTGTCAAATTTGAGTTATAATTTTGGTGTTTAATGTATTATGTAGTGCCCCCACTTTTAATTTCATATTAAACCCTAAATATTTCAGGTAGGCAGATTGATTACTAATGTTTTATGGTTTAACTCGTCTCCTATAAAACTTATTATATAGGATTCCTATGTTTTTATGGTTTTATGGCCCATATTTTTATGGTTTGAAAAATATAAATCAAACCATAAAACATTAATAATGGATAAAAAAAACTATAAAACTTATTATATATATATAAAAAATTTCTTGTATAAGAGGTCAAGAAAAATTGGGAGCCAAGCCTAATGCCTTATTTGGCTAGGCCCAGGGCCGGCCCTGCAGATAGGGTTCTGGCCGTTTCTAATTTCACGTAACTTGGTAATAATATTACTTAACAACCCATCTTCCGATGTTAAAAAAAAAACATCTTCCAAAACTACAAGAAAGAAAAATTTTAAAGTCAAAACTAAAAAGACATATAATTATTTTTATAATTAAAAAAAGAAAAGGAATCTTAATACAAGTAGATGAATACATGTGCTAATGTTTGCTTGATGATCGGGTTAACGCCAAATGGACCAACTAATATGCATATAATTAAGATGACTTCTTTCATTGGGCCCTGTCTCTCCTATATTTTCAGTCTTTATCAATTGATGTTTTATTTTTCACTAATTAATTGAAGTTGTCGTCCCTAATTAATTAATACTTATCAGAAAAATAGAGTTTTCCTATAACTCAATTATAATAAACTAGATTAGGTACGGCCTATACGTGAGATCTATAATTCAATATTTTATAACTCACGAAAAAATTAAAATTAAAAAATGAAAAGAAAAGAAAAAAATCAAATCACTCATAAAATTAAATTAAATAACATTAAAAACACATATATGAAATTACTAACAGATAGCGCGAAGCCTAACAGATTAAAGTTTATATATTTATTTTGATTTTTTTCATTTTTCTTCTATTATTTGGTTTAAATTAAATTTCGTCATTTGTTTCCAAATATTTGTTTTTACTATTCCTATTTAAATTATGTTTACTTTATATTATGAAGATACTCATTTTTTTTTTTGCCATGCTTTGATGAATTGATACTCATTTTTTATTATGTGAATTATATTTACTATTTTTAATCATATTTAATTTTTCTTTTTTCTAAATGGAAGATTATGTTAATTCAATAACACTGGTTTGAATATTTGAATCGTTATGGACATTGAACCTGTTGCCAAAAAAAAATAAAAAAATAAAAAAAAAGATGAATGTGAAGGAGACTTTGCCGTCTCTTGCCAAACAGCTATAAATCAAGCAATGAAAGAAAAATCAAATTATTTGTAAAAAATATATATACTTAAGTAAAATAGCAAAAAGCTGCTGGTTCATAGAAGGGATGGAACAACGCGTCTAAGCCCAAAAGAAAAAGCTTGGATTTATTTACTCCACCATACATCTTCTTGACTTTGGAATACTTTTGTTGTGAGAGAGTCTTCAACTCTGGTCTTCATACATGATGGTAGTAAGATGATTGGTTCAGACGATTCATACAAACATGAATGGTTCATTATCGTTCAGACACCTCTAAATTTTTCTTTACATTTTAATTATCTTATCTTCATGTAGTGGAAAAATCTTAACTGCCACTGCCACTTAAATTCATTTTCAAACATCCTGAAAAACATCCCAATCTTGATTTCTTTATCAATTCCCAAATTGAGTTTAAGTTATAAAAAACAAAACCTCTCATACATCATATTCTAATTTTTATTTTAAAATCTTCTCTTCCAATTTTTTTTTTGAAACTATTTATTTATTTTATCGGTGATATTCTTTTGATCTTTTTTAAAAAATTGTGACAGCGTATATTTCCGTCTTAAAAATTAGTTTTGCTCAATTATAAATGCTAGGTCCATAATAATATTTTCTGTACTTTTACAAATTACGACCCATTAATGTATAGAATGTTTTTTTTTCCTTGTAACATCTGTTATAGAATTATATATATATATATATATATATATATATATATATATATATATATTTGTTAACAAAACATCGGTTATTGTTTTTACAGCAAAACATATATCTATCCGGGTCATTGGTAACAAAAATCTTTAATTAAATTTTACTATCCTCTAAGTCGTTATTTTAGAGTTTTCACATTAAAAAAACATAAAAATTCTATTTGATTATTTATTAATACACTAGATAAATTTATTTCTCTAATAAATACATTAACACAATAGGGTTAAAATTGGATTTTTTTTAAAAAATTATATTTAAAATCTAAAACAACTCTATTTATAAGACAAAAATAAAACTTCAAAACACCACACTATTTATTACTCTCTCCGTTTCATAAAAAGTGTCGTTTTGAATTAATTCTTATTTCACAAAGAGTGTCGTTTTGTATTTTCAATGCAGAATTTTGAAGAAAAATTCAGTTTTAACCTTATAATTTTAATGTATTAATTAGAGAGAAAAATATATTTAGTGTATTAATAAGAGATAAATAGAGTTTTTAATAGATTTCTTAATATGTGTGAAAAACTCTAAAATGACATTCTTTGTGTAGCGGAGGGAGTAAACGAAAAAGTACTATACATGAGATGCATGTTAATTAAGTGAACAGCCCAATGTTTCCCGTTTGTCGGTGAGTGATGTTAAAAGCTTTGTGACACTGATAATGGAAGTGACCCTATTACATTAATTTAGTTTAGTTCCAAAACATAAATATTTAATCTGTAATTGCTTTATCAACATAATAATTCTCAGATTGTATTGGCTTTTCGATATTAGAAGCACCATTTGGCAGAAGCAAACGAAAACGACAGTGAGGATTAGCTGATATGCATTACATATAATATAGTACTATATAGAGTAAGAAGAGAAGACGAATAAATTTTACGAGTTATTGTCTTATTGAACAGTTACCAGAAAATAAAATAAATGTACAATTGTATAATAACCCTTTTCTTAAAATATATATATGCAATTGTAAATGTAGAAAACACGCAAAGCACAAGAAATACAAAGAGGTTTGACAATATGCCTAATCCTCAAAATTTTATTAAAAATACTTTTTGAATAATTATATTTAGTATTTAATATCAAAATTACACGAGTTTAATAGCCTTTTAACTCGACTCCTATCTATTTTTTAACTTATTATGAGATCTTTAAGTTTAACCATACTAATCTACACCCATTAGTTACTCTCCACCTTGTGATCGATAAACTCTCGCTCTTTTCAAGTGAAGATGCCAAACGGTTCAAAGTCATTTCTAACTAACTTTCATGTCTAAAGGAATGTTTTTCTCAACTTATAAATTCTATAATTAAAAGAATTTCGTGCCTCCAATCGACAATTGCAAGGCTAGCAAATTTTCTATATCTAAGGAGAAATATTCATTTTTTATTTGTCCTAATCAAACTAATATTTTCATAAATCTTTTAAATATCTTCAAGCGTCATTTTTCATTGTGTTTTAGTTCCAAGTAATATTTCCAAGATGTGCTCAATAATATCTTCATGAATATTGATACACGTATACAAAATATATCTGCCTCATAATACCACGTCTGATGCATTTTCTGATCGTCTGTCTGATTGCTCCCAAAAACTGCATCTTCAAAAATAACTTCCAGTAAAATTTTCCGTTTGCAACTGCTGAAACATTGACAATATCGTTTGAGGAATGTATTCCCTTCCATATCACACAAATTAAGATATTTAGACTTAATTTTTTTTTATTAAAGTGTATACATAGATATTTATTCAAATATTTACCTTACAAGTTTACATTTTTTCGATGTTCAAAAAAAAAACGAAAAAACTTAGAATCGACATTGCTTATATCATAAGAATCCTCTTTAACATTATAGTAAAGGAAATAAATTATACATGCATGCATAATGCTAGTCCTATCAACATCAATGCCTCAAAATCTAAAATCTGACTTATAACGAAGGCTGGCGGCGGATGATTGACGTTGATGATAGGTTTCAATAATGCATGATCCTAATCGAATATGTCTCACTTTTTGGGGAGGAAGTAATATTATATATAGTTAAAGTGGCAGAATATGTCTTCTATTTAATTTTATTTTTCTGATACGTGTTGTTCGAATTAGTTTAATTTAATAGTATAATCAAAAGAAACTCGTTAAAAGCTTGGATGTATGCAATTGCGATTCAAAATCTTTCCATATAATATATGGTTTTCATGTAATTTAATCATTTGATAAAAAGAAAAATTTTGGTTAAAGTTTTTTTCTTTTTTTTATATTTTGGTGCTGGGGTTTTATGATATACGGAAGCTACGCACATCCAACCAAGATAGATATATTTTGATTAGGATATTACGCAAAACCACGTAATCGACAGGCACAAAATCAACTAAAAAAAGGCCCACCGAATATGATGATCAATTGTTCTCGAATCGTTCTATATTTTGGACAGGTTTCGACAATAATCCTTCTGCAGGCTCATCTACGAAAACCTTGTTACGACTTTTTCTTCCTCTAAATGATAGGATTTAGTGGACTTCTTGCGACGTCGCAGACGGCAAACCACTCACGTCGCCATGATCTGAACACTTCACCGGATCATTCAATCTGTGTTTGGTAGGAGCGAGGGGTTGTGTGTACAATGGACATAGACGTAGTGAACGCGAGCTGATGACTCGCACTTACTAGGAATTCCTCGTTGAAGACCAACAATTGCAATGATCTATTCCCATCACGATGAAATTTCAAAGATTATTCAGGCATGTCGGCCAAGGTGTGGACTCGTTGAGACATGTTATTGCCTCAAACTTCCTTGGTCTAAACGACCATAGTCCTTCTAAGGGCTTGGTTGGTTCTCCCGCTAACACCCACAAACGCAACTTTTACGGATGCTAGCGATTGTTGATGTTTGACAACAATCACGCAAAACGCTTTCTACCGCTTCGTACCACATTGTCTCTCTCAAAAGGAAAAGCTTCTTCCCAGTAGCGTTTGCGGTTGCGCACGGTTGCGGATAGACAATTAAAAAATTAAAAATTAAAAAATACAAAATTGAACATTATAATTACAAAATATATTAACAAATTTGACACTTTTAATTAATATTTATTAACCATCTTTCATAATTTTATATGTATAAGATCTATAAACTCAAATTATTTTGGTAAATTTTCTCTGCATCACTAATGTATTTAGATAACAACTAAAATTATTTTCACCTAATATCTCTACAATTTTTTTATTGAAATCATAACTTTGAACAAAACTACAAAAAATAAGAAATAAACGTAAGTATTATACACATACTATTTTTATACTTTTTATAATTAATTATGTTGAACTAATAATTTTATATTTTCTTATAATAATCTGATTTTTGATAGTTTTTAATATGTTTATATTGTTAATTTATTGTTTACGCAAGTCAACCAATCATAAGTATCCTGCAAACGCACTTGTTTCTAACCGCTATGTCAGTCGTACAAACCGTTTAGCAACACTGTTAAACGCAACCGTCCGCTTCCGCAAACTACTCCATCCATAACCACAATTACTGCGTTTAAATCAGGCAGGCGCTAAAAAACCGACCGTGAAGAGATACCTCCACGTAGTTAGTTAGCAGAGGTCTCGTTCGTTCACTGAATTAACATTTGATGAATTGTTTAATCCGGAAGTATCTTATCGACAGCTTCGTTACATGATATCATACAATAGAAATCAAGTAGCCCATTTATTTATTGTGTTCGATTATGGAACATTTCATGTCGGTACTGGTTTTTTTTTATATAACCAAAATAAATTATGTAGCTACTTCTTGTTGGTTCCTGTGTGAACAATACATTAAACGAGAGATTCCTTCGTTTAAGACTTAACTATTTTGATTTAACAAATAATTTATTATTTGAAAGCTAAGGAAATTAAAATTAAATTGAAAATATTTATAGCAAAAATACAACCACTCATTTGGAGGTACATATGAATTTAAACACAAATTCTAATTATTTGCCATGAAACATTTTTTTATGGCAAATAATATCCGGTTGTATTCCGGTTATGGATCGTTTGCGTAACAGAGGTATCAATTGTGATCCACAATGTGGAAGATGTGGTGCGGAACGGGAAACAATAAATCACATATTATTTGAATGCCCACCGGCTTTTCAAGTCTGGGCTCTATCGCCAATCCCTACACCGCAAAATGGGTTCCCAACAGATGCATTATTTTCAAATATGGCACATTTTTTTTGGCAACTACCACAAGATGATACAATGGCGATGTTCCCATGGTTTCTATGGTATATCTGGAAATCACGAAATGATAAGTTGTTTTCAAATATAGATCGGGATCCCCGGGAGATACTTAAGGTGGTACAGGCGGAGGCCATAGCATGGGACTTGGCACAGGTAGAGGACATTCAGACAGATCCTCAACAACGGTCAGAAATATTTGTACCATTAAACTACGCGGGACTGGTATGTAAAGCAGATGGGTCTTAGAAAGATACGACCACGAATGCGGGCCTAGGTTGGTTTTGTCAAGGTATTGGCACGGATGTAACATTAATGGGGGCAAATAATGTAAGACGAAGCATTTCTCCATTACATACAGAATTGGAAGCATTGATATGGGCTATGCATTGCATGCTTGATGCAAGACGATTTGCGGTGGCCTTCGTCACGGACTGCTCCGAGCTGGTGAAGATGGTGTCTAAACCAGAAGATTGGCCGGCTTTCGCATTACACCTGGAGGAATACGAGAGAAGCAGAAGGGAATTCTCATTCTACTCTATCTCGCATATCCCACGCGCTCAAAATACAAAGGCAGACAAGTTAGCACGGAGTGCTCGAGACTACCTTCCTTATTTAGATTATGTAAACTCAACTCCACCGGTTTGGATTTATGAACCGTTCTAAGAGTTGAGGCTGTCGACAAAAAAAAAAAAAAAAAATTCCACTTCCCACTGTAATTTTTTTTTTTTGTTCAAACATTTCATTTCATTAATTAATTTGCTCTGTTACAACTCGAATATGGAATTAAACAATCTCTTGGAAAAATATAATGAAGTATAAAGACAATAAAATATAAAACAGATTCATCTTCGGAGAAGATTGATAGCAGATTTGAATTAAAGTTTAAATACGTCGAAAAATCTTTCACGGCCAAGCTGGAATGGATAACTTTAGTCACGTTAGAAAGTGACGTTAAAAACGAACTCCTACCTCTAGAAAACGTCAAAACTGATCCAGGTGCTTATTTTGGTCTCGTACAGACCGCTACACAAGAACACAATCCGGTGAGAAAATTGTAAAAATTTCACATGAAAGATTCCGAAAGAGAACCGCCTTTCATGGAGAACTGCTTCCCACTATAATTATTTTAAATAAATGTATCTTGATTAAATTCCATACCCATTCATGAAAATCTAGAATCATACAAAATATATAATATTGGTTTCTGTGATACTTGATAGCTTGTTGTAAGGGTCAGTGTCGACCCTGAGTCGAAGCAAGCAAAGCAAGTGCTTGCGGTACCTTATTTTATATATTTTTTTTGTTTCATAAGTCCAAAATGATATTTGGCTTGCGGCCTATATATCTTCAGGGCCAACTCTGGTCAGGGTTTGACCACCAAATCAAACACATGTAATCTCTGATAAGAAAGCTTAACCTTAATAAATCTTACGAGCTGAGTTGATTATGGATGTCAGTCCGTAATGACACAATATCTATAGCTAAAAATGCAAACATTTTTTATTTAGTGATCAGAAAATTAGTATTTGTTGAGAATTAGATACCTCATACGTTTTGTAGTTTTTAAAACGGTATTTTTTTGTGCGGCCTTTCTAGCAATAGATAGATAAAACGATAACGATATATTATATTTTTTGTTTGTTTGTGCAAGGTACAACAACATATTGTATTTAAATAGAAAAACTCACAAGAATTCAACATGAAATATGTGAGGAAAAGTTTAACTAAATAAGGAAAGAATATAAAGAATCAAAGATTATATCCTCTTATATTCAGGACTAATTAATTTTAAGGCAAAGGTGAGAAAATTCCATAGAGAAGCGACTCAATACCGCTTGGATTTTATGTTAATCGGTCAAGTTAGGCGGACAGTATCATTCGCCGGTTTAGATGGCCATTAGACAGGTGTAGACGGTCCATTAGGAGGGCTAGGCGGGTCAAATTTATCTTGTTATATAAAAAAATATATGAGAGTTTATTTATCTTTAAAAATTATAGTTTTGCTTATTTACTTACATTTACGTTTAGTTCACATTTTTTTATTCATGGTTGAATTATGTAATTGAGATTATTTCATTATGATATATTAAATAGTAAATATTTTTGTCTATTATATATACTTTTATTTATGATTATAAATCCGCCTAAACCGTTTTAAAAAATATTTTGGCTCCGATTAGGCATTCTAGACGCTAGGCTAAGGGTCAACGCCTACCGCTTTTTTGGACACTGGCAAATATTTATAGAGTTGATAACTCGCGTAACTATGCTCCGGGTAACTAAAATGTACACTATATGTATTTAATAATCCAGAAACTGAGTTTTGTAAGCTAAAATTAAGAATATCTGAATGGACTCTGACTGACCAAAAACCCCTAAAAAGCAAACTTTCTAAATGAATGAAAAGATTCCAAGAAATAGATTTCAAATCTTATATAACTTAAAACTGAATCTAATTCATAGATAAACATCATTTTTAAATATATGTTTATATATCTTTTGAAACTGAATTATTTTTACATGTATAATATTTTTTCTGTATAATGAACTCCTGACGAAAATTAGAACGTGTAAATTTTAAATTTGAAAAAACTAATTTTACATTAAACCATAAATTTTCTGACACACAATCGTGCACAATAACAAGCTATTATGAAAATAAATAACATCGACATAATAAAATGCATACAAATTATTAGATTAAATATCATAAACAAAATTAACATCGATATATCTTGTTGCTACATAGACAAATGATTTTAGGGTGATTTTAATATATATACATAGTTGACTGAATAATTACATAAATGATAATCAATAACTAGAAAATAGATGACTAGCAGAGAGAAATAAATTTTAATCCAAAAATATTCTTTTTGTTTTGTTTAATTACATAAATGCCATTGGTCGGAAACTATATTGCCGACGTAAAATAGCGGTAACACTGTTCACATTCTATTTAGAAATACTGTTCATTCAACGTTAAACCGCTAACCGGCACTACTATTATGAAATTAACGTGTTAAATCAGTTAGCATATCGAGGGAAAATAGCGTATTAGACCAGTGATCATATCATTAAAAATATAAAATTATCATGTTAAACTAGTTATTATATCATAAAGTAATCATGCTAATCGAATTATCATATCATGAAACATATAAAATACGATAATATAAAATTATTGTGTTAAACAATTATCATATCATTGAAAATGTAAGTTATTGATTAACTAATTTGTTAACTTAACAAATATATATAAACTTATTCCAATAACCACTTAAATAACTTTGTTATTGTTTAAAGTATCGTTGCTATCATCGTTGTCGCCATCAGCGTTGTCGTCACCATTGCCACAGTTGCTAGCATTACCGTCACTGTTTTTATCGTCACCACCATCTAGTAGTGTTACCGTTATCACCATCACCTTCGACACTGCTTTCATCATCGTCACTATCTCCACTACCAACCTCCACCTCGACCTTCACTATTCTCCACCACCACCATTGTTCTTCTTCTTCTTCTTCCTCTTCTTCTTTTTTTCTCCTTGTTCTTTCTCTTTTTCACCGGAAGTTTATGAAGAGAGAGAGAAAAATAAAAGTGTAATTAGATTGTAAAGATAAAGCTAAAATAGGTTTTTGATATATATAAATTACTATAATAAATAGTATAATAAATAGTATTAGATGCGAGATAACTAATTTATGTGTTATTACATACTATGAATTGCAAATGCTCTAGATTTTATAGTTTCTATTTTTTTTTGGTTTTATAGTATACATTTTTCCTCTTACTATATTTGTTTTTCCGATTTAATAGTTTCCGTTTTAGGAGAGCAATTTTTTTAAAAATAATTTTGTTTTATATAGGATCTAAATAATTAGCAAAGAAAAAGTTAGATTATTTTCTTTTATTAAACATGTGTCACAATCTACATTAACACAAGGATACATATTAAAACATAGTGAATTATAATTATTTTATTTGTCACGCTCACGTTGAACCTATCTAATTTTATATAATTAGATTAAAAAATATAATTTTAAATTTTAAATAAAAATCATGAGTTCTCAATGAATTTTGTTTTACTAGTTTTGGTTCTGCTCAACTAAATATGTTTACTAACTTCTTATTCAAATTTTGGGTATAAAAATCAATTTATAAACAAACTTTCGAATCAAGTGACAAAAAGGAATGATTCAATTTAAACTTCGATAATGAAGTAAAAAAAAAAATTGATTATAAAGTTTAGCCCTATCTAATAACACTTTGTATATGTAAGTTAAAATAACGATGGTAAAAAGATTTTTTAAAAACGATAAAAGTAAACACATTTAAGAAGCAAAGTCTTGGTGGTTGGCTAACACTAAAGCGGAAGTCTGATCCTATAAGTGGTTTCGGTCTCTCTAAGTAGGATTCACTTTGATACCGATTGTATCGATTTGATCTCGATGGTTAATAATTTGGACTAGTGGCCTATATTTGCATTGCAGCTTAATGATTTTGAAGACTCTTAAATTCTCTTAAGTTCTTTTTTTTTCTAATTTATTATAACCCTCGTTGTATTAATGTTCATATAAATTGCTTCGTGAAAGAGGTACAGTAAAACCTCTATAAATTAATAATGTTGGGACTTCGAAATTTTATTAATTTATAGAGTTATTAATTAATCGATAAAATTAATAAAATATTAATTTATAGAGATATTTTTCGGTTCGAATTCTTAATTTTCATCAAAATAGAAAAAAATATTTTCAATAATGTAAAATTCATTCAAAAAATATCATATCAATAAATTTGAAAAATAAGACAAACAACATTTATAAACTTGAAATAATAATATAATCACATTTCACTATATTACATTATTTATATATACCTAAATGTATAATTATTAAATTGTATAATTATTGGGACCATAGTTTTACATAGGAGTTTCAAAAAAATTATTATCTTATTATCTTATCGAAATTTGCTAATTTTTACACCGGCCCGACTTGGGACTGACAAAATTTATTAATTTATAGTGATTATTAATTTATTGAGTATTAATTTATAGAGGTTCTACTGTAATTAGAGCATGAGTTCTTTCTTTTTTTCCCATATAAATTTGTAATATCGGTTTTTTTTAAGGGAAATTTCTTTCCGTAAACTTAATTAAATATCGTATTTAGTTGTAAGAGATAAAGAAAAAAAAACACGAGTCTCATGACTTAAGAATTCGGTCCCAGCTCAGTACATTGTCTAGTTAAAAGTGAACATTGAAAATAAAATAAAAACATATATTTCAACACTAAAGCGGAAGTCTGTGAGGTTACGACCGAACCTGAGTTAGTGATCATCAATGAATCCTGGCATGAGTCTGATCCGATAAGTGGTTTATCATTTATCTATGCGAAAGTGTATGGTTTCGGTGTTAGCAAAAAAAAAAAAAAAAATAGTGTATGGTTTCGGTCTCTCTAAGTAGGATTCACTTTGATACCGATTGTACCGATTTGATCTCGATGGTTAATAATTTGGTGTAGTGGCCTATATTTGCATTGCATCTTAATGATTTTGAAGACTCTTAAATTCTCTTAAGTTCTAGTATTATTTTTTTAATTTATTATAACCCTCGTTGTATTAATGTTCATATAAATTGCCTCGTGAAAGAGGATAGTTAGAGCATGAGTTCTTTCTTTTTTTTCCAATAGAATTTTGTCGGTTCTAATATAGGGAAATCTCTTTCCGTAAACTTAATAAAATATCGTATTATGTCAAAAAAAAAAAAATTAAATATCGTATTTAGTTGTAAAAGATAAAGAAAAAACAAAACAGGAGTCTCATGACTTAACCATGAGTAGTGTTCGGTCCCAGCTCAGTACATTACCTTGTCTAGTTAAAAGTGAACATTGAAAAACAAAAAAAACATATATTTCAACAAAGTCTTCTTTTGAAAGTGACTTTCTTTCTTTTCTTTTTCCTTCTCAATCGGTTTCTAGCCTCTATTTATTTCTCAAGTCTCTTCACATCATTCACTTCATTTTCTCAACCTTTCTCCTTCCTTTTCTCAATCCATTAATCTTTTCTTTCTTCACTTAATCACCAAAATTAACCAGAGTTTTCTTCATTGTTCCTTTGCACTTCATTGCAACATGGGTAGACATTCTTTTCTTTTCAAACAAAAGCTGAGAAAAGGTCTCTGGTCTCCTGAAGAAGACGAGAAGCTTCTCAATTACATCACCAAAAACGGCCATGGTTGCTGGAGCTCTGTTCCTAAACTCGCAGGTCAAAACTCTCTCTTCTCCTGAAAAAAAAAATGGTATAATTGTGCTTTTCTTTTAATCAATTTACATATGTGTCTGAATCTTATAGGTCTTGAGAGATGCGGTAAGAGTTGTAGACTCAGGTGGATCAATTATTTAAGACCTGATTTGAAAAGAGGAGCTTTCTCTCCAGAGGAACAGAATCTCATCGTTGAGCTTCACTCTGTCCTCGGAAACAGGTACCAATCATAGGAATGCCCTGTTTTTGAAACAGAGTATTTTCTGAAATCCCCTGTTTTGTTTTGTTTATGCTCTGTTTCTTGAACAGAGTGTGTTTCTTGAACTCTCTCTTTCTCTTCTTTGCTTTGTTTTTTGTATCAGATGGTCCCAAATTGCAACGAGGCTTCCCGGAAGAACCGACAACGAGATCAAGAACTTGTGGAATTCTTGCATCAAGAAGAAGCTGAAGCAAAAAGGGATCGACCCTAATACGCATAAACCTCTCTCCGAGGTTGACAAAGACAACAAGTCTCCAAGTTTCTCCTCAGAAACTAATCAAGACTTATTTGTCGAGAAACCGTCTGATTACTCCGATTACTTGGCGTTTCAGAAGCTAAACTCCAACTCCGGCCTCGAACAATCTGTTTCAATCGACAATTCACTATGTTCAATGATCCCTACGCAATTCAACATCGATGGTTCCATCTCAAACGCGGTTTTTGAGACGCAAATATGCGTGAATCCCTCGATTATTCTTCTTCCTCCTGCAGACAACTCTTCAGGCAATGTCTCTATAGAAGATCATGTAAAAGTGATCGAGCCTAGTTGGGAATCAAACTGTGGAAGCACGATCAACAATACCTCGAGCTACATCGAAAACCGCGGATTCGAAGAAATGAAATGGCCGGACGAGTATCTAAACGCATCGTTTTCCACTTTACAGAACGAAATCTCTAACCCAATGAGCGTGAAATCAGAAACGGATTTCAACTCGAACACTGGCTTTACTTGGAGCCAAAGTCAAGATAGTGACTTAATCCCCAAGGATCTTCAGAGAATGGCCATCGCTTTTGATCAGATCCTTTAGCATCGCTTTCTAATTTCTGAAAATACAATTTATTCTGTAAATTCCAGTTTGATACTATATACTTTTCTTTCTTTTTGTTAAAAAGATAATGATGTTGTCGAGAAAATGAAAAGTTGTGTATTTTGCTTTATCAGTTAAAGAAGAAAGAAGAACGCAAACGCGTGTGTTACTGATTTAATAAACATGTTTCCTTGAATACATTGTGGTCCAATGTCACTTCTTTCACCATTATTCAGACTTCAGACCTGAAATCAGTAAAAAGACAAGTCAAAACAAAATTTGGGAAAAAGTAAAAAGCACAAAAGTTACAAAAGTCTCAACGTTTAGTCAACTATCTTCTGTTCCACTGCGTGTCTTCCACGGCCTTGTAAGAAAAATAAGATAATTTTGGTAAAATAAGAGCTTAATAAATTTTATTTTGAACTCAATAAAAAACCTAACACATATATACAAGTAAGTAACTATGAAAGTACTATTTAAACATTATTTGGTGATGAGAATAAGCCAAATTAACTTAATTTATCTTATTCTTCAATCTTCAATCTTCAATTTTACTTTCTCATTTTTTTTTTATATATTGACAACAACAAAATTAAATCCCCTCTTATCATTTCTACTTAAATTTATTCATGTAAACTGATTCAATCTCATGATCATAGTAGAAAAAACTATATTTTTTACAGATATCATAGTTAATATTTTTTTAAACGGACACAATATTTTTTAATGATAAATAATTCTAAATAAAACGTATCATTTTATATAAAGTAGAATACTATTATGTTGATCTATATAGTAATTCTATCAAAATTAATAAAATATATCATTTTCGAGTTTTCAGTTTCGTATAGGGTTTAAAACTTACACTAATTCGGTTACAGTTTAATGTTTTGGATTTATAATTTATAATTTATTTATGAAAATGTTAGAGAAACAAAATAGCATTCTCCACTAGTCTTTTTATATTATTTATCTAACTAATATTTTTTGGTACTGTTGATTTTATTTTTACCGTTTTGATAATCGATTATAACTTTTTCACCAATTTTCCCCTTCAACTATATTACACTCTGGCAAAATAGTCTTTCTGAGAAGCTTAATTTTTTTTTTGTCGTCTAAAATATTATGAGGACAATTACCACGAATAGTTTTATTAGCACCGTTCTAAAACTTTTCCTTATCTAATTTGCCTCCTCAAATAACCTGCAGAAATCGCATTTTCTGGGAAATCGAAATCCATACCTCGTGACGTAAAAGAATTAATGAACCATTTAGTCAATCACTCGACTAAGAGCACCCTCATTGAGGGGTTCTCACCATAGTATCTAAACATTAAAAAAAGAAATAAATTGAAAAAGTAAGAGAGAGGGGAAGGAAAGGTCCTCATTTAAGGATCAGTTCTTTAAACACAATTAAAACACATGTCCTCTTTTAATTGGTTCAACTTCTTTCAAATATTAACATATTTAATTATATCTATTAAAATAATACAATTAATTGTTGAGAACCCCTCTTTTGACATCCTCACCGATGAGGATGCTCTAAGGGAGCTTTCACGAAAAGCTTAATTTAGAAACTAACATTTAAAAAAGAAACCAAAACTCCAAAAAAACTAACATTTACTAAAATAAAACCAATTTATCCTTACTTTATTCTGAAAATCGAAATGATGCAAAAAAATAAAGGATCTGATTGGTAACCAAAATTTTTTAGCGGTAAGCTCTAAGCAAAAACTGTACAATAAAGCAGAGGGTCTGATTGGTAACCAAAATTTTTTAGCGGTAAGCTGAATCTTTTAGCGGTAAGCTGTAGTGATAAGTGCTTATAAAATAGTTGAAAACTGTAAGAAAAGAGGTGTAAGCAAAAGTTGTACAATAAAGCAGAGTGTAATACTGTTGGTAATGCTTTCATACAGCTTTTGTGATTGGTAACTATTAAAACGGTAAAACTTATTAAGAGCTTTATGGTAAAGTTTTTGGGTTACCATTCTAACCCAGAGTGTAATACTGTTGGTAACGCTTTCTATACAGCTTTTGTGATTGGTAACTATTAAAACGGTAAAACTTATTAAGAGCTTTATGGTAAAGTTTTTGGGTTACCATTCTAATCCAAAGGGTCTGATTGGTAACCAAAATTTTTTAGCGGTAAGCTGAATCTTTTAGCGGTAAGCTGTAGTGATAAGTGCTTATAAAATAATTGAAAACTATAAAAAAAGAGCTATAAGCAAAAGTTGTACAATAAAGCAGATTGTAATACTATTGGTAACGTTTTCTATACAGCTTTTGTGATTGGTAACTATTAAAACGGTAAAACTTATTAAAAGCTTTATGGTAAAGTTTTTGGGTTACCATTCTAACCCAAAAGCAAAATTAGTAGACGCTTGTTAGAAAAAAAAAATTAGTAGACGTTTATCATATTATCATATGAAAGAAAAGTATACGTTTTTTTTTGTTGCTAAAAAGAAAAGTAAACTTTTGCATATTGGTGAACATTTATGCATATTGTTTACGCACATCAATGGACGATCTATACCAAATTAAATTTGGGTCCAAAACCAATCAAATCAGGTCACGTAACAGCAATTTTTTTGCATGTTTTTATCATTTCTACGAATTTTTAAGAAGTACGAAAGAGTCATAATAGTACAGAAAATGTTATTTCACTAAATAAACGCTAAAAGTGCTATTGGATCAGAAAAAAAAAAACTTTTAAAGAAAAATATTAGGATTGTTTTAGTGAATAATAAAAAAAAATATATTTCACAAACTAACCAATTTCTGAGAGATAAAGATAGAAATTGGTGTTTTTTTTTTCTTTCTTTTTTTTACAGCCTCAACTCTTACAACGGTTCAAATATCCAAACCGGAGGAGTTTAGTTTACATAATCTAAGTGATAAAGATAGTCTTGAGTACTCCGTGCCAACTTGTCTGTCTTTTTGTTTTGAGCGCATGAGATATGCGAGATAGAGTAGAATGTGAATTTTTTTCTGCTTCACTCGTATTCCTCCAGATGTAGTGCGAAAGCCGACCATTCCTCTAGTTTAGACACCATCTTCATCAACTCGGAACAGTTCGTGACGAAAGCTACCGCTAATCTTCTTGAGTCGAGCATACAATGCATAGCCGTTATCAATGCTTCCAATTTTGTATCTAATGGGAAAATGCTCCGTCTTACATTTCTTGCCCCATTAATGTAACATCCGGTCCAAATCCGTGACAAAACCAGCCCAGCCCAGCATTCGGAGCCGTTTCCTTCCAGAAACCATATGTCTGACATGTCAGGCCAACATGAGTTCTTGGTTCCAATATTTCTGGCCCTTGTGGAGGGATCATCTGATCATCCTCATCTTGAGCCAACTCCCAAGCTATAGTCGCTGCCTGCGCAATCTTAAGTACTTCACGAGGATCCCGATCAATATTTGAGAAAATTTTATCATTCCTTCCTTTCCAGAAATACCATAGTATCCATGGAAACACCGTCATTTCATCAATTTTTGGGGAGCTGCCAAAACAAATGTGTCATATTAGAGTATAATGCTTTCGTTGGGATTGCTGATAATGTCCAGACTTGCAAAGCCAGTGGACACTCAAATAATATGTGATTGATTGTTTTCCGTTCCCCACCGCATCTTCCACATTGTGGATCACAATTGATACATCTGTTATGAAGCCTATCCATAACCGATATACAACCCGAAATTATTTTCCATAAGAAATGCTTCATCTTGGGTCGACAATTTACCTTCGAGGCATGTCCTTGTAGATTACTCACATATGTTCCATAAAATCTTTGTATATCACCATTGGAGGGGTACTCCTGTTCGAGATTGTATCCAGACTTGACCGTATATCTTTCCGATTTTGTGAAGTGCCAGTTTGAGAGATCTGGTCTTATTTCTCTAGTAGTTGGGATTCCCGTAATTAAAGGTATATCCTCTACGACAATCAGTTGTTGAAGTAGCTGCAAATTCCTCAATGATGTTAAAAGGTCAATCAGATGATTGACTGTTAGCTCGGGGTACAAATTATACCCTTTTGCATGTTGCTGATCTCGGGCGAGATGCCGGTAACCATGTGTCATTCCATACAGATATGGAAGTACCTGAACCAACTCTTTTGATAAGCCCTTTTTGTACCAGAAATCGAGCAGAAATAATACTCTTACACCCATAAAGATGGAGACTAAGATCGAATGGGTTCCAAGGGGTTGGCGTTCCGAAAATATGATCCTTTGAATACCTACGCAAATAAAGACTTCGGGTAGTCAATAAGACGTCAAAGTTGTTTAGCTAAAAGTGTCGTATTAAAGTTCTCCGTGATCCGGAAACCAAGTCTTCCTTCCGATTTATGTCTACATAGTTTTTTCCATGCTAACCAATGCATACCGCGTGTCTGACCAATGTGCGACCGTACTCGTGAGTTTTGTAGTTATCGTCTTTGGCAGACGGAAACATGACATTGCGAATGTTGGTATTGTCGATGCTTCTGATTTTATCATTACCTCCTTTCCGCCTTTTGATAGCAATCGGGATGTCCATCTGTTTACCCGTTTTTGTTGCCGTTCAATGAGAAAGCTGATTTTTATCTTGTTTTAGCTCCGCCTAGACTCTCTGGAATCCCTAAATATGTACCCATCCCCCTAACATTCATTATCCATAACGTTTCGTGAATCTCTGATCGGATTGTCATGTCCACTGTATGTCCAAATTGTACCGATGATTTTGAGAAATTTATTTGTTGTCCCGAGACTTATTCATATTGCTCCAGAATGTGGAGCAGTACTTGTGTTTCCTCCTTAGTTGCCTTGCAACAAAATAGGCTATCATCCGCGAAAAACATATGTGAAACTGTTAGGCTAGCTCGCGCTATCTTCATTCCGGTAATCTGTTTCCTTTGTTCCGCCTTTCTCAAGTTTGCGATTAAAACCTCCATGCAAAGAATAAATAGATATGGAGATAAAAACCTCTGTCTAAGTCCCCTTTGTGGTATTATATGGCCTCTGGGCTGTCCGTTAATAAAAACTTATATTGAACCGACTTTATGCACCACATCATCTAGGAAATTTATTTTTCTGCAAAACCCATTTTCCGGAGCAGATGCTCTGTGAGCCCATTCGAGTCGATCATATGCCTTACTCATATCCGTGTTTACCGCCATATACTCACTTTTGCATGATTTTTAGTTCGTAATTCATGAAACATTTCCTGTGCAATCAATATTTTATCTGATATAAGCCTTCCAGCCACACAAGCTGATTGGATTTCTGAGATAAGCCTAGGTAGCAGCAATTGTTGGCATAATACTTTGGAGATGATTTTATAACCCACATTACATAAGCTGATTGGCCGTAGTTCTGTCATCCTGGTTGGCCGCTCTGTTTTTGGAATGAGACATATATCTGTCATATTTAATCTCTGATCGAAAACTCAAGATGTTAAAAAATTATTTACCGTTTGTACCAATTTCCCTTTAATTATGTGCCTTGATCGCTGAAAAAATAATGTCGTCATCCCATCCGGTCCCGGCGCTTTTTCGGGATGCATCATGAAAATAGCCATTTTGATCTCTTCCTCCGTTGCCGGTTTTGTTAAGTCCTCATTTTTGGTTTCTGTTACCTCCGCGTTTTAATTCCTCTAGTGCTTCCTCAAAAGATGTTGGGGAGGTGGAAGTGAATAATTCATCAAAATAGTCCACCGCCAACTGTTCTACTTTACTCTCCCCATCCACCCAGGTTCCCTCGTTATAATGTAATCTCACAATTCTAGTTCTCCTTTGTTTCGTCGTCGCGTGATAGAACATCGTATTAATATCCTCATTTCTATGCCATAAATTCTTACTTTTTTGTTGCCAAAATTGTTCCTCATCCCTATACGCCTCTTTAAGCTTTCGTGTTATTTCTATGAGTTCCTCCTGTATACGGGAATCATCACATTGAACCTCCTCCAGTGCCCGTTGTAATTCCGATATATTTTCTTTCCCATATGGTTGATTATTGTGTCTCCATTTGGAAATTTCATGTCGGCAATTGCCGATTCTGTCTACTAACGTGGGGGAATCATGTCCATTTGTCTGCTGCCACCCAGACCTTATAGAGTCTATTAACCCGTCTTTACCAATCCATCGTTTATCAAACCGAAATTGTTTCCGTCGTTTAGGGATTTGCGATTATCGTAACAACAATTGGCCTATGATCGGATCCCACCATTCGTAAATATTCTACGTATGAATGCCGGAATAAATCGTGCCACTCTTCCATTGTTAATGCCCGATCTAATCTGCATCGGACCGTTTGTCCACTCCTCCGTCCCCGCCATGATAATTTGTTCCCTCGACTTGGAAAGTCTAATAAACCACAATTGCTGATCATGGCGTTAAAATCGACAAAGGTAGATGCTTGTCCAAGTGTCCCACATTATGTTTCGTGGTTTCCGGTTAATTCATTAAAATCCCCAATTAAAAACTATGGTTCTGTTCTGTTTATTCCCGTTCTTGTAAGTCGTTTCCAGACGAGATTTCTAATATATTATTTTGTCTTCATAAATTGCCTCAATATCAATAATCCGTTTATTAGAAAAAACAATTTTGACATCATAATCATTATTATAAAATAAGGCCAGACTGTCACTAGATCCGCACGGTTCAACCATGTACAACTTATTATAACCGAAATGAAACTGAAATTGCTGCATAAAAGAAAAACAATTTTTAGTTTCTGAAAGAAAAAAAAACTCTGGTTTAAATTTTTTTCCAAACCTCCCGTAAATAACTTATTGTGTATGGATTAACAATACCCTGACAATTCCAACTGAGTATCCGCATTAATGAAATTATTTTGATGTTCCTGATTCAAGTTAAGGTATAGTTTTAGTTATGTTGTAAATTATAATTTTTTTAGTTATTTACCAAATTTTATCAAAATATTATAACATGCAAGAACAATACTCTTTTTATACGTTTCCTTTTTTTTATAAAAAAAATATACGTTTCCTTTTGCTTTATTTATTTATTTCCTACTATTCTTTTTTTTTTTCCCTAAACTATTGGTCTCTTTCTAACTCTAATTATCTTTATTTCCAATTTTCTATATTCATATTATTACTGTATTAATCCATGCAAATCTAAAATCATCAACCATTATTTTAACGACATAGTTGGTCTTGTTACAAAATAAAATAATATAAGAGAATTAAAATCAAAAGAAAAGAATACTATTCTCATATACAATTAAAAGATCGCAGCTCATAATATGAGAGAAACTAATGATTATTAGACAATTAGTGTGAATGAAAATAGTCGCAAATTAGAATCTAGTTTATGGTCTAAAACTTATTGAATGTTAATTTATGGTAAATCGTTGTATGGTTTCATAATCGAATTTGTGACTATTATTAATATTAATGTAATTGCATATTTTTAATGTGAATGAAAATATAATATAATGAAAATCCAAATCTAATGTGGATATGTATTTTTAATTTAAATTAATTAATAGTATTGATGGTAGAAATAATTGTATGTTTTATATATGTTTTTCTCGTTGTTTCACTTGATTTTGACATGATAACATACCTAAAATATTTTTAATGAATTTTTTTTTTTAAAATGTCCAATAACATATTCTATAATATAACACAGAAATAATGGTAAAACAATAAATTATTTTTGTTTTAATAAAATAGATATGGGATAATGGGAATGGGATCAACGACAATTCGCCAACCTGTGCCATGTGTGAAAAATATTTTAATTTAGCTTTTGGATGTATTAGTGAAATAAAATTTTGTAATTTGGCAAAATTGGTCGGACGTTTAAGTCGTCATTGATGTACAACGTCGTAAACAACTAAACATTGTAATGCATAAAAGCTGACATACTACACCTCTTTAATCGAATCAGTTAAACAATCTTTTTTTAACTGATTCGACCAGACTAGTTGATTATTCAAAATGAATAGTTTTTAAAGGTTTTGAATTTTAGCACCACGATATTATGGATCTTTTTTTTTTGGGGGCAAAGAGAGATTATGGATCTAGGCCCAAATTTTTTTGGGTTAAAATAAAGAAGAACAAATGGATTTATTTTCTTTTATTGTTTGCCTGAATAAATGGATGCTTCTTTAAGAAATAGAAAAAAGCATTTGAATGCTATAATTAAAAAAAAAAAAAAACTAAGTTATCCACTAAAGACCAAATTGTGGCAAGTCTTGTCACACGGATAAGCACAGTCTATGAGCTTTGCTCCTCCTCTTTCGAAATACCAATCTCCTACAGCTACTGCAATCCCCTGTTTTTGTATATATAGCAAGCATCATTAATAGTTGGTATTAAATCATAAAATAACAATACTATAGCAACTAGCATCACAAATTCAAACAATAATAGTAACTAAAAGTGTTATTTTGGATGTTTTCCAAAATGTTTGTAGCATTTCAACGGGTTATGAACCGAAAAACCAAAGCGAAAAAACACATCGATCCTTCAGTTACATAATTTACATTTATGATTAAACAATTGTGATTTAGCATTTCGATGTGTCTGGAGCCCGAAAAAACAATTATGATTAATAGTAGAAGACCAATATTATTGCTTACCTTGTTCTTAACCGCAGGAGAGTTTTTGGAGTACCATGTGTCATACCTCTCCGTTTGGCAATGAGCAAAGCACGAGTTAAGAAACACTCCATTCTTACTCGGCGTTGCGAAACTCTTTACCAAATTCACCATACGAGTCCTGAAACCTGTAAACACAAGTTCCAAAAGCATGATCCAAGAAAAAAACATTAGCTTAATTAGTTGTTCAAAATCAAGAAAATTATTAACTCATGTTTTCACCTTGCAAGAATTGGATCTGAGATGCATCGCACTTGGCGTAGTTAAGTCTACAGTCATGCCAACTTCCACTTGGATCTGCAGATTTAGGAGCTAAACTCTCTTGGATCTGCACAAATACAATAATATTTAATACACATTTTGACTTTTGTAGATAAAGATAAAGAATAGAACAAACTAACCTGCCATGAATCATATGCAGCATTTAGAATAAACAATGGAGTCTTGATTTGGTTGATTAGGTTTTGTGGGAAAAAACACTGCAAATATTGAATCATGGAGTACATTTTGTTAGTTGGTTTTGTTCCATTGTAAAGATAGCTAGAAGAAATAAGATGAGAAAAAAATACCGAAGTTGGATTAAGACGGTTTAA
Source organism: Alliaria petiolata (assembly GCA_020283515.1). Lineage (NCBI taxonomy): Eukaryota > Viridiplantae > Streptophyta > Magnoliopsida > Brassicales > Brassicaceae > Alliaria > Alliaria petiolata. Next base: position 54,949,485 of record JAHZTW010000002.1, read on the forward strand.
ACAGTCTCTAGGGAGCTTTGTTTCCAGATTCTGTAGAAGCATTACACAATTTTTCAATTAGTACTCTCGAAAATTTAAGTGTAACACATTGCAAACATCTGTGTTCTTACCTGTAACTTTACCACACCAGCGTATAAACGTCTAAGAGATCGACCTCCAGACACATCGATCCTTCAGTTACATAATTTACAAAACCAGTCAATATATATATACAAAAGTCATGACTTATTTGTTCTTGAAGGAAACTAGCAAATCACTCACGCGTCAAGGAAAAAGCCAGCATCACTCAAACATTTCACTCTAGTGGAAGGAGGAAACATATTCCCGAAATCATCGCACCGTAAAATCACTGCAAGACCTCCAGCAGAACATCCAGAGAGCAGAGCCTAATGTGACATAAAGTACCGCAACATTTGAAACTCTTACCTTAAAGTTTTTTTTCGAGTAATTCGGGTAATATTTTCAGGTATTTTGAATAGTTCAAAAAAAATTGAAAAAACTTTGGTTCTATGTCGGTTATCAATTATATTATTTGAACCGACACGAACCGAGACCTACCGGAACTGATTTGTATCGATATTTTTTTTGTTTCCTGTATGGATCCTAAACCTCCTTATCCGAACTATCCAAAAGCTAAAAGTACCGAATTGAACCGTTCAGAATATCCGAATATCGAAGCCAATACAGAAGTAATTATGGTTACCTGTTTGGCTTGACGCATTCCTTTTGCCATCAAATCGTCCATAGCAGCTAACCATATTCGCTTTCCTCTAAATTGAAGTTGTGCAGCCTAATTTTGTAGCAAAAATACATTTAAGAAATCAATTAGAACTACGCAAAATATATGTTAGATTCATTTCGACCTGTTATCTATTTTGATTTAATCCAAAAAATCGGGAGAAACAGAGCTAAACAAGTACTAAAATTTAATTTATTAAAATTGAAGCAAATCACAAATACTAAAATTTTAAGAGATGAATATCCGCTGCGCTATATATATATAGGAATATATGTTATATAGATAGTACAACTATTCTATATTTATATAAGTTAAATAAAATTTTATCTATCAAATTAAATATTCAAATGTTAAAATTTAACAAAGTAAGAAAAAAATGGTATATAAAATATTTTCAATTTTTAAAAATTTCTATATTTTAATTTTTATAATTATTTTAAAATTATTATAGAGCGGATCGGATGTTACACAAGCAATTATCAAATGTTAATTCATGTTTTATAGGCTAAACTAACCTTATTTTCACTGTCTCCACTAAAGGATCCACCGTCACAGTACCTAACTTTTACTCTGTTCCAGTTATAAAAGTCTGCATAACATTTGTATTAGCAACCACAAAAGGAGAAAAACATCATATAGAGTGATTTATTAGACACTAACCTGGATTTTCCGCGGCTTTATCACTTAGAATTCCTATAAAAGCTATCTCTTTCTCCATGTAAGAAGAAGATCCACGGCGACTGGTTTTGCGGTATACACAATTTCTAATAGTATCACACCATCCACCTCCCTAGCAAGACATAAAACACAATCATGTTCGACTAATCTTGTTAATATCTATTACTAGAGATTATCTTTACGATGCAACAAACCTCCAATTGAACGAGCCAATTGTTAGCTCCTGAACCAAACCCGCGATGCAAATGATATCCGGGAAGGCTTCCATCCAAACACACTGCAAGAAAAACAAAGATAATCGAATGATATTAAGAAAAAGTGTGTAACAAGAAACATATATTAGCCAAGGAGATGGATCATATTAAAGAAGATGTTACCTGCTCCTTTAGCAGCAGCAGATTGAATGAGAGTGAGTCCTACCATTGGAAACTTAGCTTCAGAATAAACATCACTTTCAGTATGAAACATCTTTGTTCCATTGAAATCTGTGAACCACTCCATTTCATCAAACTCCACAATCCCATTTACAGGGAGGATTAAGAGAATGAGACCAAACAGCGTCAAACTCCATAGAAGCTTCTTCATTTCAATGGAGACACGGGGTGTTTCAGACTTGATCAAGAAACTTGGGTTTATATGGAAAATTATTTGAGAATGAGAGTGACTTAAGAGGAGAGAGAAAGGGAGAGCATTAACTAGCAGACGTTTTTTTAATAAAAATAATTAAGAGATTAACAATAAATTACCAGAATCGGGAGATTTAAAGGATAGATTTGACCAAAAAAATTCCAGATCAAGATCTTGGCAAAGTAAAGTTTAGTTTTGTTACCAGAGATCAGATCGCAGAATGTTGCAGACAGATTGCAATTATTTTTGAGCTGACTAAAAGTCTATTCCTTTCGTAAAGAGACGTTTTTTGTTTTTGCGGGTAAATTTAACATGCATTTAATTTTAAGAAATAACATGATTATATTTAAATGTAACTGTATTAAATGAGAAATATAACGTGTTATCCGAATAAATAGCATGTAATTTGGGGGAAAAAAAACATTCAACTTGTCATTCGAGTTGTGTGTATTTCACTATTTTGCATAAGGCATGTCACATCATAGTCATTTTCTCTATCGAGGGAAATAGTAAGGTTGGTTACTATAATTATTACCCTTAAACTAAGCCATAGTTAATAAATTATATTAGAAAGTCGTGTTTAGATTCTTAGGAAGCTGGCACATTTTTTTGTCCTTATTGGTAATTATTGTGCAAATTATTCATGTATCTTCCTTTTGTTTTTGTTTTTTGTTTTGTGAAAATGTTATTCGTGTATCTTCTTACAATCATAATTATATGTTTAAAATCGTCGCTATCACCACTTAATGCAATTCTCTCTTACGTCTAAACTGAGAATTCTGTTTAGAGCCACATGATTAAAAAGCAGATGTGTGTCTTAATCCTCCAATGTTTTGTCCCAACCTGTTCTTGTTTGGTTGGGAAGGGACAAATGGTCTTCTTCAATGGTCTCAATCAGTTTGTTTCTTTCTTTTCCAACGCATCTAAACTCATTAAAGCCTGTAATGGAACCCAATCATCAATGATCATGCAACCGAATACCGCCACACTTCCCACGGTTGTTTCAGTCATCAGAGTTGAGTTGAGGAAGATCAAGCCCTATGGAGAATCCTGCTTGCCTCTTGCAGAACCCAAAGTGGCGATGAAGACTTTGATTGTGTGCCACAATATATAAGAAGTATTGTGTGTACATAGATGCTACGAACTGAAACTGGTTTGGTATGTATATCATATACATATGATAGTAATGCAGTACCTTTCAAAAGTATATTCAATGTGGTTTCATCAATTGAGCCTGGCCTGTAGTCATCCAGAGACTACTACTGCTGAGAATCCATCAAAAACCCTTTGCAAAAATTGATTTCGTATTGCATCTTTCAGCAAAGGAAAAACACAGTTAATCTGACCAAAATTTTGATACAAAATGTAACTAATAATAATGAAATTACTTGAGCATAACTCAGGAGACTAAAACTCTTTGCCTCGGCTACTTTGGGCTATGTACCCCACTTCTCAAGTCCTGGATGTGAAACATGAGCTGCCAAAAAAGAAAGAAACGTTGGGAGCATTACAACTACAAATCCAGCTCTAGGAAACGAAGAACGAATCATTTAGCATAATAGAAAACTGAATCCTCTAGTTACCTTTGTACCCACGTAAAAGCTAAAGAACACACCGCCCAGAACAGGTAATCCTGTGATATCAAATGAATAAAACATTATTGAACCGGACCGTAACACAGAGAACATAAACAAGGATTGAAAACCGATGGGTTGCATACCTTCTCTACTAAGAAAGCTAGAGACCAACCAGTTTAGACCTGATGGTCCAATGACATAGCCAGCAAGATTTGCAATCTGCAATAGAGAAACTCAAGTCTTATTTGTCCGCATCAATGTATGCCTTTTGCATGGAAGGTAACTATACCAATGGGACTAAGAATATTCAGCAAAAAGTTATTTACCATGAGGCATGTGATTGTGACGGCACCAGACAACGCCTTGAGTTCACGAAGGAGGAATTCTCCAAATGCACTCTGAACCTGCAACAGTACTTACCATGTTAACTACAGTTTCCATGGACAAGAAACCAAAAGTTATGGAGGTTTTAGTTGTCTTTAGACCTTTGATTATAAAGTGCCATAATATATGTCAAATTCATTTATTTTGAGTAGATAAAACATCATTGTTTAACTGACCTTAAATGCATTGGATGCTGATTTCAGTAGCATTTCTGGCATGAAGAATAAACATGTTAACCATGCCCATGAAAGAAGCTTCCTGATTGCAAACGAAACAATCAACCACATGAGAAGTTGGATATAATAGTTCATACAAACCAAAGGAATCATAGGAAGCGAACGGATAATTACCATTCTAGATCGTGCCACACGGCAACGAATGTAAATACAACCCACACATTCAGAAGCTTTCTTCGTGATCCACCCAGAGGAATATACATATACCTAAATGGAAGTTGTTTAACTTATAATTTACGAGCTTGACATTAAAAGAAAATGATGTAGCGGCTCTTTAAGTTGGAACCATGAGTTTAGAGTTAACCATTCTCACCTGATAAGCCACCTATTAAACGAGGCATGCCAGGTTTTCCAGAATGTTTCCAGGCTGTAGCAATTATTAATGCAATTCGGCATATTCTCAACAGTTTCAATGCCATTCACCTAAGAGAAAATCGCTTACATTGTTACATATTGATCCATAAGGAAAAAATAACTCGTTCAACATTATTGCTAATGTTTTATCCTCTGATACTTCCCACAATTTCTAGATTGTGGCCATGAAACTAGCGAAAACTCATAGAGACAAAACGTCACCAGTTCAGAGGACAAAGTTTAACTACCCTAGGACTATAGAGCTTTCGTTCCACCAAAGGATCTTAGAATAATAAGATGATCTCTACACTGAGTGTGCCTTTAAACTTTAAAGGAGCATACCAGAGACCAGAAGCGGAAATATCTCCATAAAAGAAGGAACTTAAGCCACATGAAGTTTAGCACCTGTAGCAACACAAATAGCACTATGGGTCAGTATCAGTTATCTACAATATTAAGTTAAAGAAAATAGTTAAAAGTACCAAGAGCCTCTTGAGCTGATATTAGATTGTCTAAAAAAAACATAACAATGAAAATATCGATAATATCTTACTCCGTATCCGATGATAAATATTTCCACAGGAGATAATTCTCTCCACAGGCCACTGTCATAAATGCAAAGAAGTTAGCAGCTTGTAAAACAAGAAGGATAGAAAATTAACAATAATAATGTCTAATTATCACGCAAAGAGTTTCACCTGATCACAAAGGCATTGTAATAGAAGAATTGTGTCATAAGTTCCATCAGCAACAAGCTGAATAACCAACGCAATCCGTACCGAGCAACATCTTTGACTGAATGAGTATTCTGTGGCATATCTAGCTGTAAAAATACAGACTTGTAGTGAGAGCTCATGAAGGCAAGATCAAGTATGAGAAACGAAGATGCTTATTCCTCATGAACTCTCAACACTATACTATATGGAATTTTATTTAAGAGAACCCGAATTTGGGATGTTAAAGGCGAACAAAGACATGAAAGGAATGACAAAGTGAAGGCATAACAAGAACCGCATACCTGAGAAGCAAATGCATTGAAGCTTATGATTGGCCCCGCAAGGTACAAGGGTGCATACAACAAATAACAAAGGTATAGAGAAAAACTGCAGCCGTCACTTTCTAGACCTCTCTCCTAAAAAGTTATACTACGTTAGAGACTATTAATGCTATAGCAAAAGAAAATTAATGATAGAAGTGAAAGGTAGGTGCCATGCAGTCAACCTGTCGAAGTACATAGCAAGTCTTCCCCAACTTACACAAGGAACAGCGTGTTACGTGTTTCTGCAGTAACAAAATAGCAAAACAAGAGATGGCTACACCATAAGCTTTGATCAAGAAAACACTATAGACGCACATGGAAAGAATTAAAAGACAGAAAACTAGAGAACTTAATTAGCAAATAAGAATATCAGCAGCTCTTGTCAATATATATGCCTGGAGAACAGATGGACATGATTTTGTGGATGTTTTTATTTCTCGAACTCAACGCTAAATTATCATGAACACCTATTCCACAAATAATGAGAGACTATGCTTCCTATATAACATCATGAAAGGAAACTCACCTCCTGATCAAAATGAGAATCCAGTTGACCCCAGTGATAATCATATCCAAAACTTATCATGCGCAGAACAACTGCAGAAAATTATACCATTGTGTTTTTGTGAATTTGTATGTTTTGAAGATACCATCGTATGACTTGACATAGAGAAATTTGCAGTCAAGGGTTACAAAATAAAACAAATACCGAAGTTAAAGCATATATGCCATCTGAACGTGCCCCGAAAGCTGTCCAGGAACTCAAACTGTTGCCTTGGATAAAGAGAGGAATAATCAAAGCGTTAGGATTTCCCGCAACCATCGCGCTACAACAACTCCAAATATAAGCCGATCATGAGAAATACCATGACTTACCCGAAAATGGAGAACGAGTATCCTTCATAGATGCGATTGCACAAGAGAAAAAATATGTTGAAACTCCAAAGCATGAAAGGAAAGTACTTCGTTAGTGCAAAAACCTGCATTAATGTTAATCTAGTGAGCTATGATCAGCTCAGAAATGATGTAACTGAGAAGTAGACATAACAACTATACACCACAAGAAGCTGAGATAAGTTCTCTACCCTACATTCTCTATACTCTTATGATCCAAACTATTAATACACCAAGATTAATGTCGAAAGGTAAATCCCCGGGAACATACCTTAACAAGAAGGAAATTAGCCGTTGCAATCGAGAGAATGTAAATGACGCTGGAAGAGAATACAGAAAAAAAATCAGCTTAGATACACAATGTGATGCTGATAAGCAAAAAAAAGAGAGATGGAATCAGCATACCAAGCTCCATGTAAGTAAATCAAGTATAAAAGCGACAAGGAAAGCCATAAGATCGACATTCCTCTAGCTTTCAACTGGAAAAAAGACCTAAACCCATTCGCAACCACAGTGAAAACCGCGAAAACAAAGCTGAGAATAGGCAAATTCCCGCGGAAGTTCCTCCATTGAGCATCTGAGACATCCTACAACCAAAAAGAAATCTAAGCTTCCAAAGCAACAAAACCATAGAGATACTCTAAAAAAACTGAAAAAATAAAGAATCAGAGCATTACATTGCGGCGATTAGGAATGAGCAAGCCAGATGCTAAACCATAGAGCTTGGAGTAATGATCTAAATTCAAAGAAAATTTCATCAACCAAATCAAATCACATGACTGTGAGATTTCTAGACACAAAATTCATCAATGTGTGAAATTGGAGTTTACCGTGAGAGAGACGAAGCGATATACGTAGAGCATAGGCGTAGAAAGCGACGGCGTATAAGGCTATTAGAAGAAGCTCTCTCTGTTTCCATTTTGCGTACCGATTCGTTTCTTGGTTCATGACTGCTCTTTGATTGGAGTCAAACCCAGAAACCACCCATCAAAACTCAGCTCCACACCTTCACCAAATTCAAATCGGATTCTGGTTCTGTTAAGCATAGCGATTTCTCAAGCAAACATGAAGATGAGTGTGACAGAGCTTGTTACAATCACGAACTCAATTGAACAATCATGTGAAATGGGGTTTGCAGAGGAAGATTGATGGAGAAGAGAGCACAGTACAAAAACTCAGCTTTTTTGTCTTTCTTCAAAATCACACCAGAATTGACTCAACTATGGAAGCTAACGCAAATTCGAATTGACAAATTACCTGAAATAAGGTCGACAGAGAGGCTTGAAACTCGATGGAGATACACTTGTGAGAATCGAAAGTGAGGATTTGTCACCAACAACAGATCGGATATTGAATTTCTAGATGATACATCTCGGATGAAAAATGAAGAAACCAAAGTCGAAAGTCGAAAGTCGACGAGTTACACGAAGCGGTTTACGTTAAACCGATCGGTTGATGTTAGCCGAACTCTAAATTAAACATCTTCCGATCGATTTTCTTGTACAACCTGATATTGATAAGCGTCAAAGTTGTGAAGGAGAAGATCATTATGGGCTTGATGATGGGTTTAAGGAAATGGACGATCAAAAGAGTTTAATAAGCAAGCCCAGTAAGAATTCATGATTAAATTGATTTAGTCGATTAAGCAATGTTTTCACGTCCGATCGGACCGGCCGATCGGTCCGGTTAACCTGGGACCCGGTCACTATCCCGGTCCAGTTTTAACGTTCAAATCCGCCACTTATAAAACCGGGAAAATCTAGAAAAACCCGCTAACAACCCGCAATCCACTGACCCGATGATCCGGTTGAACCGGTCGATTGATAATTGAATTTTTTTTTTTTAATAGTAAAGACGCTTGTTCATTACAACTTATATTTGCAAGATATGTGAGTATATTATGAATTTATGTGTCTTTATTTAGTTTATATTGTAACAAGTTTTTTACATGTTTTGTAATATACATGACAAAAAAAAATTGTATGTTACTTTTGACTATGTATCTATTGATAAAACAAAATTTTAAATTGTACAAGAAGAAGAAGTACATAAAATTTGCTGAAGAATATTTAAAAGATGATGAAGAAACAAACCCAAAAAGTCTAATAGTAAACTTTATGATTTATATTTTACTTATATATAATACACTAGGAGAAGGTCCGTTCGTTGCACGGATTTGTGATAGTTTAAATGTTTTAATTTTATAATTTATTTCATAGTATTTGTTTGTAAAAGTTTATTGGTAATTAATAATTTCTAATTTTTTTTTCTAATTTGTGAATATCATGTAGTTTTTAATTTTGTATTGAAAGATTGGTGGTATAATAATATCTATAGTGGATAAGAAATTTTTTTTATTCATCGTAAGCATATATACCTGTCTCTTATACACATCTAGATGTGTATAAGAACTAGGAGAAGGTCCGTGCGTTGCACGGATTTGTGATAGTTTAAATGTTTTAATTTTATAATTTATTTCATAGTATTTGTTTGTAAAAGTTTATTGGTAATTAATAATTTCTAATTTTTTTTTCTAATTTGTGAATATCATGTAGTTTTTAATTTTGTATTGAAAGATTGGTGGTATAATAATATCTATAGTGGATAAGAAATTTTTTTTATTCATCGTAAGCATATAAAAATATCAAATTATTTCTCTTGGACAATAAGGAAATGTTGTTTTGTATTATAATAAAACTGAAATACATTTGGGGTGGAATTTGTGACTGCAAATTAAAGTGTTGATATGTTTTGGCCCTTGTCGATTATCAAGACATATAGCACAATTGACATAATCTTCTTTTGTAGCTTGTGTTTATGTTCTCTTTAAGTCTCCAATTATAAAATTAACATCTAGTCTTCTTGATGCATTTGAGTTGTAATCTTCAATTTCAAAAAATACATTGAGGCGTTGTGTTTTATGTGGTCAACGTGATAATATAGATTTTTGAATAAAGTTTATTAAACTCTCGGTTAATGTACTTTATGTCATATCATCCATGTCATGATAAGTGAGGTGGAAGTTATCACATCTTTGAAGGTAGAGTTACTTGCTTGTAGTATTTGATCGGGACTAAAAAGGATTGTGTAGTTGATTTTCTATTCTTGACGGAGAGGACATGTAATTTTGAGCCGAAGTTTGTTTTCGGTTGATTGGGTGAAATAAATTCTCTGATAGTAAAATGTATGGTATATATTCTATTGGAATTTTGTGTGATAATAAAAGTGAGTTGTGTTTGTAGATTGTTTTATTGTTCTTACTATTAATATTCTATTGAAATTTTGTGTGATAATAAAAGTGAGTTGTGTTTGTAAATTGTTGTATTGTTCTTGCTATTTATATATTGTTGTAGAATCTCTATTGCAGTTTTTTTTTTTTGTGATTGTATTTAATTGTCATTATTATTTTTGTTTAGTATATGACACATGTCAAATTTCGAAATGACACGTGGCAGCATATCCAAACTCTTCTGAAAAAAACCTTACTTTATTATATAAGATTAATTGTCATTATTATTTTTGTTTTTTTTTGTTTTTTTGTGATTGTATTTAATTGTCATTATTATTTTTGTTTAGTATATGACACATGTCAAATTTCGAAATGACACGTGACAACATATCCAAATTCTTCTGAAAAAAAAAATCTTACTTTATTATATAAGATAGTTGAATTTTTTATTCTGTTTTGTTGACCAGTTTTTTTTTCAAATGTAAATATGTATAATAAAGGCATGACACATGTCAAATTTCGAAATGACACGTGGCAGCATATCCAAACTCTTCTGAAAAAACCTTACTTTATTATATAAGATTGACTAAATTACGCCACTTGAAAAACATGAGAAGAATGAAGATGAAGAATATCAAGATTGGTTGTTGTGATTTTCTACTTTTATAATATATTTCACTTTTTATTTTAGTTAAATTTGAATTTATAATGTTTAATCATTTTATTATTGTTATTAGATCTTGTATGTTTTGTTAAACATAGTGTGAATGTTTTATTATACTTATTTTATATATTCAAAACTATATATATTATAAAAATTTCATCAATTAGTTGACCCACGGTCGACCCGAATTGATCCGGACAAACCCAAAAATCCGGTGACCCGATACGTATTCCGGTTTGGTGTCCGGGTCGGGTTTCAAAACATTTCGGTTAAGTTATTTTTGTTTATCATGTTTTCTGTAAATAATGGATGATGTATTTGGATCAGTAAAATGAAGCAGTATTTCTCATATCAGGATACGTCAATGGAGCAACGGGTGCAATACGCGTCAACCATATTGAAGATAAAGCCAACGAATGGTGGTAAGCAACATCGAAGGCTCTCGTCGAAGATTGTATCGAGATGACATGGGTCGTGTTCGAAGACGAGATGTGGGTTCGTTTTGGCCCAACGGATGGTGATAATTTTGATGAGGCATTGTCGAAAATCCAACAAACTGGTACACTCTAAGATTACCAGCGAGAATTTGCACGCTTGCAGAACAAAGTAGAAGGTTGGACGCATAAAGCTCTCGTTGGCACATATATCAGTGGATTGAATCCAAACATAGCTGATCACATACGGATGTTCAAACCACAATCGCTGAAGGATGTGATCGGACTTGTGCGGATGCGTGACGACCAGCTGGAAAAAAGGCTTTAATTTCTCTAATTCGACGCCACACAGTTTCACACCAACATCCACTCGGGAAAGCTCGACCCTCATCCCAAAGAAACTGAGATGGAATGATATTTAAAAGAAGCATAGCATGGAACTTTGTTTCAGTTGCGATGAGCGGGTCATAAATGTCGAGAGCCCCCGATTGCTCATCATGGAAGGAGAAAACGAGGAAGATGACAATGAATTGGCGATTCAGAAAGTAGAGACACCCCATATCTCATTGTATGCACTGGCCGGATAGAGCTTGTGAATCGATGCAAAGGTGAACAAGCAAATCATGGTAGCTCTTGTGGATAGCGGGTCTACACATAATTTCATCAATGAATAAGTGGTTTATAGGCTCATTCTGAAGATCCACAAACATCACCATTCGCAGTTCGAGTTGCCAACGGCTCTCCGCTTCAATGTCGCGACCATTACAAAGATGTTCACGTGACAATGGGAATGGGAGAGATAACAGTTTATGTGATGATGAATGCATTACCGTTAGTGGGTCTTGACCTAGTTTTGGGGTTTCAATGGTAACAAACTTTGGGTCCAATAATTTGTGATTGGAAAGCCCAAACCATGGAGTTCGAATTGGAAGGGAAGCGCTGCACTTTACGGAGAACAAGCAACACAACAATTCAACAAGCAGATGCACATGAGTTCGCTAAATAGGTTCAACAAGGACAGAGTTATTTGTTGTTTATATCTCTGATGAGGGCATAAAGACGCTACCGATGCGAGGCGACAGCAAAAAGACAGTACCGCTTCAACTCAATTTTCCAAATTCTTTCATGAACTTTGAAGACAAGGTTCTGTTAGAGGATGGGAGTATTGATAAGCATCAAAGTTGTTAATAGGTATGGGTGTTCGGGTATTCGGGTCAGGTTCAGATCGGATTTTTTTTTTGTTTTCGGATAAATTGGTTATTACTATTTTGGAACCATTTTGAAACCAATAGAGTTTCGATTCGGTTTTGGTACGATTCATTCTGGTTCCGGATCGGTTCAACTCTTAATTTTGAGAACTAGTAAATTTTTGAATTTGTTTTTGGATATGGTTCAGTTCGAGTATTTATTACCTGAAATACTCAAAATATACCCGAAAGCCCAAAAATATACCTAAAAGCCCAAAAATATATCCAAAAACCCGAAAATATACTCGAAAACCCAAAAATATATCTGAAAACCCAAAAAAATATATCCAAAAATCCGAAAATATATTCGTAATACTCAAAAATAACTAATTTACTTAATATTTTCGGGTCATCCGAGTATCCGTTGGGTACTTTGGCCATATCCAAAATCGAACCGAACCGGTTATTTCAGATCGGTTCCGATTCAGGATTTCGGTTCCTGTTTTTATGCCAAAAAATCATTATGGGCTTGATAATGGGTTTAAGGAAATGGACAATCAAAAGAGTTCAACAAGCAAACCCAGTAAGAGTTCATCGATTAACTTGACTTAGACGATTAGTTACTTTGGTTTTTACATGTTTTCTGCAAGTAATGGATGTTGTACTTCCATAGGGAAAGAGGAAGTACAGGAACTCACATACCATTCAACAAAAGTAAGGGTCCAGGTGAACGGGCTCAAACCTCTAATAAAGGAAACCATTTTGGACTTCTCTAATGGTGAAGAAGCTTTGGTTACCTTGGAATATGAAAGACTGGAAAAACACTGTTCAAAGTGCTGCCGCCCTCGACCATGAGATTGAGAATTGCCAAGATCTGAAGAAAAGTATAACAGCTAGTCAACCAGATCTAAGCAAGCAAGTACTCAAACCTCAAGCCTCAAAGGAGAGGGATACCGTGGTTCCTGCGAGTAGGTCGGATAATCGAGCAAGGTCCCCTCAGGATTACTGTCACCAGAGAACTCAGAAGGAAGTCTCTAGAGAATCCCAAGAGAGAAGTCGTCAACATTCGAGAGACCCTCTCCCCAGACGGGACTATTCCTACAGAACAAATTCGCACCAATCAGAGTCCTACAGAAGGTATGAGCCAAGACATAACCAAAGGCAGAGTAGAGACTTTGACATAGCAAGAGGGCATAGTCGAGACTCGGTGAGAAGCAATCACCATCTAAACCAATACCGTCACTCATCTCAAGGACAGTCCCATACAAGTAATGCGCCTACCTACCGCAAAAAGAATATTCAGCAAAGGGATCCCTCACCTCTACCAGTAAGTGAGGGAACAAACTCCAGACAGAGACATCCACCTCTAGACAGAGAGGTAGATCGTGAATCCCCTTCCCCTCCTCGTCAAATGCTTACCCTGGATGAAGCCCTAGGAGAATTGAGAGATGTCACCATCCAGTATACAAACTGCTCTGAACCAAGAGAAAGCGCAGCTAGAAGACAGAGGGTGCTTCAAGGTGAGGAACGGGGCCTTATGATGGAAACAACAACCCAGATGGTTGAAGCAAGTAGAGGAACAAGTAGAGAACGTACTCCTCCAGTGCTAGTACATTTAGTTCCCTCAACCCCAGCCCATATTCATGTGGCACATCGTCTGATCTTCCCTGATGAGCAAATTGCTAATCAATCCAAAGAAAGTCTCAAGCCCCAACGAGTAATTAAGAAGAAACTTGGAAGACCACCTGGAAAAAAGAAACCACTAGTTAGTACAACAAGTTTACCGGGAACTAGTACACACAAAAGAAGAGTGAAGCAAGTCTCTTCATCTCCTAAGAGGAGAGCCCAAGCAAAACCACCGTCTCATGGAGGTAAAAAAGGAAATCTAGCAAGTACCTCGGCCATATTACCCACTGTAGGACAACGATCTGAGATCAATACCACAACCAACAGTCCAGCCCTAACCTGCAACTTGGTGTCGGCTATCTCTAAAACCGTGCCGGTTTTTCGGACGCCGTCAAACCCCCACCACCCTTCCAGATAGTGAGCTGGAACTGTCAAGGGTTGGGGAATCCCTTGAAAGTTCACCGATTAAGAGAGATACACCGCCGAATCTCTCCAGACGTTTTATTCCTCATGGAGACGAAAAATCCCGTTCTCACTAAGCTAAATTGGATGCAATACCCACACCATGCTTTTGTACCGCCTCATACTCGGGGGGGGGGGGGGATTAGCTCTGTTCTGGAAAAACGATATTGAATTAGAAGTTTTGACTTCAACAAAATGTTTCATCGACACCAAAATAAAAACCGCATGAGTATCTTTCTTTGCGACTTTTGTATATGGTGAACCCGATAGAAGCCTGAGGAAACAAGTTTGGGACCAACTTACTGCGACAGCTTTAAGCAGAGCAGCACCATGGTTCCTATCAGGAGACTTCAACGACATTGTTGACAACTCAACTCAGAGAAGGTAGGAGGACCCGCTAGACCTGAAGGATCTTTCTCAGATTTCCGCTTGTTTATGTCAGAATGCGATCTATACGACCTGCAACACTCTGGAAACTCTCTCTCATGGAGAGGAAAACGCTATGATCATCTTATCAGATCACGGCTGGACAGAGCAATGGCAAACAGTATATGGGCAGAGGCCTTCCCATCGGGAAGATGTGAGTATCTCAGATTTAAGGGCTCAGATCATAGGCCACTTGTAACCTACTTCAATCCCTCATTAAGGAGGAGAAGAAGACTATTCCGCTATGACAGAAGACTCCGGCATAATGAGAAGATTAAAAAACTGATTGAGAAAGTTTGGAATCGAGAGGACCTCTATTCAGTGGAAGAAAAGATAGGAGGATGTCGAAGAGAAATTATTGCTTGGACCAGAGAGCAACATAACAACAGTCAGAAGAAAATCGAAGAGAGCAAAAGATTGTTAGAGGAGGCGATGGTAAGCCCTTCCCCAAACGAGCAACTAATTAAGGACATCAATTCAAACTCATCGAGAACTATAAAAAGGAAGAAGAGTTTTGGAAACAAAGAAGCCGCCAGCTATGGTTAACCCTGGGCGACAGAAACACTAGCTACTTCCACGCAATCACAAGAAGTAGAAGGGCAATAAATAAATTCTCGGTCATTGAGGACCCTAATGGAAAAAGCTTTCATGATGAGGAACAAATCACGAGAGTAATTAGGGAATACTTCCATACCTTATTCAGCTCGCAAGCAGGAGAAAGAAGAGAGGTAGTGATGGAGGCGTTGATCCCGTGCATATCCCTGGAAGACAATCAAGCATTAGTCCTCATCCCTTCGTCAACTGAAATCAGGAATGCTTGTTTTGCTATTCACGCCGATAAAGCATCGGGTCCTGACAGATTCTCAGCGAGCTTCTTCCAGTCCAATTGGGATACAGTGGGTCCGGCCATTGTGGAGGATATTCAAGCTTTCTTCACGACGGGGACCCTACCACAAGACATCAATGCAACTCACATTAGGCTGATCCCTAAAATCCACAGTTCTAAGACAGTTGCTGACTACCGCCCAATAGCCCTCTGTAATGTATACTATAAAATTATCTCCAAGCTCCTAACCATGCGAATGCAACCTCTACTTGAAAGCATTGTGTCTGAAAATCAATAAGCCTTTGTCCCTAAACGGGCAATTTCGGATAATGTTCTCATAACACATGAAGTACTTCATTACCTGAAAACTTCTGGAGCAAAGAAGAGGTGCTCTATGGCGGTCAAAACCGACATGAGCAAGGCCTACAACCGGCTGGAATGGGACTTCACTGAAGCAGTTTTAGAGAGATTGGGCTTCCACCCCATTTGGATCAACTGGATTATGCAGTATGTAACAACCGTTACGTACTCATTCTTAATAAACGGATCGGCTCAAGGGAGAGTAGTGCCACAACGAGGCATCCGACAAGGGGACCCCCTGTCACCATACTTGTTCATATTATGCCGTGAAGTATTGTCTAGATTGTGTAACAGACAAGAACAAGAAAAATTACCAGGGATCCGAGTTGAAAATGACAGTCCAAGGATCAACCACCTGCTTTTTGCTGATGACACTATGTTCTTTTGTAAAGCAGACTCGAACAGCTGCCTCGAACTGAACTCAATCCTGCATCGTTATGCTGCAGCATCTGGGCAAACCATCAACTGCAACAAATCAGCTATCACGTTTTCCTCAAAAACTCCCCAACACGTTAGAGAACAAATGAAAAGAGATTTGGGAATCTCAAAGGAAGGCGGCCAAGGAAAATACTTGGGGTTACCTGAGATATTCGGCCGAAAGAAGAAGGATCTATTCAGCCTAATTGTGGATCAGATTAAGCAAAGAGCCTCGAGCCTATCCTCCAAGTTCCTCTCTACTGCAGGAAAGCTCACCATGCTGCAATCTGTCCTCTCATCCATCTGACTTACACCATGACTTGTTTTAAGATCCCCATCTCTCTCTGTAAAAGAATACAGTCAGCTTTGACTAGATTCTGGTGGGACTCTAGCCCGGATAAAAGAAAATAAGTTGGATCTCTTGGCAAAAACTATCTCAGTCAAAAATTAAAGGAGGCCTTGGTTTTAGAGACATACAAGCTTTCAACGATGCGCTTCTGGGAAAGCTTAGCTGGCG
The DNA here is from genome assembly GCA_020283515.1 of Alliaria petiolata. Lineage (NCBI taxonomy): Eukaryota > Viridiplantae > Streptophyta > Magnoliopsida > Brassicales > Brassicaceae > Alliaria > Alliaria petiolata. Next base: position 54,966,161 of record JAHZTW010000002.1, read on the forward strand.
TATACTGAAACACCATCTTGTTTGATGGCACGCACCTTGATGGGAAAATACTGTAATTCATCCTCCTTTTTAGATGTTTCAGTTTCATCCTCTGCCTCTCATGGGTGGAGGGGAATCATCACTCGCAGAGACCTGATCAAGACGCAGCTGTGAAAGGTAATCGGGAACGGTACGGACACTATGATATGGAAAGAGCCTTGGCTCTCATTGGAAAATCCGGTTATACCAATAGGACCCCCAACAAAAACCACCCAATTGCTCAGAGTGTCAGCTCTACTAAACCATGACTCTAACGTATGGAATCTTGACTGCATTAGAGAAATCATTCCACAATACGAGAATGACATCCTAGCGATACATCCGAGTTCTATGGGGGCAAGTGATGAATTGAAGTGGCTCCCTACCGATTCTGGAGAATACACCGCTAAATCAGGATACTTCACAACCATTGCCGGAAATCCCACCCAACATCAGCTTGGAAATCCCCCAATCAACTGGAATTCGGAGATCTGGTCTCTCCCAATTTCCCCTAAAATGAAGATGTTTCTCTGGAAAGGAGTCCAAGGTATCCTACCAGTGGGAGTAAATCTAATGTACTGAATCCCGGATTCATACTTTGAGTGTCCCCACTGTGAACAGGCGGAATCAATCTCTCATTTGCTATTCCACTGCCATTACGCGAAACAAGTTTGGAGTCTAGCTCCGTTTGAAAACCAAATTGACTCTACCACCTTCCCTGATGTAATTACGGGGTTTAGAGCAGGAAGAGATCTGAATTGCTTACCCCCTCAGGTGTTGGCTCTGTTAAATTGTTCCCATGGCTATGCTGGGCCATCTGGTCTGCACGTAATCAACGGATTTTCAACAATCGCACTTTTACTGCAGAGGACACTATCTCTAAAGCAATCAGCGAAGCAAATGAGTGGCAAGCTGCCCAGGCAAACCAAGCTCAAGACCCCTCAAGACATGCTGGAACAAGTGAACAGCCCATCTCCGCTGACGTATTCACATGCAACACAGATGCAGCCTGGCGGTAGGATACAAGCGAAGCGGGACTCAGATGGATCTTTAAGAATCCCATCTCTAACTTCAGGCGAACCGGAATGCAATCTATTTCACCGGTCAAATCCCCGTTGGCGGCGGAAGGTATCCCATGATTTCTGCAATAAAAAATGCCAGAGATCTGCATCTTGATAATCTACTCTTCCAATCCGATTCTCAAGTTCTGATAAAAGCAATCGATTCGCAAGTCGTTATGAAGGAACTCATGGAATCGTGTATGATATCAAGCATCTATCAGCTCTATTTTCTCAGATCTCGTTTAGATTTGTACCGCGCATGTTTAATGTTGAAGCCGACTCTCTGGCAAAGAGTGCTTTGCATTCAAGTGTATCGAACGGTTTTAATTAATTAATGAAGTCTTTAGTTTGCTCAAAAAAAAAAATGGATGTTGTACTTCCTTGTTTTGAGGAACCAAATGGAAGTTGTATTCCACTTTCTCATTTCTCTTTGTTTAGGAATCGTGGTAAATCCGATTGTTATTTGCTTATGTACTTGTTTTCTATATAAACTAAAGAAAATAAAAAACAAAGGCAGTCAAAACTACCTATTAAAAACATCTACGAGTTCTTGTGTTCTTGTTTATTTATAGCTTTGATTAGGACCTCTATCACAACCGAATCACAATCAAATTGCCCCAACTTCCATTCGGTTCGGCAATTTTGGTATGGAAATGGAGTTAATTTGACTGATTTAAATATAGCGGTTGTGGATAAGGATATGGAACTTATTGAAGTGAATGGTTGTGGCTTTAATCATTATTAAACGATTTATATAAATAGTTGACAACGGATGTGGTAACTAGGCCTGGACATAAAACCGGATCCGAAAACCCGAACTGGAACCGACCCAAAATAACTGGTTCAGATCGGATTCGGTTATTAGTTATTTACCCGATGGGTCTTAAGTTTGAGAACCGTGGTATCGGTTCGGTTACCCGAATTTTGTTTTTTAACATGAAGTAGAAAAAAAATGTTGTGGTCAAGTGAAGGTTTTGTGGGGCGATTTTCCGACGAACCAGATGGATTCAGAGGTTAATCTATGTGCGATTTCGAAGGTCTCTGAGTTAGCTATTCATATTTTCTTTTGTTACCGATTTCGAGGTATATTAGATCCAAAAATCAGTTTGCAAGTTGACGAATATTCACTGTGTCTATTTCCCAAAAATTCTTTTTTTTAGACTTGATTTTCGTTCAGATATTTGGTTACATTTCGAATATACAAATACATTTTTTACTATTTTGGGTCTAGTCGGGTTAAAAAACCGAACCGAACCGGTCCGTGGGTTTTGGCCCTAATTGACATCCCTACAATTACTCGTCTATGTGCTCTTATATCTGTTGTGGAACAGATAAATTATCCGTTGAAAAAATTATATGTATCTTCATAATATATAGTAAAAATAATATTTCAACGATAAACAAATAAAAAATTAAACTCCTCGTGCGAGGAAGTTGATTTGAAATATAATTTATCATAATATAACACACTTAACGGAGTTTACACGAGTGGTGGAGATGACTGAGAATTATATTGCGGCTTAAATTTGACTTTATAAGTTGATTTGTATTTTTTGTAACTTGAAAAAGTTGCAAAAAAATATCATTGTCATTTAAAAAGTTTTTTTATTTTGCAGAAAACTCTTATAAAAAAAGAAAATTAATTTCATTATTATAAAAAATCTCTATTTCAACATGGTTGAAAATGAAAAAAACCATAAATAAATTTGTGTATACACTAAGTTTATAATTTAATATTTTCTATAAGATTTGGTTCTGCGCATATGCTAAGTTTATAATTTAATATTTTATAACTGGTGAAAATATATAAAAAATAGTACAAAAAATCAAATTATTTGTGAACAAATTTCTCATCCGTTCTCTTCCTCTTTGTTTTCGTGACATTTTATTGTTTTACTTTTAAGGGAAGAGATTTATGAACCCTCATTTATTTTAACCAACTTATTGCAATTCTTATTTATGAGGGTAATGAGTTGCATAACTATGTCTGAGTAGTTTTCTATTTGGGTTTAAAGAGTTTTCAAAAGAATTTCATAGTTTAATTTGATAGGCTAGATTAAGGGATTAATATTTTTAGGAGTTATTAATCCCTTAATAAGGGATTAATATTAAGGGATTAATATTCTTCCTGTGTGAATCTTTCCTGGCCACTTAGAACCCGATTTAATGAAGACAACTGTTTAAAAGCTAAGTTTATCAATCCGAACTAGCTTAGACGAGCAGTTATGCTTTAACCAATAAAATTGAGTTATATAGCTTTGTGAATGCAAAATCGAACTTGATATTATTGCTGATCTTGTTGTGTGATTACCTGTAATAACTGATTAGTTAAGTTGCTTAGATTTAGGTATTAGATTCTTCGAAAGTAGATCTAATAGGTATTCATGTTTGAGTTATAGAACTGCCATAATTGATTTACCCTTGTCATAATCTGTTAAAGCGATCCAAGGATCCATGCGAATTCTCTAAATTAACCCCAACGTTTCGTTTAATTGTCTACTATCGATTTATTTGTTTGCTTGCGTACTTGCTATTTTCATGCGACACAACTTCAAAACCCCCAAACCGTTTGTTCTAGTTTGATTTTAGCTAGGTAGATTTGTAACGAAACAACTAGGTATTTATGATTCGACCCCTAAGTCCTACATCACACATTTCTGCACTTGCAGACACCTAGAGTTTATAAATTTAAATTCTGAAACAAAATAAACTCTGCATCAGTTATACATATATAATTGAGACCATTATCTTAGACTAAGAAACTTTTCTAATATAATACATAATTTACTTATCTCCTATATATTTGTATAAATAGTACAATTTTAGAATTTGGAAAATTTTCTAGTTTTGAATGGTAATGTTTAATGTTCTTACTGGTTATTTAAAAACTGATGTGGACAGCCTTATATGCCTATAATATTAGTCAATCTTCGAAATTTCGCCCGCAGCAGCCGAGTAAGCGATGGAGAAGCGCTTGGTGGTGATCAATCGTGGCGATTTTGACATACTCGCCCAAAAATCAGAAACATCAAAAATAACTGTGTAAACTTTTGGGTTTTGAAAGTTTGAAATCAAATGTTAGGTTGTAGATCTATCATAATTGTGTAAAAATCACATGAAAACCAAGCAAAATTGTCAATTATCGTTGAAAAAATTTAGAGGCTGCAATTAGAGTTTTCATGTTGCAGACAAAAGGTTGAAGACATGGGTATTTTTGTAAATTTGCAATTCATGAAACAAAAAACGAAAAAATAACAAAAAGAGACATAGTAAATCTCACTAGGCCATTTTAACACGAAGAACCACTAGACCAAAGTATATTCACATATTTTATGAAAATATTTAATATATATACATATTTATAGATAAAATTACAAAAAAAATAATCCCCGGTTAATCTCCGTTTAAGCTCCAATTAATTGATTATGCCCTAGGCCCAAACCGACCGCCCGACTCACGCCTAGCGCAATCTTGAACATGGGTATTAGTTCTAAATTTTATTAGTAACTAGGTGAGAGCATGTTTTGTTTTAATTTATGTTTTAGATAATATATTTTAAAACCTTTATTTGATTATCAATTTTCTCATTCGGCTTTTATAAATTTCTATTTTCTTCAACTAAAACAAATTGTAATATAGTCCATACATTATCATACAAAAATTTATTTAATATTATCCAAATTTTTAAACTTTATAAGTTTACTAGTTTGAGTTTTTGAATATATATCTTTCATTGATTTCATTTCTTTTTTCCTTGTTTTAAAATTTTGTATATTTCTTTGTTTTTATTCTTCTTTTTTCCATATTTATCACCTCTCTAAATTCTTTATCTCTTTTATTGTTTACTCATTATTTTTGTATCTTATGATTTTATAGGTAAGAAATTTATTTTTCAATTCTTTGAAACTTCGTAATTTATTCAGTTTTATAATTTGTATTTTTTTCTTTAGTTACATTAAAAATTAATTTATCTTATTTATTTGGAAATGATGATTAAATGACTCGAAAAAATATTTGAAAAGATAAATATAATATTTTGATGTTTGTGATGTTTTAAAATTATATTTTAATTTCATTTACTTTATATTTATGTTCTAATAATTTTTAACGGAATTCAATTCATATATATGTTCTAATAAGACGAAGTTGATGTGTCAAAAGGTAAAGAGGCACATTCATCTAGGAGAGAATCCGCGCCATGTGTGGGTCTTATTTTAATTTGAGTTTTAAAGATTATATTTTAAATCTTTATTTTAACTATCAGTTTTTTTTAATGAATTTGTGATTTATTCTCATTTTCAATGTTTTAAAAAATTTTGTATATTTTTTATATCTATTTATTTTTTCTTCTCTCATCTTTTATATAGTTTGTTAAATTTTATATTTTTTATTGAAATTTTTTTGTGTCTTACGATTTTATAGGTTAGAGTTAACTTCTTAACTTATTCAATCTCATAATTTGTGTTTTTCTTCACTTTCGTTAAAGTTCAATTATCCTTATTTGTTTGAAAATAAAGATTAAATCCCTATAAAAAATAATAGAATGAATCATTTAAAATTTTGTATTAGATAGTATTTAAATTTTTATTTATTTTTAAATTAAATTTGAATTTTATTTACTTATAATACTTTTTAAATATTTAAAGTCAAATTTATTAATTTTTATGTATAGTGAATAGTTGGACATATGTTAATATTTATTTATAGTTAATATTTTTTTATAAAATTAATTGTTTGTATACTTTATACATGTGAAAAAAGTTCTTGAGATTAACCAATAGGAGGGGAGCTGATGTGACACAACCTAGAGAGACCCTTCATCTATTATAGTATAGATAATCTATCTATCTATTCTAATATAATAAGGATTTTTTTAGGGTGAGCTTTGAAATGCTGACACGTGTCATTCCAGACATTGACATGTTTCACCTACATTTAAACAACAAAAACATAAAACACATACAAAATTGATATGTGTCCTTCATAATTGTAACACTTAATTTTTTTATCTATTTATTTTGTTGTTCTTAATTTAATGATATGATTATATGGATGAATAAGCCAAAAAACTATAATTAACTACATAATTATAGAAAAAATAGAGGTGATATTATAAAAGACATAATAAAGGGTTTTCAGAAGGAGCCCTGAAAAATTTGGGACGGATTGCCGTTCCTTCCCGTACCTGTCCCAAATTTTCTTTCCCATTCCGTGTCCCGTTCAAAGTAATTATCCATTCGAGACCTTTTATTTTATTTAAACGGGTATAGAAAGGGTACTAGAAGGGAATGAATATTAGATCGGGAGCCCGAATTACCCGTTTAAAAATTAAAAACTAAAATTATATATATTTTTTTCAAATTATTCTGAATTTTCCCTGAACGTTCTTATCAGATTTTCTTTTGGGAATTGCTTTCCAATTCACAAATTTCATGTTCCCGTCCCATAGCCGTAGATTCCCGTCCTAAGTCCTAAAATTTTAAGGGCCAAAGAACTCTACATTCAAAGATGTGATTAACTTCTATCTCACTTATCATGATATGGATGACACAACATCAAGTAGATTAACCGAAAGTTAATAAACTTTATTCAGACACCTATACTATCAAGTCGATCATATAACACACAATGCCTCAAAATCTCTTTTGAAATTGAAGATTTTAACCCAAATGCATCAAAAAAACTATATGTTGATTTTGTAATTGAAGACTTAGAGAGAACACAAATCCAAGCTACACAAGAAGAATATCACAATTGTGATATATGTATTGATAATTTACAAGAGCCAAAAATATCATAACACTTTATTTTGCAGTCACAAATTTCATCACAAATGTATTTCAGATTGTTATACTACAAAACAACATATCCTTAATTATTGTCAAAAAGAAATAATTTTATATTTTATATGCTTACGATGAATAAAACAAATTCTCATTCACTATAAATATTATTATTTCACCAATGTTTCAATACAAAATTATAAAACTACATGATATTTACAAATTAAAAATTAAGATTTATTCATAAACTTTTACTAACAAATATTATAAATTAAATTATAAAATTAAAACATATAAATTACCATATTTCCGCGCAACGCGCGGACCTTCTTAGTAGATTATGATAGTACAGATTTATTTTATTTCTATATTATTGTACTGATTTAGTTTTTACATGTTAATGCAAGAGTTATTTTAAAGAGTTTTTTTTATTTCCTTTTCAGAAATATTAGCTTATAATAATATTTAAATATTTTATTATTATTATTATTTATATTTTATGTATATATATATTATAATTAAATGTTGACAAAAAAGATTATAAATATAAATAACATCATAATACAAAATTAGTTAACTTGTTATTTTGTCAATTCTGTATTGGTCAAAGTTTTAATTAAACTATTATAATGCCTATTATATATCTATAATTTATATAGATACATTTTTCAAAGTATTAGTTAAATTATTATTTTAATTATTATCTCATATGTGATATACTTTAAATAGTTTTTTCTTTTAAAATATACAAATTTTTATTTATTTGTTAATACTACATATTATCTTTTAATTTTAGTTCAATTAATACTTTGCCTTGTATAAATATATTGGTCAAAGTATTAGTTAAACTATTATATGTGGCATATTATTGCATAGGTAATTGTTAATATTTTTTTAAATATTAAAATTTCTATTAGTTTTGTAATATTACATATTATGTTTAAATTGTTTACCTATTATAATAAAAAGTGAATAACACTGCTGTGATTCTAGAAAAAAAGGTTTGATTATGTTTTAGTTTTTTTTAATGATGAAGTCATTATTAGTAATTATGTAAGAGAATTACTAAAACATTGCATTTACATTAATCTGGAAATCTAGTTATAATCTCTCTCTCTCTCTCTCTCTATATATATATATATATATATATATATATCAACTTCTTAGATGAATACATTTCTAAAAACATATAAAAAATTTAAGTAGAAAAAGAAAGTCCTTTTAAATGATGAATAATCTCTTTGTTTTATTCATTGTTATTGCCTTGTGTGTAAGATCGAATAATAGCAAACTGTTTGCAAAAAATAAAATATATTTTAGGAACTCTATTAGCATAAACAATGATGTTCTCAAAGTTCATTGTACATCTGATAAGGATGATCTTGGTCTTCACTATGTGCATCGTGATTCCGAATATTACATTACATTTGGTGATAGGTTTTGGGGTGGAACTAATTTTTTTTGTGAACTAAGACATGGGGTTAATTTTACATATTATCGTAGATTTACGGCATATGAAGAACCTCGTTATATTATTGCATTCGGCGCACAATACTTATGGGAGGCTAGAGAGGATGGAATCTGGTACGCGGATTATCGTCATAAGAAGTTAGTGTTCAAATATGGGTGGGACACATAGTCTTGAAAACATATTTATCTTTCTTCTTTATGTCAATAGCTAAATTTCAATATATAAATCATACTAGGTGATTGGTCCGCACAGTGTGCAGATTATAAAATATTTTATATGTTTAATATATAATTAATATTGTATATTAAAGTTGATCTTTTTGTACATAATTAATTACGTATTAATAATAACATTATATAAATATTTAATAAAAAAAATAAGGATAAATCAAATGAAAAGTGTTATAGATTTCAATAGAAATTGAAGATAAAAAAAGCCATTAACCAAGATTTTAAAATACTTACTTAGATTAAAAGTGTAAATATGATAACTAAATAAACTGAAAACTATTAAAGCGTATAATAATTTATTAATTTTTATGGTTGGCCTGCACGCATGTGCATGTATTAATTTTTTTTATAGACATGTCATCATTAGAATGCACTAACTTTCAGTGTGGAGCTGACAAATCAGAATTTTTCATTAAAAGTGATCCTCAAAGTATTAGTTAAGTAGGAGAAGGTCCGCGCATTGCGCGGATTTTTGATAATTTAAATGTTTAAATTTATAATTTATTTTATAATATTTGTTAGTAAAATTTTGTAGATAAATATTAATTTCTAATTTCTTAATATCATGTAGTTTTATAATTTCTTAATATCATGTAGTTTCATTCATCGTAAGCATATAAAATATAAAATTATTATTTTTGATAATAATTAAGGACATGTTGTTTTGTAGTATAACCAATCTGAAATACATTTGTGATGAAATTTGTGACTACAAAATAAAATATTCAGATATTTTCCGGTTCTTTTAGATTATCAAGACATATATCACAATTGTTATATTCTTCTTGTGTAGCTTGGATTCATGTTCTCTCTAAATCTCCAATTACAAAAACAACATATAGTTTTTTTGATGCATTTGGGTTGAAATCTTCAATTTCAAAAGAGATGTCGAGGCATTGTGTGTTATGTGGTCGACGTGATAGTATATATGTCTGAATAAATTTTATTAAACTTTCGGTTTATGTATTTGATGTTGTGTCATGCATATCATGATAAGTGAGGTAGGAGTTAATCATATTTTTGAAGGTAGAATTATTTGCTTGTAGTATTTGATCGGTGATGTTCTATTTTTGACGGAGTGTACGTATGATTTTGAGAGATTGATTGTGTGAAAGAAATTATATGATAATGTAATGCATATAATATATTTTATTGAAATTTTGTATGATAATAAAAGTGAGTTATGTTTGTAGATTATTGTATTGTTCTTGCTATTTATAAATTGTTGTAGAATCTCTATTGCAATTTTTTGTTTTTGTTTTTTTGGTGGATTGAATTGAATTTTTTGTGTAATTGAATTTTTTATTCTCTTTTGTTGATCAGTTTTCCTTCAAATGTAAATGTATCAAATGAATGTATGTTAGCCCTGAAAATTTTAGGACTCAGGACGGGAATCTACGACTATGGGACGAAAACAGAAAATTTGTGAATTGGGAATTTCAGAATAATAAAAAAAATATATATAGAATTTTTAAGTTTTTCATTTTTAAACGGGTAATTCGGGTATCTAATCTTATACACATTATCTTCTCGTGCCTTTACCATACCCGTTTAATTGATATAAATGGTCTCGAATGTGTAATTATTTTAAACGAATAGGGAATGAGACGGAAAATTTGGGACGGTACACGAGGGAACGAGAAACACGTCCTAATTTTTTATGCTCTTGAAACTTTATTATATCTTATATAATATCACATATGTAGTTAATTATAATTTTTTAGGGTTATTCATCCATATAACCCTATCATTAAATTAAGAACAACAAAATAAAGAGATAAAAAAATTAAGTGTTACAATTATGAAGTACACATATCAATTTTTTGTGTTTATATATTTTTTTTAAATGTAGGTGACACATCAGCCATGCCACATGGCAGCATTTCAAAGCTCACTCTAAAAAAAACCTTACTATATATTAGAACTAGGAGAAGGTTCGCGCGTTGCGCGGATTTGTGTTAATTTAAATGTTTTAATTTTATAATTTATTTTATAATATTTGTTAGTAAAATTTTGTGGATATATATTAATTTCTAATTTATGAATATCATGTAGTTTTATAATTTTGTATTGAAAGATTGGTGGAATAATAATATCTATAGTTAATGAGAATTTTTTTAATTCATCGTAAGCATATAAAATATCATGTAGATCTTATGCAGGAATTTCTTCACTAAGAAAAGCTGAAATGTTGGCAATCCTATGAGCTACGGATAGTGCAAAGGAAATGAGACAGAAGAAGATCATCTTCGAATCTTCACTACGTCTGGCGAGGGAAGTCCTTCTGAATCCTACCATCTTCCCAGATCTCAGTGAATTGATAGGCATGATTCAGTCACATCTTCAGACGTTTCAGTTTTGGAGCTTGAACCATGTCTCCACGAGCAGTAACCAAATTGCTGAAGCTATTGCAATCTCCTTTACTCGAGACCAACGCTTGCAGTCGTATGTGGCCGCTAATGGTCCATTGTGGTTACAAAGGGTCATTAAAACTGAAGCAATAAGGGGTTAAAGATCGCTTCTGATGCCAACAAAGCAAAGGAATCTTCACTTTCAAGTCTCTTCTTCAGTTTTCTTTAAGTATTCATGTTGTTTTTGTAGTGCTGGTGATACCTATTGGTATGTATCTATTTCTGTTTTGCTTTCCCCATCATACTCTGTTTTTCCCATTAAGTTTGAATGAATGAAGCGTTAAAAAAAACATATAAAATATCAAATTATTTCTTTTCGATAATAATTAAGGACATGTTGTTTTGTAGTATAACCAATCTGAAATACATTTGCGATGAAATTTGTGACTGCAAAATAAAATGTTAAAATATTTTTTTGGTCCTTGTAGATTATCAAGACATATATCACAATTGTTATATTCTTCTTGTGTAGCTTGGATTTGTGTTCTCTCTAAGTCTACAATTACAAAATCAACATATAGTTTTCTTGATGCATTTGGGTTGGAATCTTCAATTTCAAAAGAGACTTCGAGACAATGTATGTTATATGTCTGAATAAAGTTTATTAAACTTTCGGTTAATATACTTGATGTTGTGTCATCCATATCATGATAAGTGAAGTAGAAGTTAATCATATTTTTGAAGGTAGAGTTATTTGCTTGCAGTATTTGATCGGTGCTAAAAGAGATTGTGTAGTTGATAACTTGATGTTCTATTTTTGATGGAGTGGACATGTGATTTTGAGACGTAGTTTAATTTCAGTATATTGTTTGAAAGAAATTATATGATAGTGTAATGCATATAGTATATATTCTATTAGAATTTTGTGTGGTAATAAAAGTGAGTTGTGTTTGTAGATTGTTGTATTGTTATTGCTATTTATAGATTGTTGTAGAATTTCTATTGCAGTTTTTTTGTTTTTGTTTATTTTTGACATTGTATTTAATTAATTAGTGTAGTTAAATTTTTTTATTCTCTTTTGTTGATCACTTTTTCCTTCAAATGTAAATGTGTAGAATGAAAATATGTCAGCCTTGAAAATTTTGGGGCTGAGGACGGAAATCTACGTCTATGGAACAGAAACGGAAAATTTGTGAATTGGAAAACAATTCCCAAAATAAAATATGATAAGAACGTCCCGAAAAAATTTCAGAATATTTTGCGGAAAATATATAGAATTTTTAAGTTTTTCATTTTTAAACGGATAATTCGGGTAACCGATCTAATACCCATTCCATTCTTGTATATTTCCCATACCCGTTTAAATAAAATAAATGGTCTCGAATGGGTAATTGTTATAAACGGATAGAGAATGGGACCGAAAATTTAGGACCGTACTTTATTATATCTTAGATAATATCACCACATCTGTTTTTTCTATAGTTATCTAGTTAATTATATGTTTTTTGGATTATTTATCCATATAACCCTATCATTAAATTAAGAACAACAAAATAAAAAGATAAAAGAATTAAGTGTTACAATTATGAAGTACACATATCATTTTTTTATGTGTTTATGTTTTTTTTTTCTCTAAATGATGTGCAAAGCATTTCAAAGCTCACTCTAAAAAAAACCTTACTTTATTAGAATAGATGTAGGTGACACATCAGATGCCACGTGGCAGCATTTCAAAGCTCACTCTAAAAAAAACCTTACTTTATTAGAATAGATAGATAGATATACACTTGTTTTTTTGTCAATTCTATATTGGTCAAAGTATTAATTACTCTATTATAATGCCTATTATATATCTATAATTTATATATATATATACATTGGTCAAAGTATTAGTTAAATTATTATTTTAATTATTATCTCATGTGTGATATATTTTAAATAGTTTTTTCTTTTAAAATATACAAATTTTTATTAATTTGTTAACACTACATACTATGTTTAAATTCTAGTTAAATTAATATTTTGCCTTGTATAAATATATTGGTCAAAGTATTAGTTAAATTATTATAATGCCTATTACATATTTATAATATTTATATATATTGTTTAAAGAATCAGTTACTTTATTATGTTGCTTATTATGGTATAGGTAATTGTAAATATTAAAATTTCTTTTAGTTTTGTAATATTACATATTATGTTTAAATGTTTTACCTATTATAATAAAAAGTGAATAACACTACTGTGACTCTAGAAAAAAAAGGTTTGATTATGTTTTAGTTTGTTTTAATGATGAAGCCATTATTAGTAATTATGTAAGAGAATTACTCAAACATTGCATTTACATTAATCTGGAAATCCAGTTATAATCTCTATCTCTCTCACTCTCTATATATATATATATATATATATCAACTTTTTAGATGAATAAATTTCTAAAAACATATAAAAAATTTTAAGTAGAAAAAGAAAGTCCTTTTAAATGATGAATAATCTCTTTGTTTTTTTCATTGTTATTGCCTTGTGTGTAAGATCGAATAATAGCAAACTGTTTGCAAAAATTAAAATATATTTTAGGAACTCTATTAGCATAAACAATGATGTTCTCAAAGTTCATTGTACATCTGATAAGGATGATCTTGGTCTTCACTATGTGCATCGTGATTCCGAATATTACATTACATTTGGTGATAGGTTTTGGGGTGGAACTAATTTTTTTTGTGAACTAAGACATGGGGTTAATTTTACATATTATCGTAGATTTACGGCATATGAAGAACCTCGTTATATTATTGCATTCGGCGCACAATACTTATGGGAGGCTAGAGAGGATGGAATCTGGTACGCGGATTATCGTCATAAGAAGTTAGTGTTCAAATATGGATGGGACGCATAGTCTTGAAAACATATTTATCTTTCTTCTTGATGTCAATAGCTAAATTTCAATATGTAAATCATATGAAAAAAAATATTTAAGATTTGATGAGTATATTTTGATTTTCGAAACTATAAATAAAAATATGCAAAAGCCTTAAAAAAAAAGTAGTTGGTAGAAATCAATATGATATGACCAATTCCTATTCACAATACATCGTATAAACAATACAATTTTTTTAAAAAATTTCCATAGAATTGCAAAAGTGAAGGTCAGATCCACGAAGACGAATTTAATATGTTTAATTTTATTTTCTATTAAAAAAACCTTTTATGGTTATATACATTATATTTTCTAAAATAATTTTGTTTAATTTTTCATAGAAGTTACTATAGCTTACCTTTCGAAAAACACCACAATGAAAATAAGATCGTACATTTTTTTTTGGAAATCGGTTTTCTCCATTGAAGAACCCATAGCTAGATGAATTACCAAATTCATTTCTAGAATTGGAACTTATCTCTTACATTTAATTGGTTTCAATTCCATTATTCCATCAATCGGTTTCATTTCCAACACTCAATCAAATGCAGAAAAAAACAGAAAGAACAATAAATAAAAATCACTTATAGATTTAAAAACAGAGGAGATTTGTTCCGTTTCTGGACAACGATTCTTATTCTTCGTGATGTTTTTCATGATTTTGATGCCAGAATTTGAGCTTCTTCCCCGATTTCACTTCTTCTAACTAGAAATCGCGCCATATGTTAGATATTTGAGGAATTTTGGGTTTAGATTGAAAATCACGATCTCCATTTTAATTAATCTTAATGTTTTTTTTTTGAACAACATTTCACTAAAATCATGCGTTTCAGTTTACACGTGGCCATGCCGCATGTAGCGCGTGCTTAGCCAGAGAGTCAGACAAAACATTTGCTGCTCTTGGTACGAAATTGAAAGAGATCGTTACAAACAAGGAAGCTAAATGGCGGATATCGGCGAGGATTCCATAGAGATCGGATACTTGTTCTTGTTGAGGTTAGAGTTGAATAAGTCATTGGTTGTTTCAGTTAATACATGTCCGGGTATTTAGGTAGTTGAGTCATGGAGTTGTGCTAGTTTGTAGTGGTTGTTTGTTTCCTGATTTTTAGCTTGCTTCTGTTTCTTTGTTTCTCTTGTAAGGCTATATAAAGCCATCGTCTTTGATTCAATAGAGTATAACTTTCAGCTTTACATTTCACATTTGGTATCAGAGCTATTTCAAGCAAAAAGAGAGAAGAAATACAGAACCTGTGTGAGAGAGTGATCGAGAGAGAAAACCAAAAAAAAAAATGTCTGAGAAGTTTGTGCAGCCAGCTATTCCAAAATTCGATGGGTATTACGATTTTTGGTCCATGACGATGGATAATTTTCTGAGAAGCAGAGAATTGTGGAGCCTGGTAGAAGACGGAATTCCGGCGATGTCGATCGGAACGGGACAGGCAAATGAGGCGCAGAGAAAATCTGCTGAAGAGGCCAAGTTGAAGGACTTGAAGGTCAAGAATTTTCTCTTTCAGTCCATTGACAGAGAGATTTTGGAGACTATTCTTGACAAAAGTACCTCCAAGGCCATTTGGAAATCCATGATGAAGAAATATCAAGGTTCTACGAAGGTGAAAAGGGCACAATTACAAGCTTTGAGAAGGGAGTTTGAATTGCTGGCCATGAAAGGATGAGAAAAGATCGACGTCTTCCTAGGAAGAACCCTGACGGTGGTAAACAAAATGAAGGTAAATGGTGAATCAATGGAACAAAGCATGGTCGTGAGCAAAATTCTCCGATTGTTGACCCAGCGATTCAACTATGTGGTGTGTTCGATTGAGAAATCGAACGATCTGAGCACGATGAGCATTGATGAATTACATGGCAGCTTACTTGTCCATGAGCAGCGAATGAATGGACATGTGCAAGAAGAGCAGGCACTAAAAGTATCTCAAGATGAAAGATTCAGTAGAGGAAGAGGTCGTGGTGGTCGCGGAGCGTTTCGAGGAGGACGTGGTAGAGGAAGAGGAAGAAACACAGTCGATCGATCTTTGGTCGAGTGCTACAATTGTCACAAGTTAGGACACTATCAAAATGAGTGTCCCGAGTGGGAAAAGAAGGTCAATTATGTTGAACTAGAAGAAGAAGAAGAGATACTCTTAATGGCCTACCTGGAAGAACATCGGACAAACAGAGAAGACGTTTGGTTCCTTGATTCCGGCTGCAGCAACTATATGACCGGGTGCAAAGATTGGTTTTGCGATTTGGAGGAAGGTTTCAATCGATCCGTGAAACTTGGAAACGATATAAGAATATCAGTGGTGGGGAAAGGAAGTGTGAAAGTACAAATCAATGGTGTCACCCAAGTCATACCTGAAGTCTATTATGTCCCAGAGCTCAAAAACAATCTGTTAAGCCTTGGACAGCTGCAGGAGAGAGATTTGGCGATTTTGATTCGTGATGGAACCTGCAAGGTGTATCATCCGGAGAAAGGGGCAATCATGGAGACCAATATGAGTGGAAACAGGATGTTTTTCCTCCTAGCATCCAAGCCGCAGAAGAACATGATGTGCCTGAAGACAGAAGAGGCAATTGAGAAAGAGACGAACCTATGGCATTGTCGTTTTGGGCATCTAAATCATGAGGCCCTAAAACAACTTGCACAAAAGAAGATGGCTATTGGGCTGCCAGTGCTGAAGCCCACGAAGGAAATATGTCCAGTGTGCCTTACCGGAAAACAACACCGAGCATCAATGTCGAAGAAGAGCTCTTGGCGTGCATCGAGACAGCTGCAGTTGGTACACTCGGATATATGTGGGCCGATTTCAGGTATATTCTAACTTTTATCAATGATTTCACTCGGAGAACCTGGGTTTATTTTCTCCATGAAAAATCAGAGGCATTCACCACTTTCAAAGCTTTCAAAGCAAGTGTTGAAAAAGAGATTGGAAGCTTCATCACTTGTCTCAGAACAGATCGCGGAGGAGAATTCACATCTAACGAATTCGGAGAGTTCTGCAAAACTCATGGTATCACTCGGCAATTGACAGCCGCATTCACGCCACAACAAAACGGAATAGCGGAGAGGAAAAACAGAATGATAATGAATGCGGTACGATCGATGCTGAATGAGAAACGAGTCCCAAAGGAGTTTTGGTCTGAAGCTACAAGATGGAGTGTACACATCCAGAATCGATCTCCAACAGCAGCAGTAGAAAACATGACACCTGAAGAAGCTTGGAGCGGTTTAAAACCTGGGGTGGAGCATTTCCGTGTCTTCGGATGCATAGCGTATGCACACATACCAGATCAGAAGAGGAGAAAACTAGATGACAAAAGCAAGAAGTGTGTTTTCTTGGGAGTCAGTGAGGAATCAAAAGCATGGAGGCTCTATGATCCGGTTACGAGAACAATCGTGATTAGCAAAGATGTAGTGTTTGATGAGAACAAAAGCTGGGATTGGGATCAGATCGGTATGGAAGAGAAAATACTCGACTGCGGAGACGAAGAAGAACAGAACACAGGAGAGAGAGACAACACAACGACTCAGTCTCCAACTCGTTCTCCTCCTCAATCTGCAGAAATTGCGAACTCGTCATCTTCAGAATCGTCTTTGTCTTCAATGACAAGTGGTGATTCAACGCCCCCAAGCCCAATCTCATCATCTCCATCAAGGTCGGTTGAGAGAGAAGTAATTGCAGGCCCGCGATCAAAGAGAAGACCGAGTTATTTGGCTGATTTTGTCACAGGAGAAGGAGACGATGAGGAAGAAAGTTTATCTGTCATGCTACTGATGATGATAACAGAAAGCGATCCAGTCAAATTCGAAGAAGCAGTGAAAGAGACGGTATGGAGAGAAGCAATGAAAAACGAGATCCAATCGATCGAGAAAAATAACACATGGGAGCTAACGTTGTTACCTGAAGCCTTTACACCAATTGGAGTAAAATGGGTGTATAAAACAAAGCTGAATGAAGATGGTGAAGTCGACAAATACAAGGCGAGATTGGTGGTAAAAGGATATGCTCAGTGTTATGGCACAGACTATACCGAAGTCTTTGCACCGGTGGCGAGGCTTGACACAATCCGAGCCATACTCGCGGTGGCAGCACAATCAAATTGGGAAATCTTCCAATTAGATGTCAAGAGTGCGTTTCTACATGGGGAACTAAAAGAGGATGTGTATGTGAGACAACCGGAAGGATTCGAGAAGAAAGGAGAAGAAGATAAGGTGTATAAGCTGAGAAAAGCATTGTATGGGCTTAAACAAGCTCCTAGAGCTTGGTACAGCCGCATTGAAGGTTATTTCCTCAAGGAGAAGTTTGAGAAATGTCCGAGTGAGCATACCCTGTTTACCAAGACAAAAGGAGGTAAAATTCTCATTGTGAGCTTATATGTTGATGACTTAATAATCACCGGCAATGATAGAGCAATGTGTGATGAGTTTAAGGAGTCAATGATGATGGAATTTGAGATGTCGGATTTGGGAAAAATGAGACATTTTCTTGGGGTAGAGGTGAAGCAGAGTGTTGATGGGATCTTCATTTGTCAAAAATGGTATGCTCGTGAAGTATTGGCAAGGTTCAGGATGGAAGAAAGCAACGCTGTCAGAAATCCGATTGTGCCAAGAACAAAGCTCACAAAAGATGAGAATGGCGAGAAGGTGAATGAAACTATGTTTAAGCAACTGGTTGGGTGTCTCATGTATCTGACAGTGACAAGACCCGATCTGATGTATGGAGTTTGCCTCATAAGTCGGTTCATGGCGAACCCGAGAATGTCACATTGGCTTGCTGCAAAGAGGATCTTACGCTACTTAAAAGGTACAACTGAACTTGGAATCTTCTACAGGAAAAATGAGAGTAGTAGCACGAGACTTATGGCATTCACGGATAGCGACTATGCTGGTGATTTGGAAGATAGAAAAAGCACGACGGGCTGTGTGTTCATGATAGGTTCTGGTGCGATCTCTTGGGCATCAAAGAAGCAGCATGTTGTTGCTCTTTCCACCACTGAGGCCGAATATATTGCTGCTGCGTTTTGTGCTTGCCAATGCGTGTGGATCAGAAGAATTTTAGAGAAGATTAGAGCTGAAGAAGAGTCTGCAACCATAATCCATTGTGACAACAGTTCGACAATCTCTTTGTCCAAGCATCCAATTCTTCATGGAAAAAGTAAGCATATAGAAGTGAGGTTTCATTACCTTCGGGAGCTAGTGAATGGCGAGATCGTTAAGCTGGAGTACTGTGCAACGGAAAACCAAATTGCGGACATCTTTACGAAGCCGTTGAAGCTGGAGCAGTTCGAGAAACTGAGGGCGTTGCTTGGAATGGTCAACTTGACTGAAATAAGCTTAATTCATGAGAGTTAAGCTTAAGGGAGGGAATGTTGAGGTTAGAGTTGAATAAGTCATTGGTTGTTTCAGTCAATACACGTCCGGGTATTTAGGTAGTTGAGTCATGGAGTTGTGCTAGTTTGTAGTGGTTGTTTGTTTCCTGATTTTTAGCTTGCTTCTGTTTCTTTGTTTCTCTTGTAAGGCTATATAAAGCCATCGTCTTTGATTCAATAGAGTATCACTTTCAGCTTTACATTTCACAGTTCTTCCGATCGGATAGCTTTGATGAGCGTTTGCGAATCTGAATGCATACAGATTTTTGTCAAGCCCGAAGTGTTTGCTTGGTGAAGGCACTCACGCATCGCCATAGCTTCGGCGGTGAGAGGGGAGTTGATAAATCTCTCTGTCTTTACTCCTTCTGCGATTTTCTGCAGATTATGATTTTGAATAACCCAACCAAAGCCTGCTCTTCTTGTGTTCTGATCCCACACTGCATCTGAAGATCCGAGAAAGCAATCTGGATCTGGAATGTGAGGAGCAGGTCGATTCGGTGTTGGAATTTTAGGGTCTTCCCTCCGTTGTGCGCTTTGCCATTCTCGGGCTTCCGCTAATGCTTTGGTGATAGTTTCCGCTCGAGAGAAGTGTCATTTTTCAAAAATCAAGAGATTGCGTGCTGACCATAGGGCCCAGCAGATCCACAGGAAGATTGGTCCAAAGGTGATTCCTGTTGGAGGAAGACATATCCAGTCTTTTGATTCTGCTAGTGCGGTGGAGAATTGTTGGGTATGATCGGGGCTAAACTGTGCAATGAAGGGGAGCTAAACTCCAGGTTTGTCGTGCAAAGTTACAATGGAAGAGGAGATGCTCTCTCGATTCCAATTCATCACACCTGCAACATGTAGCTGAGGCCGAGATCCCACAACTGAGTAGATTATCGCCTAGCGCCAAGGCTCTTTGAGCAAGTTCCACAGGAAGACCTTGATTTTTGGTGAGACTTTTCCATTCCAAATATCTGTTTGCCAGTTGATGCCTGGTTCGATTACTGAGGCGTTTATCTCAGACCGTTTAATGTTGAAAGCTGTGTGATATCCAGATTTCGTCGAGTAGGCACCTGATTGGGTTGGTAGCCAGATGTGCTTGTTAGCATATCCATATTTACTCGGTTGAATGCAGATGATTTCTTCTTCCAACTCCGGTAGGTTAGCCAAAAAAAGTTCTCTGTTCCAAGATCGTGATTGTTCATCTAGTAGATCGGCGACCTTCTAATCTTTTGTTTCCAGTGTTGGTGGTCCGTAGGGTTTGATCGGATCATTTAGGGAAATCCAGGGGTCTAGCCACATGCTTGTTGATTGTCCATTTCCAATTGCCTTTCCCATATTTGCATTTAGGAGATCTCTCTTAATGAGAATGCCTTGCCATCCATGGGAGGAGGCTTGCTTTACCGAGACTTCTAAAAAGTTAGAATGTTGGCCGTATTTTCCTAACAACACTCGGGATAGAAGGCAGGAGGGAGCAGTAAGAATTCTCCAACTCAGCTTTGCAAGTAGAGCATCATTAAAGCTTGTATGTCCCGAAAGCAAACCCGCCATCTCTCTTTGAGTTGGTGAGTTTTGACCATGCTGTCCAGCACATTTTCTTTTTCCCAGTGTTTCCGTCCCACCAAAATCTCGTCAAAACTGATTGAATTCTCTTACAGAGGCTTACAGGGAGCTTGAAGCACGACATGGTGTAGGTTGGGATAGCTAAGAGGACTGATTTAAGCATCGTTAGCTTTTCTGCACTAGATAGAAAGCGTGTGGACCAGCTTACAGCCTTTTATCGGATTCTGTCAACGATGAGAGAGAACAAGTCCTTCTTCTTCCTTCCGAAATACTCTGGCAAACCCAGGTACTTTCCTTGACTCCCCTCCTTTGATATTCTAGAATCCTTTTTGATTCCTTCTTTATTGTTGTGTTTGTCTTTGCCGAGAAAGTTATAGAAGATGTTTCCACATTTCTCTTCTGACCCGATGCTTGCTCATAATCCTTCAGGATCTTTGCAAGGCTGTGGCAGTTCTTTGTATTGGATTTTCAGAAGAACATAGTGTCGTGCCAAATAACATGTGATTTATTTTCGGACTTTTCCTTGCAACTCGGATACCTTGCAGTTTGCCATTACGTTGATCCCTTTTACATAAACCAGAGAGCACCTCGCCACAAAGGATAAATATGTATGGCGACAGAGGGTCCCCTTGGCGTATTCCTATTTGGGGCAGGACAAGTCCTTGAGCTGACTCGTTGATCAGGTATGAGTAAGACACTGTTGAGACACATTTTTGGATCCAGTTGATCCACTTTGGGTTGAAACCAAGCTTTATTTGAACCGCCTTTAGGAAGTCCCACTCGATTCTGTCATAAGCTTTGCTCATGTCTGTTTTAACAGCCATTGAGCAATGTTTCTTTGCAGCAGATGTCTTGAGGAAGTGGAGGACTTCGTGTGTGATCATTACGTTGTCTGAAATAGCTCTGTCGGGACGAAAGCTGATTGGTTTTCAGAGATTATGGAATCCAGGACTCCTTGAAGCCTCAAGGTAAGCAGCTTCGATATGATCTTATAGTACACATTACACAGTGCTATTGGCCTGTAGTCAGAGACTGTCTTCGGGCTTTTTATCTTTGGGATGAGCCTTATGTATGTGTGGATTATATTCCTTGGCAGGAACCTTGAGGAGAAGAAGCTTTTGATCTCTTTGATGATTTCAGGTCCCACCACATCCCAATTTGTCTGGAAAAAACTTGCGGAGACGCCATCTGACGCTGGTGCCTTGTCCGGATGAATAGAGAATAGAGCTATTCTAATCTTAATATTTTATGTTTTATGTTTAACGGTTGATTATTTTAGTCCAAATTTTGCACATGTTAACAGACGAATTTAATCAGTACATACGATAATTGAAAAATAAAAGTGTTTACTTTCAATTTTCTTTAATCCATTTTACCGTCAAAAATATGCACCCTTTAAACAATAATTCGAAACGGGGAAAAAAGTAAACCAATTAAGAAACTTTTTTTTTGTTTCGAATTCATTTCAGTTTGAATGTTTCAAATAAATTCTATTAATTTAAAAACGGCGGTTCGCCCTACCTTCTCTCCCAGTCACCTTTCCCGAGGCCGTAATGTGAAGCAGATCTCATCCCCGGAATGAGCTTCCAACATCACCTCCCCTCCGGTCGTCCGCTCATTTAGCCCTCTGAAGCAGCTTCCGAAGAGTCTCCGCCCCATCTGACTAGAATCTGCTTCTCTCTCGTCGATCCCTTGTTCCCGAAGAAATCCATCTCTGTTTTCTTTTTTCACGGTGGTCTTTCCTTGCTTCCTACCGAACTCGCCGACCTTCGTCTCCCCATGGCTCCGATGAAGAGCTCTGGCGCCGTGAAACCCCCTCTCCTCCCTCGGAACCTCCAGATCCGAAAGAGGCAACCTCTTCTCCTTCTCCGGCGTCACTGGTGGTGTTGGTCGTGATTCCTTCGGATCCACCAGACCCTGCCGACCCGCCAGATTTCTGGGAGTCTTTGTTACCGTCGTCTCTAAACTCTCGGCTTCATTCGTCGGCTTCTTCTCCTGCTTTGTCGTTTGTTCCCTCGCCCCTTTCACCAGAAGTCTCAAGCATCGGTTTCTTCATCTCTCCCTTTGCCGCGCTCGGTACAGCCGGCCAGGAGCTCAGATCCGGTGATGATTTCCACTCTTCTCCAACCTTCTTCGCCTCTCCTCCAGGGAAACCGCTGGACGGCGTCTCTGTCGACGTCAAGCCCTCCGACGGATCCTCGGTAACCCTAATCTTTTTGCTCCTTCATTGCCATCGCTCCTTTGTGAGCCTGGACTTTGATTTTGAAATCTTGTGTTGGGCAATGTTTGGGTCGATGGTGTGTGCTTGTTGGGCTTAGCCCATCTTATTTTTTGATTTTCTTTGGTTCCAAATCTGAAAGTGTTTTTATGCCTCATGGATTGAAAAAAAAACCCCTGCAACTTTCCTCCCTTCAAAAAGAGTGTACTTCTCTGGGCATCGCCCATGAACTCTCTGTAACGAGCTAGTTTTCAACGGTTTGTTTGTCTAAGAATATCAGTTACATGCTACCCTTACCACTCTTTGTCGTTATAAGAGGCGGTTCTTTCTCGGAAATTTTTTCGGGAAATCTTTACAACTTCCTCACCTATCTGTTTTCTTGCATAGTAGTCTGCACTTGATCTGAAGAGGCAACCATATTTATTTAAATGATATCCGGAGGGAGAAGTTGGTCTTCAACGTCACTTTACAATATGACTAAGGTTATCTATTCCGGCTCGTGTGGAAAAGTTATTTCGACGCATTTGAACTTGTTTTCAAATGGGATCAATGGCTGATAAGCCCTTCACTGTTGATACTAAAGCTGAAATACCCCTGTTGAGTTTAGCAATTTATTTTTGATTTTAATTTTAATCGGAAAACAGACTAAAGTCATCTAACCCCTTCATACAATCGAAAATTACAGGTCCAACCATCTATTATTCGGGTTACCCACACCCAGATCCAAAATGGATTGGATCTAAATCCACTTTTCTTTTTTCCTACGACTTCATCTCCTTCAAGTGAGAACTTTCATTCACCTTCACCAAATTCGCCAAAACTCATTCACCTTCACCAAATTCGCCACATAATACTTCATATGCCTGATTCGATGCAGCATCGCTAATCAAATCCCAGATTCCCAGGGCAAATCCGATATCCTTCTCCCAGCTTCAAACGGAATCATCTTTATCTCTCTACTTTCGAATCTTGGCTCCGAGACTCCGGCTACCTCGAGCTCCTCGATCACCGCAACTCCGCCGCAGCCGCCTCCGCCTCCGCCTCATCATCATCCTCAGTTGCCGCACCTTCTTCGCCTCTCTGCTGTCCAGACTCGTCACTGTCTCTTCTCTTCTGGCCATCAACCCCTTCTCCAAGCTCTCTGCCGATGACTTTTCAGGTGAGACGCCGTGGACCACCGGTTTCTTTGGCACGTGTGACTCTTATTCGTCCCGTCGTCTTCTCAGCAAGCGAGAATGAGGGTCCATGAGAATATAAAGCGATTCCCCAGGAATTACGTCTTCTTCGCTTGCTGTATGGATTCCATACTTTTAAACTTGTCTTTTATTTAGGTCTAAATTGCTCGATTAGGTTATGTATGAATCCGAATGTCGAATAAATTCATTGAAATTATGTGGAACTGAAGTGTTAAATTTGGTGTTGTTCGTCTCTTGGTGCTTTGTAGGTATCAGATGCCGCTTGCATTGGTTTGACTGTTAGCAAGCTTAGCCCTTTGGGAGCTGTTCAAATACTGCAGTGACAGATGGAATCGTTCCTTTGATTTGCTTAATGCATTGCACATATCTAACCCTTGGGATTGATATGAAAATTGCTATTGTAACCAAAGATTAGGACTCTCTTGCTTGCAGCTCGCCTTGAGGAAATCGGTCCTTTTACGATGCATTGCCTGTTCATGACGGTCTTTCGGACTATGCAACCCCTACTTCTCAGAATCTCTTGACTCGTTTGGCTATAGAGAGCATTGTGTTTCATGTGGTGATGAACCTTAGATGATGTGTTGGTTCGGTTAATATAATTATTTGGTACAACTGAATTGATATGTGTGATTATTAGGTACAAATGGGTTTCTTACTAACAACTGAGTCGATACTAATGGAATTATCGGGTACAACTGAAGATTAAAGAATGAACTAAAAAAATAAGTATTAAAAATGATTTTAGATGAATTAAAAAGGTAGCGCGCGTGTTGTCAAAAAAATGAATTAAAAAGAAAACACGTGTTTAAAAAAATAATAATAATAATAATTATCTCATTTAACACACATGACTTCACAAAAACCACATGTTCGAAAAATCAATGAAAAATTGGTCAAATAGTTGTACCCAAGTGTTCAGTTGTACTGAGATACACATAGTTATATTTTGAGAGTTTTTACGTTTAATTAGTTAAACCGTGTTCTAAATTAATTTTTTGTAGTTGTACTTATGATATTAGATAACTAAAATACATTTATACTATAGTTTCATATAATAATATGTGTTTAAATATTTTGTTTGTGTGTTCACATAAAATGAGATTTTATTCACACACTAACCATAAAAGTATAAGGATATGAAGAGATATGATATTATGTATCTAGTGATGAAAAAATTAAATTTATTTACCAAATTTGGATGTCTCATGACAAAATACCAATTTATTATTTACTATTTGAAATAGATATTGAGTTAAATAAGTTATACATCAAAAAACTCAATCAACAACTTCAATCAATAATACCAGTTATACATCTTTTACAGTAATTCTAGTTGTATTCAGTTGTCCTATATATGAAAATTGTATTTGACGAATTCCTAGATTCCCATCCCAAAATTAAAATTCCTAAACTCTGAATACAACAATAAAAATAGTTTATACAGCAAAATCGACTAACAGACTCGATAAATTTAAGCTAAAACACAACATTAGTAGAAGATTTCACATGAAGTTTGAAGCTTTGGCTTCAATGGCAGATGAGGATGAGGGAAGCAACGAATAAGGAGCAAGAAGAAATTCGTGCTTCAATGTGATTGATCGGAAATTTTTATTTTTTTATTTGTTTTTTAATCTGTGTTTTTTTAATATAATAATTTTTTATTTAAAAAAAGGGAAAGGAAGGAAGGGTATATTTGGAATTATATATTTCATTAAAACAAGTGGAACCCAAGAGCACGTAGATCATTTTAGGGTATAGTAGATTCCTCTCTAACAATTGAGGGCTTTCCAGCTTGTGGCTCTTTCGAATGGCGCTGTCACTCTTCTCTAAGATAAATTTGCTCTTGTTAGAATGTGATTATTCATCACTTATTACAAGTGTCACAAATACTCATCACTTTAAGTCATTAGTCACCATATTATGTGTCTCAATATTAACTATGTTTTGCTCTCTATAAATAGATGTACATAAGTGTTGTACAAAGAAGAAAGTTTATTATGTATGAAGCAAGCTTATAAAACTCTCACATGCTCTTATAAATCCTTATAAACACATCCTCATAAACCCTTACAAACGCACTCTTATAAACATTTATAAATCTCTCTATAATTTCTTTATAGTTTATAAAGTTAAGTTAGAAAGAATAGTTTCTAAAGTTAAGTTAGAAAGAAAGGTTGTTTCTCAACACGTTATCAGCACGAACGTCTCTACACCGTTATTCTGTCCGATCATCTCTGTATCCATTTCATACCGTAAAAAGGTAAATTTATGTTAATTTTTATATTAAATTATACGGAGTGGTAGGTTAAGCCTCCTCCTTATTCGAGTAGTAGGCACTGCCTCCTCGAAATCATATGAAAGACATTACCTCCTCAATCACATGAGATGATTATTTTAAATTATGTTTTATTATTGTTAATAATATTTAAAAAATAATATTCATTATGTTAACGTTTGATTTAATTTTTTATAGAGATATCATGTCAAACTTGGCAAAGCTCTATATTGTTGCCCTCGATATAAGTGAAAATAATTATATGACATGGGCATCACATGCAAAAAAAATGCATCTGAGATCAAATGGGCTTCTCAATACCATCGAACAGTTAGAATATACGTCAGATGAGAATAAAGCTAAGGCTATGGTATTTTTGCGCCACCATATGCACGATAGCTTGAAAAATAAATACATCACAAAAGAAGATCCTGCAAATCTTTCGCAGAAACTCAAAGATAGGTTTGATCACCAAAAATATGTGATCTTACCAAAGGCTAAACATGAGTGGCTAAATCTCCGGTTTTTGGATTATAAAAGTGTTGGTGAATATAATTCCGCCATGTTTGGAATCACTTCCAGAATGATGTTATGTGGTGAAAATGTGAGCGATTATGATATGATTGAAAAAACGCTCTCCACATTTCATCCTGGAAATGTGATTTTGCAGGAACAGTATCGGGCCAAAGGATACACCCGCTACTCGGAGTTAATGCAAGTACTCCTTGTATCAGAGCAGAATAATGAACTTGTGATATTAAACCATCAATCTCGTCCAGCTGGGTCGGCTCCATTCCCAGAAATGAATGTTGTAGCATCGAGTAATAATGATAATTATCAAAGGCGAGGACGTGGACGCGGTCGAGACCGTAGTCGAGGTTGTGGACGAGGCCGTGGACGTGGACAAGGAAGGGGTTTCAACACTGGGAAAAACAAGAATTTTCAAATAAATGAGGGTGGTCGTTCGATAAAGAAATCGAACGAAAATGTTTGCTACAGATGCGGCATGAAAGGACATTGGGAACGTATATGTCGTACGCCAAAACATTTCGTCGATCTGTATCAAGAATCTCAAAAGACAAAGGTTAGGAACGTTGAAACCAACTTCATCAATGATGAGACCTGACCTTCTTTCAGTGGCCTGAATGATGATACTCATCTGGATATTGCGGATTTCCTTGAATTCGGAAATGTCGTAGAAAAACAAAACGACTGAGATCGATGAAGTTTTATAAGTTTCCAAGATATCTAGAAAAAAAAAATTTAATGTTTTCATTGTATAATATGTTTTTGTAACAAAACTTTAATGTTTTTGTAACAAAACATTAATGTAACAAAACAAAAATTTAATGTTTTTGTATAATATGCTTTTTGTGTTTATAAAATAGTTTGTAAAATCGAGTTTTTGGTTGTAAAATAAAGTAAGTTTTATAAGTTTGTCTTACTTTATTAATGCATCTTTATAATTATTATGACACAAAAGATGTCACAAATCGGGATTCATGACGGAGATATATGTCTAGCATATAGTGCTACAACGCACACTATACTAAAAAATAGACGATATTTCTCCCGTCTCGAAATCAAGGACTCTGCCGGTAGCGTGAGTACCATATCCGGTAATGCAAATATCATAATAGGCTCCGGAAAAGCTAGTTTTTCAATGCCAAATGGGACAAAGTTTGAGATAAATAATGCCATATATTCCCCAAAGTCTTATAGAAATATGTTAAGCTTTAAAGATATTCGAAGAAATAAATATCATATTGAGACTATGAATAAAAATGGCATTGAATACATTTGCATTATAACGGAAAGGAAACATCATTTGGAAGAATTACCAATGTTATCCTCTGGATTATATTGCACAAAAATAAATATGATTGAATCATATGTTACATTAAATTTAAGATTTGCTAGTATATTCAAAGTCTGGCATGAAGGGCTAGGACATCCTCGATCAGTCATGATGAGAAAAATTGTGCAAAGTTCTAGTGGTCATCCGTTGAAAAACGAGAAATTTTTTCAAATGGGGGTGTTTTCATGTAACGCGTGTTCTCAAGGAAAACTCATAATCCGGCCATCACCAGCTAAAGTATGGAATGAATCCCTAGTATTTTTAGAAAGAATACACGGTGATATATGCGGACCTATACACCCACCATGCGGACCATTTCGATATTTCATGTGTGTCTTTTGACCACAAAAAATACTGCTTTTGCTAGATTTATTACCCAAATAATCAGGTTAAAAGCACAATTCCCTGATTATGCTATAGAAAAATAAGACTTGATAATGCTGGTGAATTCACTTCACAAGCCTTCAATAATTATTGTATGTCAATGGGGATCGATGTTGAACACCCAGTGCCCCATGTGCATACACAAAATGGCATGGCTGAAAGTTTGATTAAACGACTGCAATTAGTTGCAAGACCACTAATATTAAGAACAAAACTCCCAAATTCTGTATGGGGACATGCTATCCTGCATACGGCTACTTTGGTACAAATTAGACCAAGTGCATATCATAAATATTCCCCATTACAATTAGCATCTGGCCAAGAACCAAATATATCACACCTCCGTGTTTTTGGATGTGCGGTTTATGTTCCTATAGCCCCTCCGCAAAGAACAAAAATGGGGCCACAAAGGAGATTGGGGATATATGTCGGATATACGTCACCAAGTATAATAAGGTATCTTGAACCGCAAACTGGCGATATGTTTACGGCACGATTTGCCGATTGCCATTTTAATGAAGATGAATTTCCAGCATTAGGGGGGAGGAAGTAAGAAAGTATCACAAAATGTTACATGGTTTTCACCATCTTTAGTACATCTTTATCCCCCTACGAATCAACGCGAACTAGAAGTTCAGAAAATTATACATTTGCAAAATATGGCAAATCAATTACCAGATGCATTCACAGATACAAAGAGAGTGACAAAATCATATATACACGCTGCAAATGTTCCATCACGAATTGAAATTCCAAAAGAACAAAGCGATGGGAACAAAGCAAATGAGCCAAAGGTTCAATTGAAAAGGGGGAGACCAGTGGGCTCTAAAGATAAAATTCCCCGGAAGAAAAAGAAGTTGGGAGAAAGAAATGAAATAATTCAAAAGAACCAAATCATGAGAAATGTCCAGAAGACATTCATGAAGAAATTATAAAAGAATCCGATGAAGAAAAAGGTCCAGAGGATGAACATCTTACAGAAAAGTGTGAGATTTCCATAAATTACGCCCAAGATGGAAATATTCGGGTTAGATATGAAATAGAAGATAACGATGGAATATTCTCATTTTCTGTATCAAAAGAAATTAATAATAAAAATGATGATCCAGACCCGAGGTCCGTATCAGAGTGTCAAAAAGGTTCGATTGGGAGAAATGGCAAGTGGCCATAAGAGAAGAATTACTCTCCCTCAATAAAAGAAATGTGTTTGGACAAGTTGTCATTACACCTGAAGATGTAATACCAGTTGGATCCAAACGGGTTTTTGTGCGTAAAAGAAATGAGAAAAATGAAGTCACAAGATATAAAGCTCGACTTGTGGCACAATGATTTTCTCAAAGACCGGGAAATGATTATGATGAAACATATTCCCCGTTTATGGATGCAATCACATTCAGGTACTTGATGAGTCTAACGGCATCAAAAAATCTAGAAATGCACCTTATGGATGTTGTGATTGCATACCTATATGGATCACTGGATAATGATATATATATGAAAATCCCAGAAGGATTCAAGATCCCTAAAGAATCAAAAATTCCAGAAGGATCCAAAGACATTTGTCCGGAAAAGCTAGTTTTTCAATGCCAAATGGGACAAAGTTTGAGATAAATAATGCCATATATTCCCCAAAGTCTTATAGAAATATGTTAAGCTTTAAAGATATTCGAAGAAATGAATATCATATTGAGACTATGAATAAAAATGGCATTGAATACATTTGCATTATAACGGAAAGGAAACATCATTTGGAAGAATTACCAATGTTATCCTCTGGATTATATTGCACAAAAATAAATATGATTGAATCATATGTTACATTAAATTTAAGATTTGCTAGTATATTCAAAGTCTGGCATGAAGGGCTAGGACATCCTCGATCAGTCATGATGAGAAAAATTGTGCAAAGTTCTAGTGGTCATCCGTTGAAAAACGAGAAATTTTTTCAAATGGGGGTGTTTTCATGTAACGCGTGTTCTCAAGGAAAACTCATAATCCGGCCATCACCAGCTAAAGTATGGAATGAATCCCTAGTATTTTTAGAAAGAATACACGGTGATATATGCGGACCTATACACCCACCATGCGGACCATTTCGATATTTCATGTGTGTCTTTTGACCACAAAAAATACTGCTTTTGCTAGATTTATTACCCAAATAATCAGGTTAAAAGCACAATTCCCTGATTATGCTATAGAAAAATAAGACTTGATAATGCTGGTGAATTCACTTCACAAGCCTTCAATAATTATTGTATGTCAATGGGGATCGATGTTGAACACCCAGTGCCCCATGTGCATACACAAAATGGCATGGCTGAAAGTTTGATTAAACGACTGCAATTAGTTGCAAGACCACTAATATTAAGAACAAAACTCCCAAATTCTGTATGGGGACATGCTATCCTGCATACGGCTACTTTGGTACAAATTAGACCAAGTGCATATCATAAATATTCCCCATTACAATTAGCATCTGGCCAAGAACCAAATATATCACACCTCCGTGTTTTTGGATGTGCGGTTTATGTTCCTATAGCCCCTCCGCAAAGAACAAAAATGGGGCCACAAAGGAGATTGGGGATATATGTCGGATATACGTCACCAAGTATAATAAGGTATCTTGAACCGCAAACTGGCGATATGTTTACGGCACGATTTGCCGATTGCCATTTTAATGAAGATGAATTTCCAGCATTAGGGGGGAGGAAGTAAGAAAGTATCACAAAATGTTACATGGTTTTCACCATCTTTAGTACATCTTTATCCCCCTACGAATCAACGCGAACTAGAAGTTCAGAAAATTATACATTTGCAAAATATGGCAAATCAATTACCAGATGCATTCACAGATACAAAGAGAGTGACAAAATCATATATACACGCTGCAAATGTTCCATCACGAATTGAAATTCCAAAAGAACAAAGCGATGGGAACAAAGCAAATGAGCCAAAGGTTCAATTGAAAAGGGGGAGACCAGTGGGCTCTAAAGATAAAATTCCCCGGAAGAAAAAGAAGTTGGGAGAAAGAAATGAAATAATTCAAAAGAACCAAATCATGAGAAATGTCCAGAAGACATTCATGAAGAAATTATAAAAGAATCCGATGAAGAAAAAGGTCCAGAGGATGAACATCTTACAGAAAAGTGTGAGATTTCCATAAATTACGCCCAAGATGGAAATATTCGGGTTAGATATGAAATAGAAGATAACGATGGAATATTCTCATTTTCTGTATCAAAAGAAATTAATAATAAAAATGATGATCCAGACCCGAGGTCCGTATCAGAGTGTCAAAAAGGTTCGATTGGGAGAAATGGCAAGTGGCCATAAGAGAAGAATTACTCTCCCTCAATAAAAGAAATGTGTTTGGACAAGTTGTCATTACACCTGAAGATGTAATACCAGTTGGATCCAAACGGGTTTTTGTGCGTAAAAGAAATGAGAAAAATGAAGTCACAAGATATAAAGCTCGACTTGTGGCACAATGATTTTCTCAAAGACCGGGAAATGATTATGATGAAACATATTCCCCGTTTATGGATGCAATCACATTCAGGTACTTGATGAGTCTAACGGCATCAAAAAATCTAGAAATGCACCTTATGGATGTTGTGATTGCATACCTATATGGATCACTGGATAATGATATATATATGAAAATCCCAGAAGGATTCAAGATCCCTAAAGAATCAAAAATTCCAGAAGGATCCAAAGACATTTGTTCGGTCAAGTTACAGCGATCACTATATGGATTAAAACAATCAGGACGCATGTGGTATAATCGATTGAGTGAATATCTATTGAAGATAGGATATATCAATAATGTGACATCCACTTGCGTATTTATTAAGAAAACTTCTTTAGGATTTGTGATCATTGCTGTTTATGTTGATGACTTAAACATAATTGGAACTCAAAAGGAAGTTAATAATGCAAGAACTCATATGAAAGAAGAGTTTGAAATGAAAGACCTTGGAAAGACAAAGTTTTGTCTAGGGCTCCAGATAGAGCATTTCCAAGATGGAATATTTGTACATCAATCAAATTACACCAAGAGAGTGTTAAAACACTTCAATATGGATAAAGTGAATCCTTTGAGTACTCCAATGGTAAATAGATCACTTAATGTCGATAAGGATCCATTTCGATCTTGTGAAAATAACGAAGATGTATTAGGTCATGGAGTGCCATAGGTGCACTTATGTATCTTGCAAATTGTACTAGACCAGATATAGCATTTGCTACTAATCTGCTTGCAAGATACAATTCATCTCCTACAAGGAGACATTGGACTAGAATAAAACAGATTTTTCGTTATCTCCAAGGCACGATTGACTTGGGATTATTCTACTCCAGAAATTCTGTTTTTGGTCTAGTTGGTTTTGCAGATGCATGATATTTATCGGATCCACATAAAGCTCGATCACAAACTGGATACGTTTTCACAATGGGAGGTACTGCAATATCGTGGCGCTCACAAAAACAGACATTGTTTGCTACTTCTTCCAATCATGCAGAAATCATAGCACTTCATGAAGCATCTAGAAAATGTGTATGGTTGAGATCAATGACTAATCATATCCAAGAAGCCAGTGAAATAGCCATCGACAAGGAGCCAACACAAATATTTGAAGATAATGCTGCATGCGTTGCTCAAGTCAAAGAAGGCTATATCAAGAGCGATAGAACGAAGCATATACATCCAAGATTTTTTTCTTACGCCCAAGAGCTCGAGAAAAATCAAGAAGTGAATATTCAATATGTTCACTCAAGTGACAACGCAGCCGATCTCTTCACAAAGGTACTTTCAACTACAACATTCAAGAAACATGTTCATAGTATTGGAATGCGGCATCTTCGAGATCTGTAAAGAGAAGATGATATCTATCATTTCCAGAGGGAGCATGCATCGCTGTACTCTTTTTCCTTTTGCCATGGTTTTTATCCCATTGGATTTTTCCATGTAAATGTTTTTAACGAGGCAACACACATCAAATCAAATGATAATGAATACCCAGGGGGGGGGGGTGTTAGAAAATGTGATTATTCATCACTTATTACAAGTGTCACAAATACTCATCACTTTAAGTTATTAGTCACCATATTATGTGTCTCAATATTAACTATGCTTTGCTCTCTATAAATAGATGTACATAAGTGTTGGAGCCAAGAGCTCAAATGCCCTTTTTGCATAAACTACAATCTCTTATATCCCTCAATAATCTAATACCCCTCTTATTATTGAACTGACTATTATACCCTTAATGATTTTAAACAAAAACTAAAAAAAATTAATTGAAAAAAAAGAAAAAAAATACAAGCTTCGCTTCTTCGTCGACGACGGGAAAACTCCAGCTCGACCTCCTCCTCTCTTACTTACGCTCCCCAGTCGCCGAACTCCATTGACGGCGTCGCAACTTT
Source organism: Alliaria petiolata (assembly GCA_020283515.1). Taxonomy (NCBI): domain Eukaryota; kingdom Viridiplantae; phylum Streptophyta; class Magnoliopsida; order Brassicales; family Brassicaceae; genus Alliaria; species Alliaria petiolata. The sequence goes on from JAHZTW010000002.1 coordinate 55,000,262, forward strand.
TGCCGATCATGCTTTTCCGCCGTCGCCGTCGTGGAGCTTTCGCCAATCTCATTCTTCCGCCGTCCGAAGTAGTGAGTAGCTAATCAAGGTAAATAATCTTTTCAAAGAATTGAAAATAAAATGTTCATGGATATTGTGTGTTTTACCATGATTTATGGGTTGATTAGAACTATAAAGTGGTCATAAATAGATTGTATTGGTTGAATTGAGTTGAATCGTATTCAATTGTAGATTAGAATGAATTGAATTGAACACGAAATCAAATCCAGAGTTTCTGGGAAAAAATACTGGGTATTACTGATAAATGTATAATTATGGATAACTAGTCACTACTATCAGTCGATTAATAAAGTATAACTAGGTACAACTGGGTGTTACTGATTGTATAACTATGGATAACTAGTCACTACTATCATTGACTAATAAAGTATAACTTGGTACAAGTGGGTATTACTGATTGTATAAATGTGGATAAATAGTATTATTATCATTCATTAATAACGTATAACTTGGTACAACTGAGTATTACTGAATGTATACATATGGATAACTAGTATTGCTATCACTCATTAATAAAGTTTTTGTATTGTTTTGGCAGGATACAATGAGCAACAACATCGGCAAACATTTTAAATGTCAAGGTCGCATGTATAGTTTAATGTTGAAGACATCAGTGGAGAACGTAATTTTGTCGATGGTAAAAGCTAAGATATACAAGAAGCTTGTGTTAGATGAAAGTAGGTCATCACTATATGTAATACTATATATTGTTCATTTGACTATTGGGTAATATTGATATAACTGAGCATTATGGAGCAAACGTATATCTGGTAGAACTGGTATTACTAAGCAGATAACGTATATCTGGTAAAACTAGTATTACTGAGCAAAAGTATATCTGGTAAAACTGGTATTACTGATTAAAGTTGATAATGGAAAAAAAATAATTTTGATTTTTACAAAACATAAACCAAAATTACTCAACAGACTTATTGACTTTGTAAACGTTACAAATAAATTTCATAATGTGTATTAAGTAGGAAATTATGAAATTATATCATAATGAGTTATTAAAGAAGAATCTACACAATATACTCCTTATACTTTTAAGATCATTTTGTAATTAATAACCAACTTAGGATGGCAAAGTTACAGAAATCTTGATTTCAAACATATCATTACATAAATCAATCAGAATTATAGGCTAATCGATTTATATCAACTGTAAAACTAAAAAAACAAATGTTAAGGGTATGTAATACTAATTAAAATGGAAAACACCCAAAATATAACTATTTGGAACTTTCGTACAACTACTATATTCTGTATAACTAAGTGTAAAACTGGCACGCACATGTGACTAAAATTTTGGCGCCCAATACTCAAAATGCCCAAATTTTTGGCGCCCAATCCTCTAAATCCCCAATTTTTTGGCGCCTAATACTAAAAATCCCCAAATTTCTTCATTCTCTTCTCTCTTTCTTTCATTACCGAGTTTTCTCTCTCTCTCTTTCTTTCATTACCGAGTTTCCTCTCTCTCTCTCTCTTTCTTTCATTACCGAGTTTCCTCTCTCTCTCCATGTGGTTGATGAATTCAAATGCAAAACCAACAATATAGTTCTACATAGTAGTACCAGTAATACAAATTCAAGTGCAAAACCAACAACATAGTTCTACATAGTGTAGCTCGAATTCAAATGCAAAACCAACAACATAGTTCTACATAGTGTAGCTCGAATTCAAATGCAAAACCAACAACATAGTTTTACATAGTAATACCAATAGTACGAATTCAAATACAAAAACAAATAACATAGTTCTACATAGTAATACNCCAACAACATAGTTTTACATAGTAATACCAATAGTACGAATTCAAATACAAAAACAAATAACATAGTTCTACATAGTAATACCAGTTGTACGAATTCAAATTCAAAACCAAGAACATAGTTTTACGTATTAATATCAGTAGTACAAATCCAAACAACCCCCATAAGAAAAAAAGATAGTCTTCACTCCTTATACTTTCTGTTTCGTCGACCTTGTTGCTGACTTACTCGTCCCGACAGTCCGTTTAACACCTTTTTGAAGTCTCTCGTGATTGCTATTTCACATAAGCTTCCAACGGTGCGACTCTTTCGGCCAACCCATCAACTTTGTCCTCAATTACCTTCATATGTTCTCCCATATCTTATTTCATGGTGTTTATGAGCTCTACCAATTCAGTTAAAGGTGAGAAATTTTCATTGAGGCATAACATCGAACATTTGGTGAGCTAAACATACCATGTACACACTTTAAATTTGAGAGTATATTCATCGCTGAATCTAAAATAAAATATTGATAATTCTACGAACAGAGAGAAGAATGAGAGATTTTTGAACAAGAAAAGTGGAAGAAGGCTCGCGAAAATCGCGAAAAATTTCTCACCAAGTGTTCGATGCTATGCCTCAATGATTATTTGGTGTACTCAATATTGTTCTACGTAGTTATCTTTAGTTTTACGAAAAGAGATGAATGAAACAGGAATCAAGGCTGAACGGCTACAATTTTTCGGATTGGATCCGAATGAATTGGGTGGGTGGATAAAACCCTGGTACAAAATGTAATTTTGGTTAGTTAGATAGGGTTTTTGGTCATTTTGATCTATTTCTACCTTTAAAAATAAATCAAAATCAAATAAAATTAGAAGGGGGATATTTAAGATTAGTGTTTTAGATGGAGGGCATTTGAGATTAAAATTCTAAGTGTTGTACAAAGAAGAAAGTTTATTATGTATGAAGCAAGCTTATAAAACTTTCAGATGCTCTTATAAATCCTTATAAACCCTTATAAACGCACTCTTATAAATCCTTGTAAATCTCTCTCTAATTTCTTTATAGTTTATAAAGTTAAGTTAGAAAAAAAGGTTTCTCAATAGCTCTTATGTTTTATTGTATTTGTATTTATGCTTTATTGTATTGTTCCAAGAGGATGTCTTTATACTTTTTTTTAGATTTATCATGTTTAGGAGTCCAATTCATAATAAACAACATGATTATGATCCGGCAAAAACACTTAACCATTATAAAAAAAGAAGTTAAAATGATCAGCGCTTATAGATAACAGTAGCTCAAGATTATCAAATAAAATCTCCATGACTACTTGCAAAGACAAACTAAACTTTCTTCTTCCATTCTTTGGATCCTTTTAAACACCAAAGAATCAAACTTGGTTAAGTATAAAAACCAATAGTGAAAATGGTTAGAAAACCAAAAAAAAGACTGATAGAATCAATCTCTGCGACTCTGCAAAGAATCCTCCAAATCAAGATCAACACCAACACGATTCCGAATCGATGCGTTTGCGTGGCAAGAAGCAGACCAAGAAGAAGAGCTTGAAGTCATCTTCCACTTCTTCTCAAGCTCCTTAAACCTCTCAACATCAAACTTACGGCTCTTGAGCAACTTCCTCTGCCTAGAAAGAAACAACCTCTTCATGAAATCTTGATAAGTTGGGTCTCTAGAAGTCAGCAAGAAATAAGCATAACCAACAATAATCCCAGTCGCTGTAGTGAAAAACGTGATCGGTTCCATTACATCCCACGAAAACTCCCAGAAAGTTAGTCTGAAGAAAAGTCCGATTTGAACCATTGAGTAACCAAGACCACACCATAGTATCTTCCTCACTTGCTTATGAGCTAAAACATCGATTTCTTCCTTCATACACCTAAGCTTATCGAATTCGTGTCTAATTGGATCATCCTCTGGATTTAAACCCAAAGGTATTGCCTTTCTAATCAAATCCACCACCTGCAATAAAACCCACAAAACAAGAACCAATTTTTTTCAGAGAAAACCCAAAAAAACAAGATCAATTTCAGAGAAATTAGGGTTTTTCAAAAGAGGGGTTTTTAGATTTCAGACCTTATCTGGATGAAGATAGACTTTATCTCTGAAAATCAAAATCACACCAGCATCATCGAGTACACGAGCGAAAGCGTGAGCTTCATCGAGAGATCTAGCGATACCTAAACCTTGAGAAGCTTCAACGAGTGTACTGTAAGAGACAATCTCTTTATCCGCCATACCAACGAGCTTCTTCTTCATCTCATCAACATTCACTAACCTCATCAGCTTCTTCGCCTCCGTTACAGTTATATCTTCCTCCTCCTTGGCCGCTTTTTCCGCCGTTGGTTCGACGGTGAGGCACCTGCAACCACCACCGAGCAATGGCCTAGCCGGATAACCTTTAGTCACGGTGGAAAACGCCGTACGTCTCACCAAACCCATCACCGACCACATGATTTTTTTTTGAGATGGACCCACGAATCCGATGAAATCAGATCTGGATTTTCTGTGGGTTTCGAAGAACAAAAGGATTAAAAGCTAAGAAAACGACGGTGGAAGAGAAAAAGAAAAGAAAAAAGTGTGTGAGATTCGATTCTGACGCAGTGTGTAATGCGCTCCACCAAGAACGTGGAAGGTCAAAAATAGTAATGCATTTACAATAAGGAGGAAGACGCTGTGTACTGGATACTTTCTGGAATTAGAAAAGTTTGGTCGCCATTGTTGACTGATTTAGCCATGGCTTTTCGAAATCCCTAAATCCATTTTCGTTTCGTTTATTGTGTTTCCTCTTAAATACGAATAAGGAGAGCCACTTAGGGCTGAGGCAAAATCCAGAGAAAAGGTAAAGATGATTTGGTTCGGTATTGGGTAAACCGAAGAAATTTGCTAGATCGACCTTGGTTTTGCCTTTTTTTGAGGATTAATTCCTCTTTCTTCTTTTGTGTTTGTCGTACAAAGAGAAGAGAGAATTGTAAAATTTCTCAAGTTTTCTCTATTCTAAATACACTCAATTTTGAAAGAAACTGTTTTTTTAAAAAAATTGGTTAGGTTTAAGCTAAACCACATAAATTCACTTTTTACTCAAAATTGAGCTTGATTGGGCCGTTTATTTTTAGGATCATTTCCTCTTTTTTTCTTTAGAAGAGAGAAATGTAAAATTTCTCAAGTTCTCTAAATACACAAAGAAAATGATAAAAAGGAATTGGTTCGGTTTAAGCTAAACCGCAGAAATTTACTTTTTACTCAAAAATGTAAAATTTCTCAAACCATCGAAAAGGCAAGAGAGTAAAGTGGTGAAGAAGAAAGTGTAAAATTTCTCAAATTCTCTAAAAAAGTACATTCCGTTTTGAAAAAGAAAAACANAAACAAAAAGGCAAGAGAATAAAGTGGTGAATCTGCTTCATAGAATATGCATATGACATTGCCGACATAAAAAATGTGTGGCGAGAGATTTGGCTGCGTTCGTTTCAACGCTGTTAGGAGACAAAGAGAATCAAGCATAGAGATAGACTAATTTCATGTCACGTTCCGTTCCGTCCTAATTCATTCTGATTCATCCTATTTTAATATCTGATTGGGAAGAAGACTTGATGGGAAGAGAATGTGAATTCCTAAAATATCATTTCACACGAAATAAACTATTTCATCCGTTTCATAAAATATATGTCTTAAATTTTCTTTTTTGGAAATGTAAAATTTATTGATCAACGAAGAAACTTTTTTTTTTTTCATTTTATTCTTTTTTTTGTGCAATATTTTCATTTTATTCTATTTTTACACATCTATCCAAAACTTCAATCTCTTTTCTTCATTTTGAAAATGCATCGTAATATGACGGTTGAACAACATTCTGAATTTTTAAATACAACAGCATGATTTTTTCTGTGTTGCGCAAATTATATGTATTGCACTCTCGGCAGGAAAAAAAAAAGAAAAAAAAAATGAAGATATTCAAAATGAGAGAGACAAATTTGGTTTCTACATTATGGAAAAAAAAGGAGACTATCTGAGCAAGGATAAAAGGAGTGGAAAAAGAACATAATCATTAAGTCTCCCTTCAGGCTTCAGGATACCTTCCTCTGCGTGAGCTGCGGCAGCGAGTCAGAGGATGCACAAGAGGTGTTCATCGGTCACTAGAGGAACAAGATATGGCCAACGAAAACAATGTGGAGTTGCATAAATCAACTGCAGCTTCTGGTGAAAATGATACCGCCGCCCCGTACATATAGGTGGCTTAAAGCATATCAAAGCAATGTGGCCCTAGGTTTTGGGCATTCGAGTTCATGGGTCGGTTCAGATCGGATCTATGTGGATTAGGGTTTTTCGGGTCAGTTGTTTAGGATTCGATCGGATTGTGAAGTTTTTTCGGTTTGGGTCTTTTCGGGTTTGGGTTGTTTCCGAGATTTAGAATTAGAATCATTACGGAACCGGAAATAATTCGGGTCCACAAATAACCTGAATTACCCAAAAATTCTAGATAATTATTTGGTTAATTATTCAAATTTGATAATTAATTTTGTTTTTTTGGGTAATCGTTCGGATCTCGAGTATTATCCAAACCAAACCGAGAAATAACCCTAAGATTTGAAATAATTTGATTAATTATTCGATTAATTATATGATATAAATAATGTAATTAGTATTTATTTGTTAATTGTTTTTGGGTTTTCGGGTACGTATTCGGTTCTCGGATATTACCCGAACCGAGCCGAAAACTAAAACAAATTTAAAAAAGAACTGTTTGGATTATATTGGCTAAACGGTTCGGATCCAAACCTCGTATTTTGGGTCGGTTTGGATCTGATTCCTCAGTTTCAGATTTTATACCGAGGGCTAGTGGCCCTTATAATTTTATAAAATATTTAAAAAAATGTATTCAAAATTTCACAATACATAAGTATAAAAATGTGCATAGACTTGTTCGAACTAAAGAATAGAGGAGTAGAAGAGTTTTTACTTAACCACTTAAGCTACAAACATTTTTTTTTAAGTGTGGCCCATGATTTTTAATCTATATTATGTGGCTTAAAGTCAATGCTTCACCAGATTTAAAGCAGAAACGGGCTTGATGATACAACACGGTTTTGATAAAAAAAAAGTAATGGGAATGGGAATGGATGACATTGGTAATACAATTTTTGTGGTGAATTTGAATGTCTCGGATGGCAGGGAGATTAATGGACATGATACCGTGATTTTTGGTGTTGCTCAGGAAAGGTTGTTGAGTGATACTATGAAGGTTACATATGCAACATATATGGATTTGGAGACAACGGTTGATACTATGTTGGTCTTGGATGAGAATTTGGAAGTGAAAGAAGGGGATGCGATGAAAGTGCTCGATGAAATTGGTCTGGAGGCACTAAATAAAAAGGATGAGAACGGCGAGGCTGAAGAAGTTGATGAGGAAGTTAATATGGAAGATCATGTGGCCTTGGATTCAAAAGAAGCTACAATAACAGACATCCGGAAATGTTCAGGTACATGGAGAAAAAGGTCCCTCGTAAGAAGCTCTTCAGGCTCACGGTAAATGTTGGGGGATGCTCCAAAAAAGATTGGTCCATGCCATTATGATTCCACGCAAAAGGCAGATACCAAATGAGGTGGCTCGTATGGGCGAAAAGGCACAAGCGGATAAAGGAAAACATGGCGATCCGTCAGAGGGTCCTGACAAAGATAAAACGGTTGATTATTGAGGATTCTAAGTTGGAACTATCAGGGATTAGAAAACCGGTTTACAATAAGCTACCTTCAGGAAGTCTGGAAGAAATTTAAACCTGATTTTTTATTTCTTTCAAAAACTAAGCAGTGTTTTATTTGTTTACAGCAATTTCAGTTCTATTTTGGTTATAATAAATTGTTTACGGTTGAACCGTCTAGAGCAAGTAGAGGACTTGCATTATTTTATAATAATTTTTATAATGTCAATGTATTATTCTCAAGTAAACGCATTGTTGATATTGAAGCAATGTTTGACAGTCAAATGAATTATTTATCATTTATTTACGGAGATCGATCACTAAGTATCAAGATCAAGTTTGTGAACGAATTACAAGGACATGCCTAAATCGAACGGAACCATGGTTTTATATTAGAGACTTTAATAAAATAACAGATAATCATGAAAAACAAGGAGGTATACTTAGACAAGCAACCACCTTCACAAACTTTTATACAATGATTAGCAATTGTGGTTTGTTGGACTTCTCATCATGGGATAATACTTTGTCTTGGCGAGGCAGACTAAGTGGGCATATAGTACGGTATCGATTAGATAGAGCGCTAGCTACGGAGGAGTGGCAAGAAAGATTCCCACAATCCTATGTGGAATATTTAGCGATGGTTGGTTCGGATCATCGGTCAATCATGGCAACAATTGAAGCAAAAATACCAAGACGGAGACGACAATTCAGGTTTGACAAAAGGTGAATTGGTCAAGACGAATTGATGGAATCAATTGCAAGAGGTTGGCTATCCGAGACGGTGAGAGTACGATGGGGAGAGCGAATGCAGAGCGAATAATTCCATTATTTTTTCATTTTCATATGGTTGGTTTTCCTGTCTCCATTTACATAAGAGAATACACTCAAACCTTGGTCGACATAATTAATAATTGTATACATGAAATATCCAAATGGAGACAGGAAAACCAACCATATGAAAATGAAAAAATAATAGAATTACAGCGGGCATTAGAGAAAATTCAAAATGATGATTCTCGCATTCAGGAGGAACTCATTGAAATAACACGGAAGCTCGATGAGGCGTACCGGGATGAGGAACAATTCTGGCAACAGAAGAGCATGACTTTATGGTTCAAAAATGGGGATCTCAATATAAAACTTTATCATGCAATGAAAAAACAGCGCATAACCATAAATAGAATTGTAGGTATGCATGAAAAAGAGGGTGTATGGGTGGCATGTGAAAGCAAAGTGAAGAAAGGGGCAGTAGAATATATTGATGAATTATTTACTTCCACTTCTCCAACATTCTTTGAGGATGCATTTTGTGAAGTAAAATCGGTAATATCGGAGAGTGACAACGAACTTTTAATAAAATTGGCAACGGAGGAGGAGATCATATTAGTTTTTTTTTATGATGCATCCAGAGAAAGCCCCAGGACCAGATGGGATGATTGCCATTTTTTTTCAGCGGTCATGGCACTTGATAAAGGAGGATGTGGTACAGATGGTAAACAATTTCTTAACTACGGGAGCTTTTGATCAGCGCTTAAATATGACAAATATCCATTTCATTCCAAAAATGGAGATTATTTCGAATGTCTTGTGTCAAAGACTGCGACGACTCTTACCTCGACTGATTTTCGAGACTCAATCTGCCTTTGTGTTAGGAAGACTTATTTCAAACAATATTCTAGTAGCTTAGGAGATGTTCCATAGATTACGAACAAATAAATCTTGCAAAACAGAGTATATGGCGGTGAAAACGGATATGAGTAAAGCTTATGACCGAGTTGAATGACTTTTTATAGAACATTTACTACGAAAAATGGGTTTTGTGGGAAAATGGATAACATGGATGATGTGGTATGAGTTGGTGCAATACAAGCACTACAAGAAAACAGGCGATTTGCGAGGGAAACTGTTGCAATAAGAGAGTCGCAAATCGATTTTCGTCACAATAAGGATATGTTAAAGTCTGATGGCTGCATAAACAACATACAAGACTGCTCACATATGGGCCGTGTATTTGTTAGCTGAAAGTTTAGTACGTGGGCTTCAGCGTGCGAGCCCAACTCACATGCTATTAGAGTTTCTAGGGTTTTTAGCTATATATATCCTTTGTATCCCTAATATCTGTATGTATTCTCAACATTCTGCCTCCATTAATAAATCAGTCTTCCTTTGCCCGTGGACGTAACAAACACATCGTTTGTGAACCACGTAAATTATGTGTTGTGTTCTTTATGTTTACTATTTTCTTCTCGCATCCGTAACAACAATCTGGTATCAAAGCATCCATGTTCTAGGGTTTTCGCGTCTGGTGAGAAGATGTTGCTGAGATGGTCGGTCTGGAGGAGAAGGCACACGGAACAGTCATGTTATGTGTTGATGAAATCATCATCGAAGTCTCTAGCGAAAAGATTGCTGCTGGTTTGTGGGGGAAGTTGGAGTCTTTGTATATGACAAAGTCTCTAACGAATAAGTTACTTCTGAAACAATGCATGTTCGCACTAAAAATGCAGGAAGGTACGCAGCTCAAAAGTCACTCATATCAGTTGAAATCGCTATTACTAGAATTACGTAATATCAATATTAAGGTGGAGGATGAGGACACTTCTTTGCTATTGCTGGTATCTCTACCACTATCATACGAGAACTATGTCCAATCGTTTATAAACGGTAAGGTCGTCTCTTCACAGCAGGGAGTTACGACGTAAGGCGTCAGGTGAAGGTTCATATAATCATGATTTTGTAATATTTGTCAGTGGTGGAAAAGGTCATGGAAACAACAAGAAGAAGAACGACAAGAAGTCATATTCAAAGGGTCCTAAGCGAGATGACGTCTGCAATTACTGTAAGGAGAAAGGGCACTGAAAAATAGATTGTTTGAAGAAGAAGAAGAAGCAATCAGGTTCTGCTGCTGTTGCAATTGTAACAGAAGATGGAACCAAGTCTGAAGAGGACATTGCTCTGGTTGCTGATGGACAAACACATCTTTCTGATGTATGGGTTCTCGACACTGGAGTGTCCTACCATATGTGTCCAAGGAGAGAGTGATTTTCTTCATACGAGCAGGTATATAATGTAGCATCACGATGGCTAATCGTGTTGCGTGCAAGGTTGCTGGAATTGGCTCTATTAAGATCAGGACACGTGATGGTAGATTATGTACACTAAACAAAGTAAGGCATGTTCTGTTTATGACAAAGAATTTGATATCCCTAAGTCTGCTTGACAGCAGGGGCTTCAAGTACTTGGGTGGAGATGGTGTTCTGAATGTCTACAAGAGTTCTGATGTGATTCTGAAGGGTGTCAAACGTGATACCTTGTATTTCCTGCAGGGTTCTACAGTTAGAGGTTCGGGGAATGTTGCGACTGCTGAAATTCACAAGGAAGATATGAAAAAGCTATGGCATATGAGGCTTCGTCATATGAGTGAATGAGGAATGCAAATTTTGTCTAAAGAAGATCTTTTTGGTGGCCATGAGATCAAGAGTCTATAGTTATGTGAACATTATGTCTTTGGAAAGCTTCACCGCAATAAGTTACATAAGGCTATTCATAGAACAAGAGGCATGATGGATTACATCCACTCAGATTGTTGGGGTCCTTCTCGGGTGGAGTCATTGGGAGGTCACATATATTTTGTAACTATGATTGATGACTACTCAAAGAAGACATGGGCGATCATATTAAAGCATAAAGGTGAAGCTTTCAAGAACTTCAAGGAGTGGAAAACCTTAGTGGGAGAATCAAACATGGAAGAAGATCAAGAAGTTGCGAACTGATAATGGTATGAAGTTATGTTCATCTGAGTTCAATCAGTATTGTAAGGATGAAGGTGTTGCACGTCATCATACAGTCAGAGATATATCCCAGTAGAATGGTGTAGCTGAACGGATGAATCAGACACTGCTGGAAAGAGCAAGGTGCATTCTCTCTAATGCTGGTTTAGAACGAAGGTTATGGGTTGAAGCTGTAAGTACAGCTTGTTACATGATAAACAATGGACCACACACAAGTATCAAGTTCAAAACACCAACTGAGATGTGGTCAGAAAAATTTGCAGACTACTCCAACCTCAAATTTTTTGATTGCACTGTTTACTATCATGTGAGTGAAGGTAAGAGCCAAGAGCAAAGAAGGGAGTATTTGTAGGCTATGGAGATGACAGTAAGGGATACCGGATCTGGTCTCCATAAGAGAAGATATTATTTTGAGCAGGAACATAGTCTTTGATGAAAGTTTGATAATCAGATGCACAACAGAGCCTACAGTTACTGCATAGATTGATAGCTCTGACAAGCAGGTGGAGCTGCATTCAAATCGTGCAGAGAGTGATTTTCAGAAACGCGAAGATGGTCAAGAGCAACAAGAAGAAGACAATTCGTCAGTACCTACAACAGTAGTTAGGCAACCATCTAATATTAAACGTCGTAGTATGGCTTTAGATCGACCTAAGAGGATAGATGTTAAAGCACCAATGAGATATGATTTTGAAGATATGGTTGGTTATGCACAGCAAATTGTAGAAGAGGTGGATACTTATGAGCCATCCATGTTTAGAGAAGATGTTTCATGCTCAACGGCTGAGAAATGGGAGGCGAGATGCAGTCTCACGATAAGAGTCAAACATGGAATCTTGTTGCACTACCACCAGGGAGAAAGGTTGTTACATGCAAATGGATCTTCAAGATTAAGAACGGGATGTCACCAGCAGAGGGAGTCAAGTATAAAGCTCGGGTTGTTGCTAGAGGTTTCAGTCAAAGAGGAGGTGTAGACTACAACGAGATCTTCTCACCAGTGGTCAGACACACTACTATCAGGGTGCTGCTTACAGTAGTGGCAAGTCACGATCTGGAACTTGAACAACTTGATGTGAAGATAGCTTTCCTTCATGGCGAGCTAGAGGAAGAGATATACATGACTCAGCGAGAGGGTTTCCAAGTTCCGGGTAAAAAAGATTATGTGTGCAAGCTGAATAAATCATTGTATGGGCTTAAGCAGTCTCCCAGACATTTGTATACGAAGTTTGATAGCTATATGATCAAGTTAGGATACACAAGAAGTTCTTATGATTGTTGGGTCTACTACAACAAAGATGAATCATACATCTATATGGTGTTATATGTGGACAACATATTGAGCTAAGAGTATGTGTGACGTTCAAGAGTTAAAGATATGCTCAGCGTAGAGTTTGAGATGAAGGATTAGGTGCAAATAAGAAGATTCTAGGAATGGAGATTCTTCGAGATAGAAAACAGAAGAAGATTTTCTTGTCACAGAAAGGTTACATTCAGAAGGTGTTGGCGAGGTTTGGTATGTCTTCGGCCAAACCCATTGACACTCTGTCTGCTGCTAATATTCATCTCACCATGTTTGCTCCTCAGTCTGAAGAAGAGAAAGAGTATATGTCTCAAATTACTTATGTTAGCGTTGTAGGAAGTTTGATGTATGCTATGGTCTGTACTAGGCCGGATCTTGCACACGCAGTTAGTATTGTTAGCAGGTTCATGGGACAACCATGAATGAAGCACTGGCAAGCTGTGAAAAAGATTTTTCGGTACCTTTGTGGTACATCTGACATTGGTCTCATCTACAGGGGTGAGAGATCTTGTCTGGTTACATGCTATTCTGATTCGGATTATGCTGGAGATGTGGATAGTAGAAGATCAATGACTGGCTACATGTTTACCTTGGGTGATTCTGTTGTAAGTTAGAAAGCAACTCTGCAGCCAACTGTGACGTTGTCTACTACTGAAGCAGAGTATATGGCGTTAACTGAAGTAGCTAAAGAAGGTATCTGGTTGAAGGGGTTGGTTAGTGATCTTGGTATGCATCATGATCAAGCTACTGTGTACTGTGACAGTTTAAGTACAATTTGTTTAGCTAAAGATCATGTTCATCATGAACGAATCAAGCATATTGATGTAAATTATCATTTCCTGAGAGGTGAGAAGAGGATGAGTGTGAAGAAGATAGGGACCGCTGATAACCCTGCTGATATGTTCACAAAGCCAGGTCCTCACAGCAAGTTCCAACATTGTTTGGACTTGTTGAACATCACAAACTGTTAATCTGGCCGCTAAGGGGCGTCTGGTCTGAAAGGACATCAGAAGCAAGGGAGAAGTTGGGTACATCTGGCATTGTAACGATGCATGTGATACATTTTTAAGGAGGATTCAAGTCAAGGTGAAGATTTGTTAATATGTCTTGAATCTGATAATGCATGCAGTCTGGTCAAGAGGCGTTGATGTTTGCACACTACTTGAGTAGGCGTTGATGTTGGCAAGCTGCTGGATGTTGCGTGTAGACTGCAGGATGATGAACATGCAGGCTGCACGATGATGGTGCATGCTGTATGATGAATCTGCATGCTGCATGATGAACCTGCATAATGCATGATAATGTTTGCAGGCTGCATGTTGGAAACTGCAGACTGCATAAGGAGATGTTGAAGCCTTCTGGCTGCATAAACAACATACAAGACTGCTCGCATATGAGCCACGCATATGTTAGCTGAAGGTTTAGTACGTGGGCTTAACTCACATGCTATTAGGGTTTTTAGCTATATATAACCTTAATATCCCTAATTTCTGTATGTATTCTGAACATTCTGCCTCTATTAATAAATGAGTCTCTCTTTACCCGTCAACACATCGTTGGTAAACTACATAAATTAGGTGTCGTGTTCTTTACGTTTACTGTTTTCTTCTTGCATCTGTTACAACACAATCAATGGTGCTATCTGATTTTTTTAAAAATCCGTCTCAACTTGCAAAACCTACATGAAATCACTTTTCATTTTCTATACATACCAAACTTATATGAAACAAAAACTCACTATTTTTATACCATGATATTTCTTTGATTCCACTTTTCTTTCTGTTCTAATCCCACGAAAATTAAAACAAGTAGTCTTTCAAATCCATCCTAAACTAGTCTCTTGATTTTCTAGATAAGTTCGTAATGAAAGATTGGACATGTCGGTCTTTATCTCGAAATACTTTCCACATGAAAGTGTGGATAAACGAAGAAAGGTTTTAAAAACTAGAAATTTTCTGGTTTTTCCTTGATTGTTTTATCAATTACAAGAGAGCATATTTATACAACTTAGCGAACATTCTAGATCTAATTTCTTTGGCTCAGGATCCCATTACAGGTGTCAAGCATCTATGAACTGTCTAGAGATAGAAGAGAGTCATAACGGCTAGATAGTACGAGTGCACAGTTCCCTTCGGCTGGTTTGCCGCTCGATGCACTCTGCTTCCTCTGTTGTACGATGAAGCTTTTATTGTTTTGTTGGAGGTGGCAGTTGGGTCTTCTTGGGCTTGTATGTTGTGCTTTAGTTGTTGGGCCTGATGTGGATTTGTCTTGGCCCAAACTGTTCTTCTTATCACCTTCTATTTGTTGTATACGCTCATCCCCCCTCAAACTGATGGTGGGAGACTTCACGACACTCAGTTTGGAACGGAGCTGTTGAAAGGCTTGTCTAGGGAGAGATTTGGTAAAGATGTCAGCTAGTTCCAGTGCAGCAGGAATGTGTTGTATTTCAAGAACACCGAGAGCCACTCTTTCACGCACATAATGATAATCAACTTCAATATGCTTCGATCAACTATGGAATACTGGATTTTCAGAGAGATGGACCGCCGAGAGATTATCACATCTGAGAATAGCCGGGTTTGATTGTGAGATCCCGAGATCACGAAGAACAAATTAAATCCATGTTAGCTCCGAAGCAGCGGTTGCAAGAGCTCTGTATTCGGCCTCTGTTGAAGATCGAGAAACCGTTGGTTGTCGTTTTGCAGACCAGGAGATGATGTTGGATCCTAGCAGAGCACAAAAATCTCCTGTTGATCGGCGTGTATCTTGACAGCCGGCCCAATCACTATCGCTATAAGCAACCAAAGACAAATCACTGTTTCGGTAGAGTTGTAAACCCATCGTAGAGGTACCTCGAAGATATCGGAGAACTCGTTTCAGCAGATTAAAATCTGATTCAGTGGGAAAGTGCATCCTCTGGCTAATGAAGTTCACTGCAAACTGTATGTCAAGACGAGTTATGGTAAGGTACTGAAGTTTACGGACAAGGCTCCGAAAATAGCGTGGTTCAGAGAACAAGCACTTGTCCTGAAACACATGATCGAGACGCAGTGGAAGAGGAGTATAAACTGGATTGCAATCTGACATATTGGCATGATCAAGGATTTTTTCAGTGTACTTGGTTTGACAGAGAAACAATCCTTGAGAAGATGCATGTACTTGAATTCCCAAAAAAATAGTGTAAATTTCCCAAATCTTTCATCGAGAATCGAGTGTTGAGTTCTGCAATCAGGGACTGATATATCATGGTTTTTACCCATTTTTGGACCATGATATAAGTGTTTTTATTGAGTCTTATTACTATTTTCGAGTCTATATAGAGTCTTTACAGGTTCAGGTACAATTGGAGATAAATTGGAGATTTGGATACATTTTGGAGCTTAGTGGAATGAAGTCGGATTGAAGAAATACGATTTCCAATTTCCAGAAGCGAGAAGTTTCCAGTTTTTAAAGAAAAGGAAATCTCCAAGACTTTTCCTAATCTTCCAAGGAATTGAAGATGCGAACATAGGCCTATAAATATAGTTGTCAAAGCCATTGTTTAGGCAGAATCTCATACTTTAAGAATCATAGAAGTTTAGGTTTTTGGAGAGAAGAATTTGACTCCTTTAGAGCAGATTTGGAANGAATCATAGAAGTTTAGGTTTTTGGAGAGAAGAATTTGACTCCTTTAGAGCAGATTTGGAACTCCTTTATTTTCTTCTATTGATTTCTTTTATGCTTTCTATTCAAATTATGATTTATGTTTCATTAATCATCTCTGAGTAGTTTGCTTGTTAGGTTTAGGGTTTTTCAAAGGTGATTGATGAATTGTTAGGTCGAATTAAATTGTTAGGATAAAATCATAAGAGTTCTTAATATGGATTTGTGTTTAATGCTTATTCTAACTTCGCGACCTAGAATCTGATCTTAGGTTAATTAATAGATGCGAGAGTATTATTGATTGCCTGAACTAATGTTAGATGAGCAAAATAACTATTCGCAAAGAGATTTGGTTTAGGGTTTTGTGAACAATCGAACCTGAACTTTAATGCTTGTTTGAATTGTTAGAATTTGCAAAGAGATTTGGAATTCTAGGGTTTAGACATAGATAATCTTCACAGCGAGAGTTGATTGATTTTACATTAGTGATTCGAGTTCGAGAATAGATCTTAATAATTCCTAACATCCTGTCTAGACCTGCAATTTAGATCACCTGAGAATTTCCCTGAACCTAGCGCCTTAGTCTCTTGATTTTAAGAACCTTAATTCGTAATTGCTCATTTATTTCCTGCTTTGTTTTACTTTCATTCTATTTGACCTAGCATAATCTGAACTTAAAAACCTTAGTGTAGCATCTACTTCCCTTGGGATTTCGATACCCCTTATACTACGATTGCATATGCTGTGCACTTGCAGTAGTTTTATTAGGGTAAAACCTGAGCCCTATCAAGTTTTTGGCGCCGTTGCCGGGGAAGTAATAGCTGCCTACGGAATCTAGTACTAGGATTTTGACTAGGTTTTGTTTTTTATTTTTGTTACTAATTTAGTTTCTCATTTTTGGTTTCAGGTGCATGCCCAATACCAGAAGCAACAAGGAAGAGGAACTAATCGCACTGAACCAGGAACTAGACCGTCTCGAACGTACGAACCGCAAATCTTCCCAAGCGTCGATTGACACCACTGGTATCGATCGACACCCTGCGCAGACTGAGATGGCAGAACCTGTGATCATGATACGCAACGAGGCAGGCGACTTTGTTCACCTACAAGGCAATAGAAGGAACGCCCAAGGCCAAAGACTTGATGAGGCTGGCGCCGTCATCATAGAACCAGCGATGCAAATCGCCCCTGCAGAAGCTGGACGTGGAAGAACGTTAGGCGAATACAACGCCCAGACCAGTTCTATGCTAATAAAACTGCGATCCGTCCTCCTGCATTCCAAAGGAACGACTTCGAGCTGAAGCCTGCCTACTACACATTGGTGGCTCAGCATCCCTTCCATGGTCTTCCTAATGAGCATCCGATGGACCACATTGAGAGATTTGAGGACCTCGCATCAAGCATCAAGGTTAATGGAGTGACCTATGATTATCTCTTCTGCAAGTTGTTCCCTTACTCGCTTGCTGGAGATGCATCATACTGGCTGAAGCAGTTGGATCCAGGCTCACTAACCACTTGGGAAGAGACAAAGAATGCATTTTTATGCAATTTCTTTGATGATGCAAGATCAGAGGAGCTGAGGACGAATATCACTACATTCTCCCAAGGACCCACTGAAGCATTCAAAGTTTCTTGGGTGAGATTCAAGGCTTACCAGAGGGACTGCCCACACCACGGTTTCAGCGAACCGCAGCTTATCGGTATCTTCTACCGAGGGATTGATTGGAGGTACCAGATGGCTCTAGACGCTGCGAGCAATGGCAACTTCAACACCAGATACCCGCAGGATGCAGTGGTGCTTATAGAGAATTTGGCCTCTTGTAAAAACACAAAAAATACAGATTTTGAGAGAAGACAAAACGCAGGAGTAACTGGAGGAAGTCAAATTGCTAAAGTCAACAGAAAGCTGGATCTCTTGGTGGGAAAGAAGCAAGTCCATTTTGCTAATGAAGTGGAAACTTTTGAGCCTGAGGAAGAAGAAGTTAACTACATTAATGGAGCTGGTTTTCAAGGTCAAAGATTTGGCAATCAACAAGGCTATGGTTCTTCATACCAGAAGCCTTTTCAGAACAACAACTTCAACAGAACTTAAGGTTCTTCTTCCTACCAGAAGCCTCATGCGCAAGACAACAAGGTGAAGTCTATGATGGAGAAAATCTTGGAAGGACAGCAGAAGTTGACAGTGGACTTCAATGGCAAGATTGATTCACTGTATCAAGATCTGAATGGAAAGATTGAGAGCATAAATTCTCACATGAAGAAGCTTGACGTTCAAGTTGCTCAAACCGCAGAAGCTGTTCATAGGCAAGAAGGTTTCCTTCCAGGGAAAACTGATACCAATCCGAGACGCCATGTGAATGCCATCACGATTCAGAATGGAAGAAGCCTTCAACCAGTGCTGAAAAAGGGCCTGAATGCTGAAGAAATCGTGGAGTTTCATGCTGATGATGAAGATGTTAAAGTTGCAGAGCAGGTGTCGATCGACACCACTGAGTGTCGATCGACACCAGTAGAGGAACTCAGGGAATCGGGCTCGATCGAAAAAGCATCCTCGACACAAGAAGCCAATGTCGATCGACACCTCCATAGTGTCGATCGACACCTTACCATTACCTCGCTGGATCAACATGAACCTTCCAAACTTGAAGAGGAAAAGGTGTATAAACCAAAAATACCCTATCCCCTGCCTCCCAGAAGATCTAAACAGGAGAGAGAGGAAGCTAGATGCAAGGAGATGATGGATAAGCTGATGGTTGAGCTACCCTTAGTTGATGCAGTCCAACTTTCACCTGCATTAAGAAGGTATGTCAAGAGAATGGTAGTCAATGGTATAAGCCTTGAGGAAGGAGCATTGCTTACCAGAGACATGAATGCAATTCTTTTGAACATAGTTCCAAGGAAGAAGAAGAAGGTGTGGGTTTCTGAACAAGTCAGCGCTGTGATTCAGAGAAGGATTCCAGAAAAGTTACCTGATCCAGGTAACTTTGTGCTAGAGTGCTCAATCGTAACAGGAAGATTTCCTCATTCCCTCTGTGATCTAGGCTCAAGTATCAACTTGATACCATACTCTGTTGCTGTTAGACTTGGAATGACTGATTTCAAGCCAAGCAGAATCTCTCTTATCATAGCTGATCGATCAAAGAGAATCCCAGAAGGTGTTCTAGAAGATGTTCCTTTGAAGATTGAAGGCTGCATTATTCCCACAGACTTTGTGGTTTTGAAGTATGATGAAGAACCTGCAGACCCTCTTATTCTGGGAAGATCATTCTTGGCTTCAGCTGGTGCAATCATTGATGTGAGGAAAGGGAAAATGGAGCTTGATTTGAGTGATGTTGTCATGAATTTTGGCATGGACAAGTTAAGGGGACCTTCCGCCATCAATGGTCAATCTTTTTCAGTAGAGATTTCCATGGATCAAGACCCAAACAGGGAGCATTCAGATGACATTACTGTTGGGTATCAAAAGGAGCTGGATTCTAAAGAGCAAATGAAAACACTGGCTGTTCAAGAGGCATTGGCTGAGAATTCTGAGAAAGATTTGGAGATTGAAGACTGGGGTGGAAATGATCATCTCTTCAAGACTATGAGCAGAGAAGATGTTCTAATCAATGCTAAGTTGATGGAGGACGACGTTTTTGTCATGGAAGCAAGAATTGCAGAGCTGAATTGGAGAAAAAGTGCAGAGATACGAGCTGCAGGGTTGGTGTCGATCGACACCCTTCGCGGATCACATCAGAAACTGCTTCCAATGCTTCAAATCCATCACCAGTAGTCAAACAGATGCCTCCACGTCCTATAGATCAGAAACCTCGAAGGAAGCAAAAGTACGCACTCCCTGGAATCAATTCAAAACCTCCTGATCTTGTCAATAAAAACTTTAAAGGTTCAAAAGATGTTTCACACTTATGCAAGCCACGAGATTTTCGTAGAAGGCTTGGTGTTTCTTTTGATGATTCTGCAGGAAAACGAAGTGTCCCACCCGAAATCAAGTCCCACCCTGCTGCTGTTCCTCAAATCCTTGGGCGATCTCATGCACTTACTGCTTATACACCACCTTGGATGAGAAGACATTCGTCTGGGAACCCCGACACAGTCAAGCTAATGACTGAAAACGAGCGCTGAGTGGGAGGCAACCCACTGTTAGGTAAGTTTTTCTTTTTATTTTGTTTTGGTTTTACTAAGTCCTAGTTTTAGTCAGTTGAAAAAGGAGACATTGGACTGGACATTGACCAGTGTCGATCGACACTTGAAGTGTCGATCGACACCACGCGCAGACGAATGTAAGTCTTCTTTCTGTCTTTTATGTTGTTTCTTATCTTTTTTTTAGCCAACTTCAGGCTTGATAACACTGGGGACAGTGTTGTTTAAGTCTGGGGGAGGTGATTACTGACTTTGTGTTTTGTTTTGAGAGTCTATCTTGAGTCAAATTTTGAAAAATTTTGTTTTATTGAGTCAAAATCAGTTTAAACTTTCAATTTTTCTTGGAACTAACCACAGAATGTTGACACTTGAAGGACCATTGCTTTAGTAGTTAATTACATGTCTTACTAAGTAGAAAGCTGCAAGTAGAATCAGTCTAACAGAGAGAGTTCAGATCCCCTTATAAGAACTAGGTATGCGCAGAACTTGATTCCTCTTTCAGTCTGAACAGATAAACCATTGCAGTCTCTCCTTGATCTTCCCTTGAGAAAAGAAAAGAAAGAAAAAAAAAAGAGTCTAAGTCTGGGAATAGTGCAAAGAACCTCATGAGCCTGTCTCCTAACAAGGAACAATATTAGTGAGTGCTCTTGAACCCGTCTCCTCACAAGGAACACAAGTAGAGAGTAGCACTATTTCCCGAGACTTCAAAAGCAAAAGAAGAGTCAATGAAAAGATCTTAGAACACCCTGAAAATGGGCAGCAGTTGACTAAGAGAAGAGAAAATAGGAGAGCTGTATGAAGAGTATCTTGTTCAGGCACTAAGGAAGGGCAAAGAATCTGTAAAGTTCTGTGGTAATACCACTGTTAGAGTTCGAAATTTTACCAAGGATAGGATCTGGATTCAAACTGGGAGATTGCTAAGCTTGTGGTAAGTATGCTAAAATATTACCTAAAGTTGGCTCTATAGTATGTGGATTCAAGAGTGTTGGTTCGATGTGGCGTTCTGAAGAGGTACTCGAAAGTTTCTGTTTTCAAACCTCGACTCTATACTTGGTTTCTGTTTTGCTTGAGGGCAAGCAAAGGCTAAGTCTGGGGGAGTTGATATATCATGGTTTTTACCCGTTTTTGGACCATGATATAAGTCTTTTTATAGAGTCTTTTGGTATTTTTAGAGTCCTATTAGAGTCTTTGCAGGTTGAACTACATTTGGAGCATAATTGGAGATTTTGGATCATTCTGGAGCATTGTGTAAGAGCTGCAAAGTGATGAAGTCAGAGAGCCAGATTTTGGAATGAGTGTCGATCGACACTGATTGGTGTCAATCGACACCAATCGTGGATTCCTAAAACCGCCTGATTTTACAAGTCTTGAAGAAAAATGAAATTTGCCCAGAAGATTTCCTTATTTACAAAAGTGCTCCAGCTCGTGTTTTAGCCTATAAATATAGTTTTTCAGCCATTGTTTAGGCTACACATTATTTTAGAGAGAGATTTTTAGAGAGCTTTTGGGGAGAAAAATCCTATACTCTGTTTAGATTGATTTTGAACCCCTTTATTTATTCTATTGATTTCTTTCATGCTTTCTATTCAAATAATGATTTCTGTTTCATTAATCATGTCTGAGTAGTTTGCTAGTTAGGTTTAGGGTTTTTCAAAGGTGATTGATGAATTGTTAGGTCGAATTAAATTGTTAGGATAAAATCATTAGAGTTCTTCATCTGGATTTGTGTTTAATGCTTATTCTAGCTTCATGACCTAGAATCTGATCTTAGGTTAATTAATAGATGCGAGAGTATTATTGATTGCCTGAACTAATGTTAGATGAGCAAAATACCTATTCGCAAAGAGATTTGGTTTAGGGTTTTGTGAACAATTGAACCTGAACTTTAATGCTTGTTTGAATTGTTAGAATTTGCAAAGAGATTTGGAATTCTAGGGTTTAGACATAGATAATCTTCGCAGCGAGAGTTGGTTGATTTTACATTAGTGATTCGAGTTCGAGAACAAATCTTAATAATTCCTACCATCCTGTCTAGACCTGCAATTTAGATCACCTGAGAATTTTCCTGAACCTAGCGCCTTAGTCTCTTGATTTTAAGAACCTTAATTCGTGATTGCTCATTTATTTCCTGCTTTGTTTTACTTTCATTCTATTTGACCTAGCATAATCTGAACTTAGAAACTTTAGTGTAGCATCTACTTCCCTTGGGATTTCGATACCCCTTATACTACGATTGCATTTGCTGTGCATTTGCAGTAGTTTTATTAGGGTAAAACCTGAGCCCTATCAGGGACTGAAAAAATGAAGGGTGAGAACCAGTGAGCAATATGTCGTCCACATATAGCAAGATGACCATTGTAGCCCCACCATCATGATATACGAAGAGAGAGGGATCTGCCTTGCTGCAAACAAAACCATATTCAATGAGAAAATTACTGAATTTATCAAACCTTGCCCTTGGAGCTTCTTTTAATCCGTAAAGAGCTTTCTTGAGGGAGCATATCTGGTTTGGAAGAGCAAGATCTTCAAATCCTGGTGGCTGAACCATATAAACTTGTTCGTGAAAATCACCATGGAGGAATGCATTTTTCACATCCAATTGAGTGATGCTCCAACTTTTTGTAGTTGCAACAGCTAAAATTGTTCTGATTGTTGAAGCTCGAACCACGGGGGTGTACGTTTCAACGTAGTCCACTCGCTTTTCTTGATCAAAGCCCTTAGCTACAAGTATGGCCTTGAGCTTGTTAAGAGTTCCATCGACATGGAGTTTAATAGTAAACACCCATCGACAATCAAGAATATTCATATTAGCGGTTGCAGGTTGCAAAATCCAAGTATGATTTTGATAAATTGAATCAAGCTCATCAATCATTGCTTGTCGCCAACCAGGATGCGCCAGGGCTTCTGCAATAGTCTTTGGTAGTGAGGGGATGGTCTTGCTAGCATCAAAAGCATACCGAGGGTTTGGCTTTCTAATCCCTAACCGAAACCTTGTTGTCATTGGATGAGCATGTTCGGTTGCTGCTTCTTCTGTCGTTTCAGGAGCAGAATCAGTTTGTGAGGAAGATGAAGCTTCCACTGTTGCAGGTAACGGAGCTTCTGGTGTTGTAGGTGCATCGATCACAGACATTGCAGGTCCGGATTCTAAAACTGCAGGTTCAGATTCAAAAACTGCAGGTTCTGGTTCAATAACTGCAGGTCCTGGTTCAAAAACTGCAGGTCATGAAGAGTTGTGTTCTTCTTGTGGATATTCTGCAATGTCGTGAGGAGGTGATGGGAGATAGTGTGGAGGAGAAGACTAAGTTGTACCATCCTGCCAAGCCTTGAGTAGACCAGTCTTATGTTGTTAGGCCTGATGTTTGTATTTGTTGCTGAACGGAAAACACAACTCATCAAATATCACATGGCGACATATATATACACGACCAGTTGGTGGATAGAGACAGCGGTAGCCTTTGTATTGAGCATGATACCCTAAGAACACACATTGAAGTGAACGAGGTTCAAACTTATGTTTAGCATATAGATGCAAATATGGATAGTACGCAGAACCGAAGGAAATAGTAGTCGGGCTGTTTATTGAACATAATTTCAGAGGGACTTTTTTGACCCAGAGCAGCAGATGGAATCATATTGCTGATGAAATTGGCAGAATAAAAAGCTTCAACCCAATACTTCAATGGAGTTTGAGTCTGAAACTACATGGATAACTCGATCTCTGTTAAGTGTCGATGCTTGCGCTCAGCAAGACCATTCGCTGAGGCGTGGACGGACACGAGATCAAATGGCCAATACCGTGATTTTGTAGATGTTTCCTGAATCTAGTGGTCATAAATTCGCCACCTCCATCACTTTGAAAGATTTTGATCTTTTTACTAAACTGGTTTTCAACTTTTTTTTGAAACGCTATGAACACATCACAAAAATCAGATTTTACCTTCAGAGGAACCAACCAAGAATACCGTGAGAAGTTGTCAATAAACACAGCATAATACTTGAATCCTTGGACTGATACAACTGGAGAGGGACCCCAAAGATCACAATGTATCCGATCTATTGGTTCCTTGACACTAGACTCATAAATAAAAAAGGGAAGCTGAGAGCTCTTTCCCAACTGACACGGTTCACAAATGAGCGATGGACTGCTCTTATTGACTACTATCGCCTTGCTTGACTTGAGAAGTTGAAGAATATTGAAGTTGGCATGTCCGAGACGTTGATGCCAGATCATATCACTAGCAGCACACTGTCGATTTGAAAAGAAAGGTACACACTCCTTATTCTCTAACACATAAAGACCATCACGACGTGGCCCCTTTATCATCACTTTCTGAGTATCGAGGTCGATCACATAGACATCATTAGCATCAAAGAAAACCCCACAAGGGTAGTCTTCACACAATTTTGATATAGACAATAACGATTTCTGCATTGATAGACAGACAAGGACATCATGACGAGGAAGACTACCTGTTGATGTGGTGAGAGTGGTGGAACCAACATGAGTAATGGGAAGGAATGTTCCATCCGCAACCATGACATTATCTGGTCCTGAGTATGGTGCTGCTGTAGTTAGGGGAGCTGTTGTGGAAGTAACATGAGCAGAAGCGCTAAAGTCAGGAAACCACTCTTGTCCAGTGTTATCTGAGGCACGAAGAGCTGAGAGAGCTTGCAGAGCATCGTCACTCTGGTAGTTAACGTCAAACCGGTTCCAACACTTAAGAGCATAATGGCCTGTGCGACCACATATCTAACAGACAGGGCGAGGGTTGTTGAAACCTGATTCCAGCCAAAGGTATTGACCTGCTGAGAAAAACCTCTGCCTCGCGTTGAGAAACCACCACGACCCCTACTGCCAAAGCGAGAGTATGAGTTTCCACAACCCCGTTGAGCGTTGGTGTTGTAGCCAGATCTCTGGGTTTGAAACGCCAAATTGGGAGTAACATCAGACACTGCTTCATAGGACTGGAGACGCGCGTCAAAACCAGAGTCCTCTGAGATGACATCATTAAGCGTTGGTGTAGGAAGACGCGTCATGGAGCTCTGAATAACTGTGGTTATGGAGTCATACTCACGACCCAAACCATTAATGAAGGTGAAGATCTTCATTGACTCATCTATTAGCCTTCCGATGGAGCTAAGCTTGTCACACACAGCACGAAACTCACGACAGTAGGTAGAAAGGTCTTTACCTCGCTTAGACATTAGTTGGAGGTTTCGGCGGAGCTCAAACTCCCGAGCAACATAACTTTTGCTGTAGTTATTAGCAAGGGAAACCCAGACATCACGGGATGTAGCCAAATAGTGAACAGTACCAAGAACTTCTTCTATGAGAGTTCCATAGATCCATGAAATGACAAGTTGGTCTGTACATATCCAAGCTTCAAACTGTGGATTAGGCGTTTGAACGATGACGTCGTTGACCGTGGCGGTCGTGTATTCTGCCGGTGGAGCGATTTGTCCAGTAACGAATCCTAGCAGCTTCTGACAACGAAGAAGAGACTCCATTTGAGTCTTCCAGAGAAGATAGTTACTGTCATTCAACTTGATTGTGACAGAACTAGAGACATAAACATTAGAAGGAAAAGGGTAAGGATCAGGTCTCTCGGCCATTACAGCACCTGTTAGGGTTTATGAGAGCTCTGATACCATGTGAATAAACGAAGAAAGGTTTAAAAAACAGGAACTTTTCTGGTTTTTCCTTGATTGTTTTATCAATTACAAGAGAGCATATTTATACAACTTAGCGAACATTTTAGATCTAATTTCTTTGGCTCAGGATCGCATTACAGGTGTCAAGCATCTATGAATTGTCTAGAAATAGAAGAGAGTTATAACGGCTAGATAGTACGAGTGCACAGTTCCCTTCGGCTGGTTTGCTGCTCGATGCACTCTGCTTCCTCTGTTGTACGATGAAGCTTTTATTGTTTTGTTGGAGGTGGCAGTTGGGTCCTTTTGGGCTTGTAGGTTGTGCTTTAGTTGTTGGGTCTGATGTGGATTTTTCTTGGTCCAAACTGTTCTTCTTATCACCTTCTATTTGTTGTATACGCTCAAAAAGCACATGAAGATATCTTACTCAATGATAATCATTTTGTTTGAAAGAAAGATTTCGAACCATTTTAGGAAAATGGTTACTCGAGTTAGCAAAAAAGCGGTTAAGTGGATAAGAAAACTCGAATGTCTTTTGAAAACTATCATCAATAAAATAGAGTTGGAAAACAATAAAAATTACATCAATTCAGAATTCAACTTGCAAGCCAAGAAATCAAGGCATAGAATTTTCAAAATTTCAAGGTGCTTTAAGCAATATCCAACAATTAACAAGTGCATTAAACTGAAAGCTAAACATGGTTCTTCACAAAGAAATCATTGTCTCCAATTGCAAGTTAAATGATCTATACTTAATCTTAAAAAACAGATATGATATTAACTATTATCTTCAAGTTTTGAACAAATATAATATAGGTTCAGAATTGTGGTCTGGGAAAGTTTATTTTTTAATTTTTATTTAGCAAAAATATCAAAAATCCTATTTTTAAACTAAATGAGTTTC
Organism: Alliaria petiolata; assembly: GCA_020283515.1. Lineage (NCBI taxonomy): Eukaryota > Viridiplantae > Streptophyta > Magnoliopsida > Brassicales > Brassicaceae > Alliaria > Alliaria petiolata. Next base: position 55,027,222 of record JAHZTW010000002.1, read on the forward strand.
AGACATATTTTCAGCTAAAAGTTAACAGACATATTTATAAAGTAATATCAATCAACAATTTTAATGTATTAATAAATTTCTCTTCAATTGCATAGAATTTGACGTAATGCAATGTTTTGAGAACTTGGATAGGTAAATTTGTTGGTTTGGAGTTTGAGTTGTGTAAGTGTCAATGTTTTTTTTTTGTGTAGAAAACCAAAAATAAAATAAATAAAAAGAGTAAAACCTTATTTTATATATAGATTTAGTTTTGTTTAAAGTAAATATAAATATAAATGCCAAGTGACCCAATAGAAAAAGAATGAAACCGTTCTTTTATATATACAGACGAATACCTACATATACACACGAGTTTCTTTTTCTAATATAATTTTTTTTATAAATTCACAAATCAGTGAGTTGATTTCAAAATTAAAGACTTTGGTAAGAAAGTTTGGTGTTTTTTCTAATATTAACTCGTTTTGACAGCATCACTATCGTTTTTTAGCCAATCAGCATCCCAAGCAACATTTTTTTTCATTTTGCCAATGAACTAATTCAGATTTTTCTAAACTATGACGGTCCACGCTTCTCAACTTTCTCACTTTAGGAAAGATTACTCCTCTATGAGAAGTAGGTTTTATTCGGTCTCAAAGCCGAAAAAACATTCCAACTCCATAAACAAATTGTTATCTTGTGTAGCAGTTTTCACGGGATTAGAAGATATGCAACAAGATTCGTAATGACAAAATCCAAAAATATGGGTTGTTCCTTAACGTTACAAGCGAAGGTGGCTAAATTCCATCATTCCGGTCTTGTCATGATAGCTTGGTCGACGCATCTGGATTTTATGTTCAACTCGTGTTGCATGTGTTTGACTTAGTCAAATATATTAGTTTTTATTATGTGAGTGCTGATGTGTCATCATCTTATGAGACACATTCACTCTTTATCTATCTATCTATTCTAATATGATAAGTTTTTTTTTAGAGTGAGCTTTGAAATGCTGTCATGTGGCATCCTAGACATTGACATGTGTCACCTACATTTAAAAAAAAAAACATAAACACATAAAATTGATATGTGTCCTTCATAATTGTAACATTTAATTTTTTTATCTTTTTATTTTGTTGTTCTTAATTTAATGATATGATTATATAGATAAATAACCCAAAAACTATAAATAACTACATAATTATAGAAAAAACAGAGGAGCCCTGAAAATTTTGGGACGGGTTTCCGTTTTCTCCCATATCCGTCCCGAATTGTTTATCCTATTCTCTATCCCGTTCAAAACAATTATCCATTCGAGACTATTTATTTTATTTAAACGAGTATGAGAAGGGTACGAGAAGAGAATGAGTATTAGATCGGGTACCTGAATTATCTATTTAAAAATTAAAAACTTAAAAGTTCTCTATTTTTTTTTCAAATTATTCTGAAATTTCTCGGGACGTTCTTATCAGATTTTCGGGTGCTGACGTTATTGTTCGTTTTGTAGAAGACTTACCGCCGAGAGGTCGAAAAAACCCCTAAACAGTAAGTTAGACAACTTTATTTTTTGAGATTTTTGTTTTGTCAAGTTAGTCACCTTTAGTTTAAGTAAATATTTCTACAAAAAATAATTAATTTTTAAATGTGTTGATTATAATGTACAATGTATTATCATTTGACAAAGAAACTATATCATATTATAATTAATAAATGTGTTTAATATCAATTTATTCTTATGTAATTTTTTATTTCGTTTAAACATATACGCTAATGCTGGAAAAAAATTATATGGTATTTTAGGATTAAATAAATCACAAATAATACAATTTTTGTTTCACTCTCATCATATATAATCCTCTAATTTTTTGACACATGTGCTAGATTTTTTTAATAATTACACAAATAGATATTTAAATTTTTTATTTATTTTAATGTAAAAACAAATTTAAATATCTTATAACAATACATTTTAAATCATTGAGAGCATTTTGTCCAATGGTTAAAAAGTTTGACTACTGTTTTTAGCATTTCAAATTCAAATTTGATATTTTATGGAAAATGATTATAATGTACATTGTATTATCATTTAACAATAAAAATATATCATATTGTAATTAATAATTGTGTTCGATATCTATTTATTCTTATGATAATCTTTAATCCTTTAATTATATATGCTAATGCTGGCAAAAAAAAAACTTATATGCTAGTTTGTGATTAAATAAATCACAAATAATACAGAATTTTTTTCACTCCCATCATATATAATCCTCTAAATTTTTGAAACATGTGATATAAAAGTTTCAATAAGTACACAAATAGAAATTTAATACTTTTATTTATTTTCTTGTAAAAAATGATTTAAATGTCTAATAACAGTACATTTTAAATTTTTGAGAGCATCTTTCTCAATGGTTAAAAAGTTTAAGTACTCGTTTTAGCTTTTCAAATTCAAATTTGATATTTTTTTGTAAAATGATTATATGGAAAAACATACAATAAGGAAAAAAAAATGTATACTTGGTTGTCTACTATTTTCAACAATTTCTGTTATGAGAGAAAATAAATAATTTTCTCATGTTTGGCTAACCAAAATTTTAATTTTAATTAGATTTGTTTGGATATCACAATAAAAACAAATAACTTAAATAATGTGTGTTTGAAATTCATTTAATTTCTTTTAAAATTAAAAGTTATATAATAAATAAATCACTACATAAAAATAAAACAAGTGGTGGTGGGCTAGTTGTTTCAACTTGATGAGGACTTGTCGGTCTATGCGAGCGATCGATTCTCCTCAACCGTGTACAAAAAAACAAAACTACATAAAACTACATTTTAAAATATCATTATTACCATAAAAGGCGTGCGCATTACATTAAAACTCATTTAATTTAAAGATAATTTTTTTGATATTTCTTACTAAATAAAAACTTAATAATAAGCATTTTCAGACCATAATTCTGAACCTATAATATCTTTGTTCAAAACTCAAAGATAATAGTTAATTAAAATAAGCAAAACAAAGGTAAGAGTTGTTTCAATAGTTAAAACACAAACATAACAAACCAAAAAATCGAAATCTTTCAAAAGCATATCAATAGATAACTCTTTTTCTAAAGTGTTAAAACCATTGGTTTATTCATAAGACACTATCTTCTCTATGTATCTCGTGTGTTTGAAAATCACCAGATTTTCATAATGCGTTCGAGAACAAAATCAGATTTATTTTCGAATTTACATGATTGCCTTCTGGTTTCAATCATCTCTTTCCTCTCTTTCAAAGAATCTGTACGGACGAGTGTTCTCTCTAAACGATGGAGGAATATTTGTCTTGAAACGACAAACCTTGTATTCAAAGAATCTGAGTTCGTGAATCTATCTGTCTTTGATAAAGAAAACATCGAAACCATAAATCTTGAGAGGGTTTTGTTTGTTCGTGTTATGCGCCAATGGATCTCGAGATTTACCGGTAAATTCATCGACAATTTTGAACTTTATCTCTCCCAACCAGTGGGTTTCGAGGTAGATATCACGTCTCTAATCGAATTTGCCGCCTCTAAAAATGTCAAAAATCTAGTCATTGATTTCTCAAACCCTGTCTCGAGAGAAATTGGTGTAGTAGAGCATTTGCTTACGTTGATTCATTGTCAAAAGAACGGATTAGATATTTCTCGTGTCTTTTTCAATCTTTTATATGTCAGGAACTTAACGATATGCTCTTTTCTCCTTCAGGTAAATTGTTTTTTTCTCTCTTTCAGTTATTTAAGAGCAATAGTGTCTACATTACATTTTCACAATGGAAGTGAAGTTCACTAGATCATTCTTTGAAAGCTCAAATAATTTAGGCTCTTTAATGAATAAATAACATGTTGAAAAATATCGTTGTAATTTGTTCTCCCTAGAAACTCTTTCTGTTGAGAACAAAATATTCGATTTTTGGAGATGACGTTATTTTCTTTACAGGTATTTTGATTTAGTATTTACGTATTTTTTTTTTCTTGGAAGAAGATGATTCAAGATTGCGACGATCCTATGGAGTTGCACAATCCGATGAAAACACAACATTTGGTGATGAAGACAAATATGCATGCAAATGAGGTCATGGGAATTACGATATTTCTCAATAGTTGTCCGAAATTGGAATCTCTCACGTTCGATATGGTTACTACTGAACGTATCTTGGTAAGTTGTGTTTTTTTTACATCTATAATAACCTCGACCTCGAGTCAATATACATACATATAGGTCTTGTTATTCGCTAAAACACTTGACTTTAATTGGAGTTTTCAGAGAACTTCGATGCCATTAGATCCGAAAAAGTACTGGCTTACTAACAAAACATACGAGTGTTTAGAAAAAACGCTTAAGATTGTGGAAGTAAAGAACTTTCGTGGTGGCTCGAACGAGTTACATGTGCTGCAGTACCTGATTCGAACCGGGCATGTGATGAAACAGCTTGACCTTTATGAGGCAAAGGGATTGGACTATAATCAAAAGAGGTTGGTGCTTGCTGGAGTCGAGGAGGTTCAGCGATATTTCAAGAAAGCTTCGAGGCATTTAAGGATTACTCTACACAATGCTTGATTGAAGCATTTTCGAGATGTACTAGTGGACTATGTATCCATTTAATTAGTGAAATTTCTGAGTTTGCTTTATTTGATATTAAAGATGGATATTTAATATTTTGTTGTTATGTTTGAATTTGTTTCCGTTTGCTTAAGTTTTCTTTTTTTTTCTAGTTTGTTTGCTTCATTTGGAATATTTGTTCTAGTTGCGGTTTGGTTTTGGTATTTCAAAAAATTAAATCTGTTTTTCTACCAATATAATATTCCCTTGGTTTTCATATAAAGAAATGGTTTTTTTGCTAAAAACAATTGTTTAGTTTTCTGTAACTTTTGTTAATGTGTGTATTTTGTCTAAATATCACTTTGCAATATTATTTTATATACAACTGAAAATTAAATACTTTTCTACATTAAAAAATTAAGTACTTTTATTTGATTAATTATGTTGGAATTGATTCCATATAAATATGCAAGAAGTAATATTGTTTCTGTACTTAATAGTCAGCTATGTGTTATTCTGTTATAATTAAAACCATATTTTCTCATTTTACACTTGTTTTAGGATCCGTCCTTACATTCCTTACCTCTGTACAAGTAAACATTCACCTCGGAATTTTCTGATTTTTGCAAATCTAACCAAACATATAGCGTTATCTTTCTCAGCGTTCTCACATACTTAGAAAACTTGCTCCGCAAATGTTCCCATACGATATATCCTAAACGCTCATCGCTGCATATACATATATTTGGTAGACATACATTTATATTATATACATAAAAAATCATCAAATTAGCAAGTCACGAATTAGATAACATTTACTGCTCATCTCGAAGTTCATGGTCCAAGTGTAAGCCATACAGTCAAGTTGGCCTTGTGTCTCCGGCGTCCCAGGGGGTCGGTCTTAGGGTACCGTCGGCCGGTCGAGAATCTTTATTCTGAATGTCCTCTCTTCCCTCCCCTCTCCGAATTCGCTCTTCTCATCCTTCTATAGGAGGTGATTGTAGAAACTATAATACTAGGATCAATGAAAGAACAAGTGCTCAAGTGGAGTTTCACAAAAACAGAACACTTTATTAGAAATCTCTTAAGCAATCTTTGCAGACTTGCTTAATCAGATTGATACAACGTTGCAACAGCAACTTGATACTGACCAATTTCTAATCTACCCTGCACCACAGTGCAAAACCCGTTTTCTCAAGAACTCTAATCCATTCTTCAAAGCTAAAACCCTTACAATCTCAAAACGGCTAACCCTAGCCTTTGCACCAAAGCACCTATATATACTAGCCTTATTCCCAAGTCTATATGAAAGGTCTTTAATGCGCCAAATCTTCTGAATCACCAAGTTATAGCAATTTGGTTCCTTCCTTAATCCTCACGTCTTATCAGTTTGTCCAGTGCCACGTCACCAACTCAAATCAGCTTTGTTTCCGAGTCAAGTGTGTTCCACACATCTCCTATGTTCCAGAAAGCTTGATCTTACAGTGATGCCCTCCTCTTCTCCTATTGGCACATCCCTTTCCGCCGACTTGTCTTATCCTTCTGTATTAGTCGATAATACTTGATCACTATTTGAGTCAGGCATGTCCCTTAGACAATGGATAGGTGGGGCACGTGCTCCAAGCTAATTATATACTTTTCTTAGAACATTTCCATTGGGAGTATCTCATCAAGTTTCTCAAGATTAAAATAATGAGAACGAGAAAAAGTAAGACAGAGAAGTGAGAATCAGTTCTCAAATCTTTAGATACCCATGAGAAACTCTCAATACACTTGTCTCTTTATGATTGGTTATTTCTTTTAAGAAAAAAACAATTTAATTACATAATTGTCTTATATTGAAATAACTAGGTGATAACCTGCGCCGTGCGCAGGATGAAAAATCTATAAATAATTTTATTAAAGATGATTATGAAATTGTTTAAAGTAAAAATAATTTAATCAGTTTTATATATAAGTTAATAATATAATTTAATATTTCAATTTTTTGACATAAATATTTATATTATTTGCTTAATTTATATGGTTCTATTAACAAACCATATAAACAAAAAATATATTTATAAATATGGATATCTATTAAAATCACACATATCAAAGTATTTTTTATTGTAACCTAAATTATAGTTTTAATTTGTTATAATTTTTTTTTAATTAAAATCACACATATCGAAATATTTTTTATTGTAAACATATTTTCTACCTAATCAAAAAAAGTATTGTGTATATCATAAATTGTGTATAAATTATATTTCATTAAATAATATTTTTTTAAACTATTGTTTTATTCAGTTTTAAGAAATATATTATGTAATATGATGTATATCATAAATTATCACATAACCTAAAATTCGATTTTAAATAATCTAAAAATTAAAACATAATTTTCTGGTTATATTAAAAGTAATAAATGGATAAAGACAAATAACGTAATTAGTCTAATCAAAAAAGGAAATTTGTATTAAAATAATGGGAGAATAAGTGTGGTGGTGACACATCAGCAAAATGGCACTGATATGTTGCTTTTTTGATGCATTCTAACCCAATGTTTTCAATGGTTTTTCGAGTCAAAATGTGTTTTTAGAGTCTTTTAGTCCTTTATCGAGTCTTTTCAGGTTTTAGGTCGCTTTGGAAGAAAATGAGTCAATATGGCTGCAAAAGGACATATGAAGATGCAGAACCATGCAGCGCGGTCTGAAGTTTGGTATTCGTTGAGGCACTTTCCACCAATGGATCGAGCTGAACTTTGGACACAAACTTCATCATTGAGCTAGCTTTCATTTGGAAGTGGTTTGAAGTCGATTCAACGGTGCGATCTAAAGTTATGCTAGTTTTCGTGAAGACTGTCCAAACTGACCGGTTCATTAAAGCAGAAAAAGGAAATTTCGGGTTTTCCTATTTTGACTCGGTTTTGAAGAGATTTCGACCCAGAACGTGATTAGACATATTTATACTTATTTCTGGCCATTGTTTAGGCAACGCTTTCTATTCTATTCATACTTTTTGGTTTTGTGCTTTGTAAGCTTGGGGAGACGAGTTTCTGCATCTTTGGAGAAGATTTCTGAACCCCTTTGGATTTCTTATTTATTGATTATGAATTTCTCTTCATCTCTTTGCTTGTTCTCTGCATCCATGTCTGAGTAGATCCATAGTTAGGTTTAGGGTTTTCAAGGGAATTTATGAATCACTGAATTAGACATAAATAGGGAATTATCTTGTGGTTTCTTCATCTATTGTTGATCTCATTGCTGAAACTTGATTAACTACCTAGTTTCTGATCTTAGGTTGTTTAACGCATCAAAAGTGTTTGTTTAAAAGCCTGAAAGAACATAGATGAGCAAAACGTCCTTAGCCAACGAAAGCTGATGTTAAGGCGTTTTGTGAACATATCAAACTCGAAATTAATGCTTGTTTAGAATTCTAAGTTCAAACGACAGTTTAGATACTTAGGTTGTTAGACAAAGTAATTGATACCACGACGGTGGATTGATTATACAATTGTATTTTGAGTTCTAGAACGGTTCATAATCCATTCCCTGAATAATTGTCTGATTCGTGATCTCTGAATTCCTGCGAATTGCCCTTGACCTAACGCTTGTTTTATTGATCTTTAACCGTTTTTATTTGCTATTTTCGTTTTACCTTGCAAACTACAACTATATCTTTGTCTTAACTTAATTTTGGTCTAAAGAATCGTAGTGTGACCTTTGGAACTTGTGGATTCGATTCCTAAATACTACGACATTGATGTGCACTTGCACTAGTTATTTTAGGGTTAAAACCTCTGTATCAGGCACCACTGTAAATATTTCAAAAAATAAGTCTACTCTCTAAAAATGTTTCTCAATTAATATATAGAGAATAATATCTTATTGTTAAGAGACCCATTTTGAGTTTCTAACTGATGGAGATGCTCTTATCCACTGCCCCGATGAACTTAAGCTCATGTCCTATTTCCTTATTTTTGATTTTAAGATTCTTTTCTTTTTATTTCTGGCAATACGTATATTCTTCCTTAAATCTTAGCCTTCTTTACTTATATTTAATTTTTAGACGTTTTTCCAAAACCTGTTTTAGTTTTATTTATTTTATCTTTATTTTATTCTGTTTGTTAGATAAATTTTCCATTTTTGGTTTTAGCTTTACTGACAATTTCTTTTAATTGTAGATATAGTAAATATAGTTTCTACTAGTTTATTTTTTAAGAAGATGTTTTAATTTTTTTATGCCTTAAAAATTATACATATGTAAAAGTAAATGTCAAATGAGTTATTATCAAGTGTTAGAAATTATTATCTTATAGCAAAAGTTATTACACTGGTGGGTATAGATGTTTTCGATATACTGTTCATAAGGTTTTGTCGATTTGGTACCTATATCCGTTTTTCCAAACTGTTTAAACAATAGGTGGCGTAGCGATATTTAATACACGTTTATCTCATAAAATATGTCAGAAAATCTATTAAAGGGATTCGACCTATATATTCTTTACGTTGTAACGTGAGGAAACAAATATAATATTGCCAAAAATATCATTGGTTTATGAAGAAGCGTCGTTATCGTAATAATTAGAGGGTTTCTTCTATATCATCACTCACTCAGAAAGTCTCTTTCTCGGAAAAGATAAAAAAACGGTTGGCTTTCCTATTTTCCTTTTCTATCAGAAGAAACGGTGGTTCTAGATCTTCCCATCTCAATCGCCGAATAAATTTGATCCTTTTCGGTTACATGGTAAGTAAACACAATATTATAGAAAACATATTATTGGTTAGGGTTTTTACAATTATTTTTAACCTGAAATGTCGGTTTTTTGAACTCAGATGACAGAGGTCAATCTCCCCCGGAGGATACTCGCCGCCGGTGAAAAACCTCTCGGTGAACGTGTTAACGTTTACCAAAACTTCGACATCATTCGGAAAATACAGGATGCACTAGATGTCGAAGAGTTGGATTTTATCCGACAGTCTTCACTGGGAGAACTTCTTGAGATCCCGTCAAAACCGGCGTGGTTCGAAAATTTCGGACTGCTTCTGATGTCTCTTCAATGGGAGATCTTGAAGGAGAGGGAGATCTGGGTCATTTTCGCTGAGAATCCTGTCAGATTCTCACTGCGGGAGTTTAAAATCGTCACTGCACTCAACTGCGGGAAGTACCCAGACATTCCGAAGAAGAAGAAGAAGGGGACCGTCAATGTAAAGACGCCTTTCTACAGGGCTCTTTTTGGGCTGGAGGAAGAAGTCACCGTGGAGAGGGTTTTGAGTATCATGAAGAGGAAAACTGTGACTGGCAAGCAATTGCAGATTAGATACGCGCTCCTGGCTTTGGTTGACGGGATTCTCCTCCCCACAACGCACTATCTGAATTGTAAGATTTCCAAAGAACATGCCGAGATGGTTGAGGATCTCGGCGAATTTCTTCAATTCCCGTGGGGTCGTCTTTCATTCGAGACGATCATCAAGTCGATTAAAGAAAGAAACCTCTCGCAGATTCTCACAACCAACGTCGCTATTCAAGCCTTATTCTATGCCATTCAGCTGGTGATACATAAAGCTGTTCCAGCAATCTAAGAAGGTCCTTCGTCGGTAAACGACGACGACAGGAATCTGAAGATTTTTTAAAATGGGAGTGACACCCCAACCACTGGCATATCCCTATGATCCTTGGCCATGCCAAAGTGTTAGATGCATCTTCCGAGGTAGCCTCACGTCGACTAACTAGTTTTTAGTTGTACAATACTTATCTATGGCAACCAATGCATATGTGATCTGGTTAGTTGATGTATTAGCGTTCTTGGTTCCTCTAATAGATCTGTTATATTCCAGTATATAGTGTTCATATCATCTCAGATTTATATTGTATACCCTAAGAGATATTTTGTTAACATCTTTAGTAGATGTCTTGACATATTATTGTCGATATAACAATGATATTAGCGTACTCCCGACGCGTTTATCGGGCAGTCAATATTCTGTTTGATGAACATGTTCACTCTTTATACCAACATTATGTCACCCAATATAGAATGTATTGTATATTGTTTTATTTCTGTTAGTTTATATGTAGGTCTTAATAAGGTCTTTTGTTTTTTGTTTTGTTTCCATCTTGTTGGGGTGCCTAAACTCGTCCTCCGTATATTGATAATCATTTGATTAGATGCGATGCAATATTATTGTAGATATAATACTGACATTAGCGAGATATTGTCGCCACTATTGGATACTCAATAACCATTTGTTCAACTTGTGATCTTTCTAATCCTACCTTTATGTTGGGCTTCAGAGGATGTATATCAAACCGTTCCCATGCCGTTACTTCTGCGCCACGTCTTACTAAGGTGGATGATTCCTTACATTAACTATTTATCGTGGTGTTGTTTTTAGGTACATGTTGAGCATATTATATGTCCTGATTTTGATTACGGCGATGAACATCTCACTTGGTCCAACAAGGAAGAAGACGAAGTTGTCGATAACGTGGTTAAACTTGTGCAAGATGGATTCTAATTCATAATGCAATGTTTCTCGGGGGCTGCAAAATATCCCAGATATTTGGTGAGCCAAGCGGCTGCAGCCGGAAATCCACCAGAGCACGAGCTATGTTTTCAACAAAAAATTCTTTCCGTTTCCTTGCTTTTCATTTTTTGTTTTGTCATTTTCTATGTTTTAAAACATATTTTTTTTCAAACCAGATAATAGTTTTTTTCTTCTTTGATTTTATAATTTTAGTTACGTAGTATTTTTTCTATCGGTTTTAATAATATATTTTTTTATGTTTCATGTATTTTACAATGTCCAAGACACTATATGCACTCTTAATCACCGCTGTCCTTATTGCCCTTATATTCATTGAGTTTGCAGAAAATGGAGACGTTAATGATACACTCCCTGCATCTCCACCAAATCAAGAATCCAATTCTACAAGGCATAACTTTCTTCTTTGGCTGTTTGGAGATATTTTTATCTCTTAACTTCTCATCAAACTCTATGAAATGACCATACCCAGTGATTTCTTATTACATAAGAAATTGGTGGATGATTATAGTATTTTCGTTGGGTGTGCATCACTCGTTGCAGCAATATATATTATCACAATAAAATTTACATAATGTATACTTTTACCGGGTTATGTGGTAGTTTTTATTGGATATTGTTTGGCTAGATCTGTATATTTAAAAAGGTATCATGTTTATCTTCATGTAACATTTCTACGGTGCCAAAAGTTCCTACATCGTCGTAGCCTTAACTGAGAGTTGAAGAATTATGTTCTTACTTCATATTTGGAAAAATTCGTTATAGCTTTGGATGAATCACTTAAGTCTGCTAATGTAACCCTTGGGAATGCAGACCTTACAGAATATCAGCTTGCTCGTGTAGCTATTGCAACAAATAGGCAGAAATTAGCTCAAGCAAGCGAAAACTTTAGATTAGTAAGGGATCAAATTGATGGAGGCATGTCAGAATGGGAGTGAGTGATATACAATGTTCAAAGGGGGCTACAGAGACAACAACGACGACAACCGAGCCGACGAGGCAGAAGTCGCCGACAACCGATCCGATGAGGCACGAGCTGCCAGAAACCGAGCCGATGAGACAAGAGTCACCAAAAACGGAGCTGGTGAGGCAGAAGGCGCCGGTAATCGAGGGTGTGAGGCAAGAGGCGTCAGACACCGATTTTAAATTACATTTATAATTTAAATTGCAATTATTAATTTAAATTACAATTGTTTATAATACGCTGCGTACAAATATTTAATACACGTTTATCTCATAAAATATGTCAGAAAAACTACTAAAGAGATTCGACCTATGAAGAGGCGTCGTTATCGTAATAATTAAAGGTTTCTTCTATATCATCACTCACTCAAAAAGTCTCTTTCTCGGAAAAGGTAAAAAAACTGTTTAGAGAGTCAAGCGGCCGCAGCCGGAAATCCACCAGAGCACGAGCTATGTTTTCAACAGAAAATTATTTCCGTTTCCTTTCTTTTCATTTTCGTTTTGTCATTTTCTATGTTTTAAAACATATTTTTTTCACAACAGATAATAGTTGTTTTTCTTCTTTGCTTTTATAATTTTAGTTACGTATTATTTTTTCTATATGTTTTAATAATATAATTTTATGTTTCAGGTATTTTACAATGTCCAAGGCACTCTATGCACTCTTAATCACCGCTATCCTTATTGCTCTCATATTCATGGAGTTGGCAGAAATCGATACGCTAATAGCACACTCCCTGCATATACACCAACTCAAGCATCTCCACCAAATAAAGAAACCCATTCTACGAGGCATAACTTTCTTCTTTGACTGTTTGGAGGTCTTTTTGTCACTTACCTTCTCATAAAACTATATGAAATAACCATACCCAGTGATTTCTTATTACATAAGAAATTGGTGGATGATTATAGTCTTTTTGTTGGGTGTGTGCATCACTCGTTGCAGCAATTATATTTCCGGCGCCGACAACCGAGCCGGTGAGGCATGAGGCGCCGACAACCGAGCCGCTGAGTCAGGAGGAGCCGGAAACCAAGCCGGTGAGATAAGCGGCGCCGAAAACCGAGCCTGTGAGACAGGAGGCACCAAAAACCGAGCTGGTGAGGCAGAAGGCACCGGTAATCGAGCTGGTGAGGCAGGAGGTGTTGGACACCGATTTTAAATTGCATTTATAATTTAAATTGCAATTATTACTTTAAATTACAATTATTAGTAATAGGCGGCGTAGAGATATTTAATACATGTTTATCTCATAAAATATGTCAGCAAATCTACTAAAAAGATTCGACCTAGATATTCTTTGCGTGGTAACGTGAGGAAACAAATATAATATTGCTAAAATATCATTGGTTTATGAAGAGGTGTAGTTATCGTAATAATTAGAGGTTTCTTCTATATCATCACACATTCAAAAAGTCTATTTCTCGAAAAAGGTAAAAAACTGTTTGGAGAGGCAAGCGGCCGCAGCCGGGAATCCACCATACCACGAGCTATGTTTTCAACAGAAAATTCTTTCTGTTTCCTTGCTTTTCATTTTCGTTTTGTCATTTTCTATGTTTTAAAACATATTTTTTTACAACAGATAATAATTGGTTTTTTTCTTTGCTTTTATAATTTTAGTTACGTAGTATTTTTTTTCTATCGGTTTTAATAATATATTTTTTATGTTTCATGTATTTTACAATGTCCAAGGCACTCAATGCACTCTGAATCACCGCTATCTTTATTGCTCTCATATTCATGGAGTTGGCAGAAAATCGAGACGTTAATGACACACTCCCTGCATCTCCACCAAATCAAGAAACCCATTCTCCGAGGCATAACTTTTGTCTTAGGATGTTTGGAGGTCTTTTTGTCTCTTACCTTCTCATCAAACTTTACGATATGACCATACCCAGTGATTTCTTATTACATAAGACGTTGATGACACACTCCCTGCATCTCCACCAACTCAAGCATCTCCACCAAATTAAGCATCTCCACCAAATCAAGAAACCCATTGTCCGAGGCATAACTTTTGTCTTTCGCTGTTTGGAGGTCTTTTTGTTTCGTACTTTCTCATCAAACTCAATGAAATGACCATACCCAGTGATTTCTTATTACATAAGAAATTGGTTGATGATTATAGTCTTTTCGTTGGGTGTGTGCATCACTAGTTGCAGCAATGTATTTTTCCGGCGCCGACAACCGAGCCGGTGAGGCAGGAAGCGCCGGCAACCGAGCAGGTGAGGCAAGAGGGGCCGGAAACCAAGCCGGTAAGACAGGAGGCGACGGAAACCGAGCCGGTGAGACAAGAGGCACCAAAAAACGAGCTGGTGAGGCAGAAGGCGCCGGTAATCGAGCCGGTAAGGCAGGAGTCGTCGGATACCGATTTTAAATTGTATTTATAATTTAAATTGCAATTATTAATTTAAATTGCAATTATTAATGATAGGCGGCGTAGAGATATTTAATACACGTTTATCTCATAAAATATGTCAGAAAATCTATTAAAGGGATTCGACCGAGATATTTTTTGCGTGGTAATGTGAAAAAAACAAATATAATATTGCCAAAGATATCATTGGTTTATGAAGAGTCGTCGTTATCATAATAATTAGAGGTTTCTTCTATATCATCACACACTCAAAAGGTCTCTTTCTCGGAAAAGGTAAAACAACTGTTTGGGGAGACAAGCGGCCGCAGCCGAAAATCCACCATAGCACGAGCTATGTTTCAACAGAAACTTCTTTCTGTTTCCTTGCTTTTCATTTTCATTTTGTCATTTTCTATGTTTTAAAACATATTTTTTGACAGCAGATAAAAATTGTTTTTCTTCTTTACTTTTATAAATTTAGTTACGTAGTATTTTCTTCTATCGGTTTTAATAATATAATTTTTATGTTTTAGGTATTTTACAATATCCAAGGCACTCAATGCACTATGAATCACCACTATCCTTATTACTCTCATATTCATGGAGTTGATAGAAAATCAAGACGCTATTGACACACAATCTGCATCTCAACCAACTCAAGCATCTCCACTAAATCAAAAAACTCATTCTCTGAGACAGAACTTTTGTCTTTGACTGTTGGAGGTCTTTTTGTCTCTTAACTTCTCATGAAACTCTATGAAATGACCATATTCAGTAATTTCTTATTACATAAGAACTTAGTGGATAATTATAGTTTTTTCGTTGGGTATGCATCACTAGTTGCAGCAATATATATTTCCGACGCCGACAACCGAGCCGGTGAGGCAGGAAGCGTCGGCAACCGAGCCGGTGAGAGAAAAGGAGCCGGAAACCAAGCCGGTGAGATAGGAGGTGCCAGAAACCGTGCATGTGAGACATGAGGCACCAAAAAATGAGCTGTTGAGGTAGAAGGCGCCGGTAATCGAGCCGGTGAGACAGGAGGCATCGGATACCGATTTTAAATTGCATTTATAATTTAAATTGGAATTATAAATTTAAATTGCAATTATTAATAATAGACGGCGTAGAGATATTTTATACACGTTTATCTCATAAAATATGTCAGAAAATCTATTAAAGCGATTCGACCGAGATATTTTTTGCGTGGTAACGTGAGGAAACAAATATAATATTGCCAAAAATATCATTGGTTTATGAAGAAGCGTCGTTATCTTAATAATTAGAGGTTTCTTCTATATCATCACACACTCAAAAGGTCTCTTTCTCGGAAAAGATAAAAAATTGTTTGAGGAGTCACGCGGCCACAGCCGGAAATCCACCATAGCACGAGCTACGTTTTCAACAGAAAATTCTTTCCGTTTCCTTGCTTTTCATTTTCGTTTTGTCATTTTCTATGTTTTAAAACATATTTTTCACAACAGATAATAATTATTTTTCTTCTTTTCTTTTATAATTTTAGCACGAGCTATGATTTCAACAGAAAATTCTTTTCGTTTCCTTGTTTTTCATTTTCGTTTTGTCATTTTCTATGTTTTAAAACATATTTTTCACAACAGATAATAATTATTTTTCTTCTTTGCTTTTATAATTTTAGTTACGTAGTATTTTTTCTATCTGTTTCAATAATATATTTTTTATGTTTCAGGTATTTTACAATGTCCAAGGCACTCTATGCACTCTGAATCAGCGCTATCCTTATTGCTCTCATATTCATGGAGTTGGCAGAAAATCGAGACGTTAATGACACACTCCCTGCATCTCCACCAAATCACGCATCTCCACCAAATCAAGAAACACATTCTCCGAGGCATAACTTTTGTCTTTCTCTGTTTGGAGGTCTTTTTGTCTCGTACTTTCTCATCAAACTCAATGAAATGACCATACCCAGTGATTTCTTATTACATAAGAAATTGATTGATGATTATAGTCTTTTCGTTGGGTATGCATCACTAGTTGCAGCAATGTATTTTTCCGGCGCCGACAACCGAGCTGTTGAGGCAGGAAGCGCCGGCAACCGAGCCGGTGAGGCAAGAGGAGCCGGAAACCAAGCCGGTGAGAGAGGAGGCGACGGAAACCGAGCCGGTGAGACAGGAGGCACCAAAAAACGAGCTGGTGAGGCAGGAGACGTCGGATACGGATTTTAAATTGCATTTATAATTTAAATTGCAATTATTAATAATTGGCGGCGTAAAGATATTTAATACACGTTTATCTCATAAAATATGTCAGAAAATCTAATAAAGGGATTCGACCTAAATATTTGTTGCGTGGTAATGCGAGGAAACAGATATAATATTGCCAAAGATATCATTGGTTTATGAAGATGCGTCGTTATGGTAATAATTAGAGGTTTTTTCTATATCATCACACACTCAAAATGTCTCTTTCTTCGAAAAGGTAAAAAAACTGTTTGGGGAGGGAAGCGGCCGCAGCCAAAAATTCTTTCTATTTCCTTGCTTTTCATTTTCGTTTTGTCATTTTATATGTTTTAAAACATATTTTTTTACAACAGATAATAATTGTTTTTCTTCTTTGCTTTTATAAATTTAGTTACGTAGTATTTTCTTCTATCGGTTTTGATAATATAATTCTTATGTTTTAGGTATTTTACAATGTCCAAGGCACTCAATGCACTCTGAATCACCGCTATCCTTATTACTCTCATATTCATGGAGTTGACAGAAAATCAAGACGTTATTGACACACAATCTGCATCTCAACCAACTGAAGCATCTCCACTAAATCAAGAAACCCATTCTCCGAGGCATAATTTTTGTCTTTGATTGTTCGAGATCTTTTTGTCTCTTAACTTCTCATCAAACTCTATGAAATGACCATACCCAGTGATTTCTTATTACATAAGAAATTAGTGGATGATTATAGTCTTTTCATTGGGTATGCATCACTAGTCGCAACAATGTATATTTCTGATGCCGACAACTGAGCCGGTAAGGCAGGAAGCGCCGGCAACCGAGCCGGTGAGGCAAGAGGAACCGGAAACCAAGCCGGTGAGACAGGAGGTGCCGAAAACCGAGCTGGTGAGACAGGAGGCGCCAAAAAACGAGCTGGTGAGGCAGAAGGCGCCGGTAATCGAGACGGTGAGGCAGGAGGCGTCGGATACCGATTTTAATTTCACTTATAATTTAAATTGCACTTATTAATTTAAATTGCAATTATTAATAATAGACAGTGTAGAGATAATTAATACACATTTATGTAATAAAATAGGTCATAAAATCTATTAAAGGGATTCGACCTAGATATTTTTTGCGTGGTAACGTGAGGAAACAAATATAATATTGCCAAAAATATAATTGGTTTATGAAGAAGCGTAGTTATCTTAATAATTAGAGGTTTCTTTTATATCATCACACACTCAAAAGGTCTCTTTCTCGAAAAAGGTAAAACAACTGTTTGGAAAGGTAAGCGGCCGCAGCCGGAAATCCACCATAGCACGAGCTATGTTTTCAACAGAAAATTCTTTCCGTTTCCTTGCTTTTCATTTTCGTTTTGTCATTTTCTATGTTTTAAAACATATTTTTCACAACAGATAATAATTTTTTTTCTTCTTTGCTTTTATAATTTTAGTTACGTAGTATTTTTTCTATCAAATTTAATAATATATTTTTTTATGTTTTAGGTATCTTACAATGTCCAAGGTACTCAATGCACTCTAAATCACCGCTATCCTTATTGCTCTCATATTCATGGAGTTGGCAGAAAATTAAGAAGTTAATGACAAACTCACTGCATGTCCACCAACTCAAGCATCTCCACTAAATCAAGAAACCCATTCTCTGAGGCATAACTTTTCTCTTTGGCTGTTGGAGGTCTTTTTGTCTTTGGCTGTTGGAGGTCTTTTTTGTCTCTTACCTTCTCATCAAATTCATAGAACATACCCAGTGATTTCTTATTACATAAGAAATTGGTGGATGATTATAGTCTTTTCGTTGGCTATGCATCACTAGTTGCAGCAATGTATATTTTTGGCGCCGACAACCGAGCCGGTGAGGCAAGAAGCGCCAGCAACCGAGCCGGTGAGGCAGGAAGTGCCGGCAACCGAGCCGGTGAGGCAAGAGGAGCTGGAAACCAAGCCGGTGAGACAGGAGGCGCGGGAAACCGAGCCGGTGAGACAGGAGGCACCAAAAAACGAGTTGCTGGCGCAGAAGGCGCCGGTAATCGAGCCTGAGGCAGGTGGCGCCAGACACCGATTTTAAATTGAATTTATAATTTAAATTGCAATTATTAATAATAGGCGGCATAGAGATATTTAATATACGTTTATCTCATAAAATATGTCAGAAAATCTACTAAAGAAATCCAACCTACATATTTTTTGCGTGGTAACATGAGGAAACAAATATAATATTACAAAAAATATCATTGGTTCATGAAGAGACGTCCTATCGTAATAATTAGAGGTTTCTTCTATACCATCACACTGAAAAGGTCTCTTTCTCGGAAAATGTAAAAAAAAACTGTTTGGAAAGACAAGCGGCTGCAGCCGAAAATCCACCTAGCACGAGCTATGTTTTCAACGGAAAATTCTTTCCGTTTCCTTGCTTTTCAGTTTCCTTTTGTCATTTTCTATGTTTCAAAACATATTTTTCACAACATATATTAATTGTTTTTCTTCTTTGCTTTTATAATTTTAGTTACGTAATATTTTTTCTATCGGTTTTAATTATATAATTTTTATGTTTCAGGTATTTTACAATGTCCAAGGCACTCTATGCACTCTTAATCACCGCTATCCTTATTGCTCTCATATTCATGAAGTTGGCAGAAAATCGAGACGTTAATGACACACTCCCTGCATCTCCACCATCTCAAGCATCTCCACCAAATCAAGAAACCCATTCTATGAGACATAACTTTTGTCTTTGGCTGTTTGGAGGAATTTTTGCCTTTTACCTTCTTATCAAACTCTATGAAATGACTATACCTAATGATTTCGTATTACATAAGAAATCGGTTGATGATTATAGTCTTTTCGTTGGTTGTGCATCACTCGTTACAACAGTCTATATTATCACAATAAAATTTACATAATGGATATGTGTACCAGGTTATGTGGTTGTTTTCATTGGATATTGTTTGGCTAGATCTGGATATTTAAAGAGGTATCATCTTTATCTTCATGTAACATTTCTACGGTGCCAAAAGTTCCTACATCGTTGTAGCCTTAATTGAGAATTGAAGAATTATGTTCTTACTTCAGATTTGGAAAAAGTCGTTATAGCTTTGGATGAAACACTTAGGTCTGCTAATGCAACCCTTGTGAATGCAAACCTTGCAGAATATAAGCTTGCTCGTGTAGCTATTGCAACAAATAGGCAGAAGTTAGCTCAAACAAGCGAAAACTTTAGATTAGCAAATGATCAAATTGATGGATGCAAGCTAGAATGGGAGCGAATGATATCCAATGTTCAAAAGGGGGCTACAGAGACAACAACGACGACAACCAAAAGTTAGAAGGTTTCTTCTATATCATCACTCACTTTGAAAGTCTCTTTCTCGGAAAAGGTAAAAAAGTTTTTGGCTTTCCTATTTTTCTTTTCTATCAAAAGAAACGGTGGTTCTAGATCTTTCCATCTCAATCGCAGAATAAATTTGATCCTTTTCGGTTACTTGGTAAGTAAACACAAGATTATCGAAAACATATTATTGGTTAGGGTTTATACAATTATTTTTAACCTGAAATGTCGGTTTTTTAACTCAGATGACAGAGGTCAATCTCCCCCGGAGGATACTCGCCGCCGGTGAAAAACCTCTAGGTGAACTCGTCCTCCATATATTGATAATCATTTGACTAGATGTGATGCAATATTATTGTAGATATAACACTGACATTAGCGAGCTATTGTCACTACTATTGGATACTCAATAACCATTTGTTCAACTTGTGATCTTTCTAATCATACCTTTATGTCGGGCTTTAGAGGATGTATATCAAACCGTTCCCCTGCTGTTAGTTCTGTTCCACGTCTTACTAAGGCGGATGTTTCTTTACATCTTGTTTGGTTCGTTGCACTATCTATTTATCATGGTGTTGTATTTATCATGTTGTTTTTAGATAACATGGTTAACCTTGTGCAAGATGGATTCAACTTCAATAATGCAATATTTCTCGGGGGCTGAAAAATGACCCATATGTTTACGGAGCCAAGCGGCCGCAGCAGAAAATCCACCAGAGCACGAGCTAGGAAGACCGTAGCAAAGTCCGTTCGAAAAAAAAATCTCCACGTCTAATCGCTGTTTCAGAAGATGAGGAATACCATGCGGGGCCTAGTGCTGTAGAAGCTTTAATTGATCAGAATGTGACTTTTACGCTGAAATGCATGGAGAATAATATTGCAGAAATGGTTAAAATGGCCCTTGAGAAAAACAACAACATCGACAACAAGGCTCTTATTGATGGGGTTGCTACATGGTTCAACGATAACATTATTATATGTGATGTTTTGGAACAAGAGGTTGAGGTTTCCAGGAATCCCCCTTCCCTACTCAACCTGTTGGTTCAAATTATCATCCTCTTACCGAGATTATCTCTGAAGGCGTATGCGGAAAAAAACCCGCTCGTGAAGGAACTGAGGTCGCATAGGGCGAAAATGAGGTCCAGAAATCCTCCCCTCCATACTCAACCTATTGGTTCAAATAATCCACATGTTATCGAGATTATCCTTGCAGGCGGAAGCAAAGAAAAAACGGTAGTGGTGTTCATGTTGGTATAGAAAAAATTCGTCAAGGACAAGAGGTCGCAGATGGCGATGATGGTAATGGCGGTTGACAACCAATGTACTTTGCTGACCAGATTCTTAATTATGTTACCGCATTTTACCGCTCGAAGGAGAATGAGGTGAGCTTAAAGTTGTAATTCTAAATATGTTTGTCCATGTCGCTAGTGGATTACACCCTGCTAACGATATGATTGTAGGTGTAACCCATTTATTTTGATGTGATTATTAAAATTACGGCTTCAATTTCTCAGGGTCATTGTTTTAAAGTCAACTCCGACGATGGCCTGGAAGAAAACCTGCAGGATTTTCTGGGAGTCAAACGCGGTAATAACCTTGAAGGCAACCATGTAAATGGTCTGCATCCAAACTCCGAAGAGAAAAGGGACATCAACCCCGTTGTTCATGAGGAAGTCAAGCTAGTTGATTATATGGATGTCAACGCTGATCAGGTTTCCCCCATCACCTTTATTTTATATAACTATGTTTCGTTCTTCTGGGCCAGACCCTTCATAATGATAATTTTTTCGACCGCAGGGCACTGAAATTGAAGAGTTAGACGAGAACATTGACAAAGTTAGTATGTTACCTATCTCGGCGGATGTATTAAATTATCTCGATAACATATCACATCAGACTTTTTGAATTAACATGTTTATTATATATCTAACAAATACTTTATCTATCATATGTTAGTAAATCTTCGTTGGCGATAACGGTTCCTTCCCAGGGGGAGGCCACTAGCCCAGAGGTTAGCAATTCTTACTAAACCTTGGTGTCCATCTACTTTCTAAAGGACACGTTTTATATGATTATAATTTTTTTTTGCAGTTTAACAACCCCGATAACAGCGACATCAATGTTGCAACCGAAGACGCCTCCATCCCTTAGGTTCCAATCCTCACTGACATTGCATGGTCCACCCTAAATTCGTTCTGTCTAACTCAAGCGGATTCACAGGTTCTAAGATCCTTGAAGTCTCATGAAGTTCATGGTGGGGATGATTCAATCCCCAATGAAAAGGAGAATAAGGGCAGCCCTCCTTATGAACTCAGGGCAAGCAAGCGCTCGTGTGTATTGTCCTCTCGTCTTGATGATCATTTCGAGTTTCCCAAAAGAGTGAAAGCTATCGTGGGTCAGAAGGCCACATCGTTTAACATGAGGGAAGACTGGGAGGCCATATATGCGAAAGCAATCATGTCGTTGGATGGGTAGCTACTAATTCTATCATTGTTAACATGCTATTTAACATGTGGCCAAAATTTTGATGTTATGTTATATTGCATACGTAGTACCCTTACGTTGGGGAAGAACGTCCAGCTCTTGCCAGCTGATTTAGAAGAGATCGTTGAGCAGAGCAAGCCAATGGACTCCAATGTAAGTAGTCAACCATCCATTTCGTTAGCATTCACAAAACGTATTATGTTGGGAGTGACGATGTTAATTTGGTACAATGTAGGTTACTGATGCTCTTATTCGGTTCTCTCGCCGTGTAATTAGAGCTGACGACTGCGATGGAGAGAAACTTAGAGTTGAGTTCCTTAACTCAATGTTTGTTGCGACTTTGATGAAATGTTACAGCAAGTTTTCAAAGCTTCAGATTGTTTGGTAATGAACTATCATGTTTTGATTATTGCAACTTTTTTTTTCATGGTGTGGATATGTAACCTTCTTTCTAGCTTGATAATATAAGAAGGGTTTCAAGCACGACTTACTTAAAGTATAACCAAACCCAAAATCATATAAACTATAAAATACCGATTGTGATTCTAACATGCGATACATTCGATATACCATTTTATTATAATTGCTAGTTTAACACGGGACAAGATCAAACAATGCGTTGAAGCAACCTAAATTCCCAATCTTTTGTTTCACCTCATCTGTGCTTGGCCCATTTTTTCCAGCACTTCTTCCACCACTTCCGATGTCGCTACCAAGTCCGCCCTCATACTTTGGGCATCATCTAAAAGTTTCATCTGGGTTGCATCTAACAGCTGAGTTTCTTCAAGTAACGGCTCATCAACCCACTTAAATAGATGGTCTTCCGTTTTACGCTAAGACAAAATTTAACCAGTAAATATTCCCATTAAGTAAGTTTTATATCTTACTGAACCTACCTGCAGTGCAATTTTGCAACGGTAGAATCTGCGGAATGAGTTCTTAGCCGTCTTCAAAACATAAGTAACTACGCTCTCTCCACACCAGCACTTTGTTGGAACTCCATGGGGTCTTCTTTTGCTAGTAGATCCGGGTGATGCACAAAAAGAATTGCTCATAGCTGAAGCGTCTTGTTCATAACAATCAGAAATCAACCACTATTTATGGGATTACCATTGACTCTAATTATGCAGATCCAAGAAACGGTCGTACTCCAAGAAACGGTCGTACTCCGAGCCTCAGCACAATATATCCTGCAAGTTTTTTGAAGCTTTCTATAAGCATCTCCTGCAATTTTAGGTTAATGTTGTCTTCCTCCATATCAGATGCTTCGCGGCGAAGTGCAAACCAGGTAACCAGAGTTGTTTGTATGGTCTCTAGTATGGATATGACAGAAAAATCTCAGACACTTGTTAACACGTTGTTTAATGATTATGAAATGTTGCTCGTCATGACGTTGTAACGCTTTCCAACAAAGTACGACCGAGTCCAGTGTTTGAAGTCAATCCCGTCAAGATAATCAGCACAAGCGGCACCAGTTTAGTGCAACTCAGTGAAAACCCTGTCAAAATCTGAGAGTCTGTATACTCTCCCGGCTCGTGAAATTAGATAAGGAAAATTTGGAGACTTGAACATGCTCGGTATATTCCATTTTAGGTGGACAATACAAGCGGCGTGCGAAGACATTGGGTACACCTGCGTATTTTATGCCAAGCAGTCAATATACGTGGTAATTCTAGTAACTCTTATATGCATAAATAACAGAGAAATAAGTTTGTGTCGAAAACAACTAATATATCAATATCGGAGATAACAACTTATGATAACGAAGTCGTGTTGAGAAATAAGATTCAGTCGTTAACAACTAATGTATCAGTATTAGAGATAACAACGTATATTGATGATGACGTCATGTTGAGAAATAAGCTACGATCGTTAACAACTAATATATCAATATCGTAGATAACAACTTCTGATAACGAAGTCATGTTGAGAACCTAACCAGGCGGATGGCGTTGTAGATGGAGGAGTGTCGATCGGACATGAAAACCAGGTTTGGCTCACTATCACGGCTACATAGCGCATGAACCACGTCCAAACGTCGTCGTTTTTACTATTAATGATAGCAAACGCAAGGGAAAATATTTGAAAGTTATCGTCATATGCGCTAGCTGCTACAAGACACCCTCCATAACGCCCCCGTAGGTGAGTCCCATCAACAACTATCACCTTTCTCATCCATTGGTACCCTTACACGGAAGCACCCAGAGAGAAGAAGATGTACATAAACCGCTCCTCCCCCGTGTTATCCATCTCAATAGCAAGGTCTACAACAGAGTTTGGATTTGTCTTTAATATGATGAGGCGAAAGTATGGTGGAATCAGGGCATAGCTTCCCATAGCCGATCCCATGCCGTTGTCCATTGCAATTTCTTTTCCTCTTCAAGCTTTCCAATAACTTATATTCAGGCTGAACTCCTATCTAAGAATTTGTCACAGGTCACATGCCCTCGGACCTCTTCCCACACCCCCATATCTTGCTCGCATCATGTCACCAATCACCTGGATAAAGGCGTTTCTTTAGAAATTACCTCGGGCGCCAACGCTAGCTGCATGTGTGCTTCAGCGAGGTGCTACGAACTTTGAACCATTCACTCTGCCTACCCTGGTTGAATAGACACGCCAACAACACGTGTCACTTACACACATAACCGTCACAACGTTTCGCATTTTTGAAGTGAAATTTTTGGTCGATAGCGTGTATCGCTAGTTTCAGTTTGCAATCATCTTTGTTTTATAATAATCGACCCACAAAGACTTCATCGCCCTCATAATCAACGTCGCAAACTGCCGGGTCAGAGGATCTGTCATGATTTCCAATGTTAGCTGAAACTTCTATTATATAACTATTTCCAATGTTATCGGATATTAAGTATATTACGATAGCTCCACTATCATAGATATCTAGAATAAAAATCTTGTGATCAGATACTTCCGGTTATCTTCATCAATCGGTTCATCAAAATATGTTGGAGCATCACTCTCGTGCATCAATGTATTTATGTGCACCTCCACAGAACGAATTTCATCACACGTCAGATTTACTGGATTCTCGGACGATGATCCAAATTCTTGAGTAGTTGATGCTACGTCGCCGATCTTTGCTTTTCCTTTATCCACTTGTCCTATAGCTGGGGGTCCCATTTGGTCCATCAAGCTTTTCTCTTGCATAATGCGAGGTCTCATGTCGTCGCTTATAACAATATAAAAAAATTTCCTACCGGTTATTAACTTTGTTATCACGTTACCAATTTTCTCTTCAAATCAAAAAAATCTACTAAAAAAAACCATGCTCAAATTTTTAAGGATATTTGCATGGCTTCGTTTATGTCGCCCTCATTATCCATTAAATCATCTGACGAGTATGGGTCGTCGCTTGTCATTTCTTTCAGGCAAGTACTATCACTATAGGACGAGGTCGTTGTCCCTCCAATATACACATCTTCGCCAGGATTTGCAGTGACTCCAATAGATGTTTGCCCGAGGTAAGACCCATATAACGTAAGATGAAAAGCTTCATATGCGGTGGTTGTTTGTGGACTTGGTGTTTCTAAGCTTCGAGGATTTCGCAGTACGTCCACGCCAATATCTGGTGGTACGTTATAAGGAGCCTGGTCAGTTGGCTCACAGTCATAAGCAGAAAACGTACGCACGAACTCTCGCCACAGCTGGTATTTGCTTGCGACATGGCCCTTTTGGGAAACTCTCGCTCACAGTCATAGGCAAATCTGTCAACAGTAGCTTGCGACATGGCCCTTTCCCATGCTAGTCCTTCAGGTTCTGCGTGGTAACGTAATCATCACAGCCTACCAAGAAAACCCAGATCCGGAAGTTAAAAATTATGCGTAAGAGATGTTTACCCTTGCTTATCAGGTTTTGACTGACAGTTGGGGTATTGGTCTAATAAATGTAGATAGTGTCTCCAATAACCTCGCTATTACCGGGATTTAAACTAGTGTAATTGTGTTCCGTTGTCGTGTTTACGCTTCTCAAGGTCACCCCCAACGAGGGTCCACCCTTTTCTCCTGCAAGGTAAACTATTTATACTCATTTACTTTGACTTGCAACTTAGCAGAACATAAGAAAACTATGTTTTCTTACCCCCCCCCCCACCCGTCAATGGTTGATTGTATCTGTCTAAGTTTCCCGGACAATGCAAGCTTTGCTCGGATGTTTGCCCTACATATATGGTTAACTCTCATATTAAATTCCAGCTTTGGTTGGTTTTTTTGTTTCTACCTTAATATTTCTCCCTGCCATTTTAATATTTATCGTCTTCTTTGTCGCCTTGTTCATTTGCCACTCTCAAAAATCTTGAACCATAGTCGGACGCAAATGATGATCTTTTGGATATCGCTCTAACATCGTCAAATCCTAATAATCCATTTTCCGTATCCAATATGGGCCTCTTCTCCATAGCCTTGTCTGACGGCGTTTGTGCTGAGGAAAAAAAATCATTCAGCATCAAAAAGGGTCACCATGTACTGTATAAACAATACAAAAAAACTATCATAACCTTTCTTTACAGATTGTGATGCCTTGTTGTCGCACGTAACTCCGTTGTTGTACCCGTCCGATCATGTTAGCGAAAAAGTTAGCGAAGCCAAATCAGTCATACAAGTAACTCTCATGTTAGAGCTCATCCACCCCGGAAACTGGCCTCATATTGTTAAGTTACTTCAATAAATGTTAACATTTTTAACTACAACCCTTCGTTTCACCCTAATGCAGATGAAGACATCCTCCAGATCCGCTCTGATGGCCATGAATAGAGTTGCGCCGTCGTCATCTGTGATTTTTACTGGCTCCGCTGATCTCCAACTTGGCCCAAGCATCCACCGCGTCCACTGATAAGTTAGTTTGATATCGTCCTCACTAGCAAGACCAATCTTCTCTTTCACCTTCCTCTCGATGGACGTGCATGTCTCATTCTCCCCGAGTACGACGTTTTAGTTGTAAATCCCAAGCTCCGCGCATAAACCTCACCTCCATCTTCCTTTCTATTCCACCTTCCGCGCATAAACCTCACCTCATAAGGTATGGCAAATCTGCAACATAAAAGGATATCAGTAAAGGATATCAGTAACGACTATTTCATTCCACATTGGCATCAAAAAAGAAAAATATCCGATGATTGGACTTTATAATCCATCCACGAGACCGAAGTAGTATATGTGGGAATCAAATTAATACCTTCAAAATTGATTGCTCTGCTATCGATACTCAACTATCTGATAACTAAATGCAGTATGTTTTTTTGTCGGTGAACTACCAAATGCAGCGGTTATCGTATACCATTGTTCCCTCCGTTAATATAAGCGCCGAGTTACTATACTCGCCGATACTCTCGAGGCATAATATATTAATTAAGTAAATGTTATAAATATCTAACCAAATTTTTGTTCGGACGGCGTATCTGGGAAGACATATCAAGAAGATACTGCATCATTAAATGCAACCAAATCTTCAACTTGCCTTTCTCTCTCCATTTTGCCGCTTCTTTTCCATCTCGAGTAGTAGGTTTACTTTCAACACATGTTACACAATTTCAGGTGAGAGAACAAAATCTCAATTCATTACACCCGTTTACTTTATTATTTGATCAACCTTGTCCATATACCTAACTCACTCTTTTAGCAATACAAATCTTGGTATAAAAGAAAATATTCATATAACAATATTAAACAACTACAACAAAAAAATTTATTCAAAAAAAAAACAGACTTTTTTTGTTTTATTAACAATTGATTATATTGTGCCCCATGCAAAAAAAGATTTTTATATCTGCCACTTCTTACGGCACCTTTGGTATCCGTACGGCAATGATGATAACGCTGGTCCAGTCTCGCATTATAGATGAGAGTTTCTAGTGACGTGTCATTATAGAATTGACATGTCACTACAGATTGATGAGTAATTTTTTTTTTTTTTGAATTGAATGTCAAATTTATTCAAACCAAAAAGACTTTTTTACAACAAGTGCTTCATGAAGCTGAATGTTTCGAAACTAAAACCATACAATCTTTGGAACGGGTTGAAATAAAAAAACTAGATCCTTGAGGCAAACTATAGTTGGAGGCTCTCCTCATACTTATGATCTCCCAAGGCTCGAATCGAAAGTAGTCGATTTCGCACGTCTTTGTCAATAAACTTCACGATAGTAGTCGGAGTAGATGGGGTGTCGCCGTGTCTTCTCGCGTTTCTCTCCCTCCAAATACTATGTATAGTGGCTTGAAACACATACCTAGTAAGGAAGGTGGGAATCCTACCGTGAGTTGCATCAGATATTGTATAGAGAAGGGCTGACCAATCAGTCGAGAAACGAGCTTTGAGCAAACCCTTAGCTAGCTTCGTCCATACTTCGGTAGAGAATCTGCAAGCGAAAAATAAGTGATCTCTTGATTCCATAAGATCATGACAAAGAACACATGATGCATTAGCTCCCGAGTTCCACATAAGCATGCGAGCGCCAGTGGATAGTCGATTGTGAACCGCAAGCCAAGAGAAAAAGGAGTATTTGGGCATTGAATAGGTAAACCAAATACCCTTATACCATTCAACTCTCGGCGCTGCTTCACGAATAAGATTCCATGTACTTTTTGCATTGAACTTTGGCGTGAAAACATCCTCCTTACACTTCCAAAGAGCAATATCTCCTCCTCCTAAGATCCCCTTAGCTCTCTGGGATTCCACCTCGTTCTCCATCATATTTAAAAGCTCTGAGCGATGCCGCCGTCTTCTTCGATTTACCAAAACCGAAGCTACTGAAGCATTGATTTGAATCCCCATATCAATGCATCCTCTCAGCCCTGTTTTATCGATTAAACGACCCATTTTAGACCAGGCATCATACCAAAAAGAGGTGTTAATGCCATCCCGCACCTCCATCCTATGAAATCTCTTTGCCACTTCTCTGTATTTCAGAATTTTCCGCCACATCCAAGAGCCAGCGTTTGTATCCCGCACAGACCAGAAAGTACCTTGGCGTATCAAATAGGTTTGGATCCATTTAACCCAAAGGGACTGTTGTGACGACACTATTCTCCAAATCAACTTGAGACAACAAACCTCATTTACTTCTTTCAATGGCCTCATGCCTAATCCTCCTTCGCATTTCGGACGACACACATCAGCCCAAGCTATCTTAGCTTTCCGAGGGTTCATGGTAGGGCCAGACCAAAGGAAAGCTGAGCATAATTTTTCGACTTCTCGAAGACATTCCCTTGGTAATCGAAATGCCGACAACCAGAAATTAGTAAGACTTACAAGCACAGAGCTAATAAGTTGTAAACGTCCCGCCATCGAAAGAGACCGAGCCGTCCATGAGGTAATTCTCTTTCTGATATTCTCTAACAAAGGAAGATAGTCATTAGCTCCCATGCGCTTCGTGAGAAGTGGTAATCCCAAGTAACGAACCGGTAATACACCAGTGTCAAACGGAAATTGTATTTCCATCTGTTGTCGAGTATTGTCTTCAATGCCAGCATAATATATTGTTGACTTCTCCATGCTAATTTTTAACCCTGACATGTTTGCAAAACAATCAAAGACCTCCACAATACTCTCCATCGATCTGATCTTGCCATCTGTAAAAACCATGATATCATCCGCAAAACTCAAATGTGTAAGGCCTAAATTCTTGCATCTCGGGTGGTAGCCGAGTTTGTTGTCGCTTGCCGCCTTGTCTAATAGTTTTGAAAGCACATTCATACTGATTACGAACAGATACGGAGATAGAGCACAACCTTGACGAAGACCTCTCTCACTTTTAAAAAATCCCGCAAGCTCACCATTCACTTGCACCGAGAATGCTGCAGTTGTAACACAAAGAGAAATCCAGTCTATGAATTTTGATGGAAAATTCATAGCTGTGAGAGTATTCAACAAAAACGACCACTGAACGGAGTCAAACGCTTTTGATATATCAATCTTTATAGCACAACGAGCTGAGACCGTATCCTTGTGATAGTCTTTAACCAATTCTGTCGCAAGAAGCAAGTTCTCGATTAAAAGTCTATCTTTAACGAAAGCAGACTGATTCAAAGCTATGAACTCAGGAAGCGTCTCTTTCAAGCGATTGGCAATAATTTTGGAGATCACCTTGTATAACACGTTGCAACATGATATGGGCCTGTAATCCTTCATTTCTCTCGCCTCTGCTTTCTTCGGAATCAGAGCCAATATTGTTGTGTTTACACCTTTTGGGAGAAAACCTTTGACAAAGAAAGATTGAACAGCAATAATGAACTCCTTCCCAATAATTGGCCAAGCCGCCTTGAAGAACTCGGTGGTGAAACCATCAGGCCCTGGAGATTTATCATTCGGCATAGAAAATAGAACCCCCTTAATCTCCTCCTCTGTTACCTCTTTGACAAGTTGCGACTGCTCCGTTACAGAGCATCTATACGGCAAGATTTCTTCCAGTTCCTCAACACTTGCACCGTCGAAATCCGTCGGTTTATGCTGCAGAAAATCTCGGAAAAAACCCTCTGCCTCTGCTTTAATTTCTTCAGACGTTGATACCACGTTCCCATCTCTGCAAAGTATTTCCTTGATGGTGTTTCTAGTTTCACGCACAGCTGCATATTTATGATATACCTTGTTGTTCTTATCTCCCACCTTTAACCAATGAAGTTTTGATTTCTGCTTCAGAAATTTTTCCTCCAGATTTGAGACATTTTCCCATCGTCTAAGTGCCATATTTTCTTCCTCCATACTATGTTGTGTTGGGTTTCTCATATTCTCCTCCTGCTTCTCGCATAAGAACTCATAAGCCTCCTTGGTTTTCTTTGTCAAGTTACCCATTTTCTCTTTTGCCAGAGCACGAATCTCAGGTTTGAGAGCCTTAAGTTTCTTTGAAAATCGAAACATAGAAGAAGTAGACAAGAAAATAGGTTCAGTTTCACCCCAGAACCGATCCACCAGCGGCATAAACCCCTCCAATTCCGCAACAACATTGACGAATTTAAATGGTCACCGAGGTCGGATTACTTCTGCTGTAAGCTGAAGCCTACACCTGAGATGATCCGAGCATCCACCTCCCTCAAACACATTATATGATTGAGGAAAAAGTTGCAGCCAATGGTCATTGATCAAGACTCTGTCCAGCTTCTTTGATATTACACCTTCTTCTCTCTTGTTACACCAAGTAAATAAAGGTCCATGAGATGTTAAATCCATGAACGAGCAGTGCTGAATCACACTCTGAAACTCTCTCATTCCTGGCGTTACCATCGGTGCGTTTACGTGCTCCGAATGTTCTTCGATATCCAACGTTTCGTTAAAATCTCCAAATACAATCCACGGCTTGTTTCTAAAAAGAGAAGAATCTTGATGACTCATAATATCACTCCATAATTCCTTCCTTTCCTCTGCTATATTTGATGCATATACAATCGAGCAGAAGAACTCTTCTTCTCCATCGTTTAGCATCACCGAAACAGTGATCATCTGACCACTCTTGAAAAACGGAGTGAGTCGCACGTTGGGGCTCCACACCACCCAAATACGAACCAACCGATTAAACTCGTAATTTGATAGAACTGACCAGTCTCGAAATACCGTTTGAATAATCTTCTGACACTTGCTTTCCGTTACTCGTGTCTCCAACAAACCTCCAAATTCAAAACCCTTTTCGTTCACCCATTTCTTCACTACGGAATGATTATTTGATTTATTGAAGCCGCGCACATTCCAGAAGAAACCCGACATACTTATTTCTTATGATAGGGTTTCCTTTTACCCGAAACACTAGAAGCATTTCTCTTTGTGTTTAAGGCGAAAGAATCTGTCAAAGCTTTGTTTTTACCCTTTTTTGAGCGAGGCAGAGAAGCACGAATGCCTCTGTCGTTCTCTTGTTGGGTGCCCTTTTCCTGTGGGGGTACAATCTTTTTTCCAACCACTATTTCTCCCTCCTCACTCTCTTCCACGTCCTTCTCCAACTCCCCCTCAGATTCACCTTTGTCATCCTCATGCAAAAGCGCATATCTTGATGGAGATCCCACGGTTGGATTTCCAACTAACCACTTTTCTCCCGATCGACCTGCTTTAGCCGGTGATACTTTAGACCAACTAGCCTCCTCTATATCACGAATACCTGTTTCTGGAATGGTCACTTCTGACCCTTTCCCTATCTCAATTTCGTGCCTGCAGTTTCCAGAATTCACTGAACTCTCAACAACCTTTAGATTTCGTGAATCAACGTCTCTCTCTGCAGTTGATGACTCTGCAACACTCTCCTCTTGCTCCATCTCTCCTTGTTTCTCCGTTACCGGAGACTCCTCGCTATTCTTTTCAACACTNCCCCCCCCCCCCCCCAAAACAGACGAAGCAAAAAGCGATTCAGAAGTTTTTCTTTTTTGCCGCAATCTCTGGCCGACGTCAGTCGTACTTTTCTTTTCCATTTTTCGTAGTCTATTAGGTTTTTTTTTCAATAAAATCTGGAATGTTTAAGAAGATCTATTGGAGGTTTCATCTTCAAATTCTCTGTTCCTCTCCCTCTCTTCGAGAGAGCGTTTGTCCGAGCATAATCCGGCGATTATCCACTAGAATTTGTGTCGGTTTCACTTCGTGGGAGATGTATCCATACAGCTTATGTCGGTTAGTCATTATAACTGTTTGGATCTGGGATCCAGGCAAATCTGATCCAACTTTGATGAATTACAGAGGTGTGACTTTTCTTTCGCTAAACAAGGAGGGAGAAGAAAAAGTGGCTGTGCTCTCTTCAAAAACGATAGCTGGCAATTATTTATATGCGTCGATTCGTCTAAATGCCTATGGGTTATCATGTCGGATCAGTTTCATAGATTTCTATACAGAGTTTGCTCTCGTTTGGTCTCGGTTCAATGTAACCGTTTTGTCTCCCTATCATAGAGGATCTTTCCGGCGACATCACTACAAACAGTGGATCTGCCGACTCTCCTTTGCAACCGTGATCTCTGCAATGGCGTACACGTTTGTGTTACATATACCAATTCTATTGTTCACGGGTATGTTGGATGTATGTGATTGTTTTTGCATTACAACCGTTTTGTTCTACTGGATTTTAGAGGATATAGCCTCTGTCGTGGCTTCCTTTGCTTTTAAAGTCATCGACATTGCATATCGGTCTCTACTTTATAAAATTATTAGAGATAGGACAAAAGTTGGAACATCGCTTTATGAAAGTATAAGTTTGACATTCATGAATTTTGTTGTCAAGGATTTTTGCAAGTGTGAGCATTGATATAGATTCAAATAATCAGAATATTGAGACACATAAAAAAAAAGAATACATAGATTTCAGAAAATGTGGGCTTCAGAGACTTCCAATAGCGACTCAGATTCTATATGAACAAATAAAGATTTTGATTTCAAGTATTTTGATGGGTTCGAATTCCTCCAAAATACCTTCGATACAAAGACACGATATCGCAGAAAGATTTTGGTTCAAAAGTTTTGGTACCACTGTGTCTACTTTTCAGAATTACGTTTTAAGCACATCGAATTTTAAAAAGCGGTTTGCAAAAAAAAAGTTCAGCCATGAGATGCTGCATACAAATCGGTTTAGAGATAGATCAAATATGAAGTTGGACAATAACATATCTTCTGATCGGTTAGCGAGTAAGATTACTATTCAGAAAGCATCGTCAAACTCTTTTTTGCTGTATTTTTCTCAGTATATGGCGCATATATTTGCGTATGTAATAATTTGTGTTACAGTAGTTTTCAATAATGTCTTTGTAATCACTCTTTGAAATGAACAGAAATTGTTAGTCGAATTTTTTTTTTAAATAACAAATTGTCGTTTACTTAAATAAATGTATTACTTTATTAATTACTTTTTCTTGTTGACATAAATATGAATTTTTCTGTAAAATAATATTTATATGATTGTGAAACGTGATTTTGTTGGGTTACAACGGGTCCGTGAGATGGAGAATATTGGGTAAAACCTCTATAAATTAATAATGTTAGGACTTCAAAATTTTATTAATTTATAGAGTTATTAATTAATCGATAAATTAATAAAATATTAATTTATAGATATATTTTTCGGTTCGAATTCTTAATGTTCATCAAAATAAATAAAAAATAATTTCAACAATATAAAATTCATTCATAAAATATCATATCAACAAACTTGGAAGATAAGTTAAACAACATTTATAAACTTGAAACAACAATATAACCACATTTTACTATATTATATTATATATATATATATATAAATGTATAATTATTAATTTATCTAATTATTGGGACAATATTTTTACATAGGAGTTTCAAAAAAACTATTATCTTATTATCTTATCGAAATTTGCTAATTTTTACAATGTCCCGACTCGGGACCGGCAAAATTTATTAATTTATAGTAATTATTAAATTATCGAATATTAATTTATAGAGATTATACCGTAGAATGAAACTTTTCCTGAATTTTGTCTCATTTGACTTTTTTTTTTTTTTTTTTTTTACGGGTTTAGAAAAAAATATATTTTTTAAGAATTTAATCGATTTTGAATTAAATCTCGTTGGCAGAATAACCAGAAACGAGATCTGACCACTATACATCGATCCCAAAAATCCAATCGGAAATTTTTGAAAAGCTCGAAGTAGAAGAAGACGATGCAGCGTGACTTTCCGACGACGCTCTTACTCTCGGCTCTCTTTTTCTTTCTGGTGCCGGAGCTAATTCCGGTCTGTGACGCAGTGTGGCTTAACATACCCCATACCGGAACAAAGTGCGTCTCGGAGGAAATCCAGAGCAAGGTCGTCGTTTTGGCGGATTACCTCGTCATCTCCGACGAACATTCCGTCTTCCCTACTGTCTCCGTTAAGGTAAATAACTTACTGTTTTCTCTAGATTCGAATCATTTGTTCCCGTTCGTCGCTTGATTTGTGATTTGAATCTGGACTCTGTGCTTCGATCTGTTATCGTTTATAGGGAATTTAATAATATCTATGGTCATGTGAATCGACATTACTTTCTATAAATTGTTCTTATTCCACATTGAATTTGGTAAGGCATTAATTGAAGAATTTGATGCTCGATTCAAGTTTCCTTATTTTGATAAATTGTGCTCCTGATGAAGTAACTTTTCGAATAGGTTTTTTGATTGTGCATTCAATTGTTAGGGTAGTTACTAATTAGAGAGATTCGTCTAATTAGCTAAAGCTTTGAATTCTCTGGGCATCTCATCTTCATGGATTGAATATAATTACCATTTGCAAGTAGCCTAATCCTTGAACAAAAGAATCGTAATGTGTGAAAAGAGATCGTTACGTGCATATAATTTGCTCAGTTCTTGATCTTAAGCATTGAGATCTCATTGAGTGGGAAGAGAAAGACGAGCTTTTCTAGTACTGTATGTTTGTGAGCATTCTATGTCAACAGCTTGGTCTGTTAATGAACTGTGTGATCAAAGTGTAAAAATCTTTGGAACCGATGATTAGTTACGACCTTGAGTTCTTTGTTTCCTTGCAAAGATGAAATGAGATTCTTCTGTATCTTGTTGAGTTTTCCATTACAATGGTTATATTATATCCTATCAAAATCTTACTCTCCTATGGTTTATTAGTTACATGGTAGCCAGCCATTGACTCTCCCCTCTACAACATACCTTGATGCATTATTGTAGAAAGTGTAATCACTTTTGTTACAAAGACATGCACAAAGTAGATGTGTATACATGTTGTTTTATATGGAAACATGTGTTTTTTGAGAGTGAGGGATCTCAAAAGTGACCAGAGACTCTATGTTGTTATTGCAGGTTACATCACCATATGGCAACCTTCTGCACCACAGCGAAAACTCAACGCACGGTCAGTTTGCGTTTACAACACAAGAATCAGGAACCTACTTGGCGTGTTTCGAGGCCGTAGGTAGTACTCATGGTAACAAAGACATTAGCATCAACCTCGACTGGAAAACCGGAATCGCGGCCAAGGATTGGGACTCCATCGCTAAAAAAGAGAAAATCGAGGTCAGCTCTCCATATTTCTCGATAAAACTTCGCAATTTGCTCATACAAAAGAGCTTTAAAGTAAAGTCTCTATATGCTTTCAATCGTAGGGTGTGGAGCTTGAGCTAAAAAAACTTGAAGGTGCAGTTGAAGCCATCCATGAGAATCTACTTTACCTCAGAAACAGGTAACAAAACTTAATTAACCGCTACATTCTTTGAAAATCTTGAAAAGAAAATCAACACACACACACTCTCTCTCTCTCTCTCATTTCACACTTGCAGAGAAGCGGATATGAGGATTGTGAGTGAAAAGACAAACTCGCGAGTCGCATGGTACAGTATAATGTCGCTAGGCATCTGCATTGTGGTCTCTGGTTTACAGATTTTGTACTTGAAGCAATACTTTGAAAGGAAGAAGCTTATTTAGATCAGAGAGTGATCTACGGATACTAGAAACCAACATTTTCCACTGCTTTGTTTCCTTTTTAAGCTCTCTTTTGAAACCGTTTAGTGTAAAATTTTGCTCGCTCATTTTACTTGTAATTCGTCTCCCGATTAGTTACATAACAATAATCTGATTTTGAATTATATTTCACTTGGAGAAATGAAATTGTTTTTTTCTTGGGAACAACTTTTATGTTCTATCGAGCTCAATTAGTGGGAAAACGAGAGATTTTGGGTTTTTTAAAAAAAATATATATTAACTTTATGTCCAAATCTCATACTAATTTGTAAGAATGTAAGTCTTTTCTGGTAATTGACAAAATATTGTACCTTCCTTCTAAATTTAACTTGGAGAATTGAAATTATGTTTCATTGTAACAACTATGGGGGTGATTGGATGAGGCTGTGACTGTGGCTTTAAAAAATTAAAATTAACTGTTAAAAATTTGACTTTTAAATAATGACTGTAACTTTAAAAAAAATAAAAGTCATTTTTATTGGCTTTGAAAAAAACAAACGAAAATAAGAGTAAAAACAGTTATTTTGGCTGTGAGATTTTTAAAAAAGCTTTTATGACTGTAGGAAGGATAAAGTCTGATTGGAAAAAAAAGTGACTTTTAAAACTTTAAAACTAATTAAAGCCTCTACAGCCTCCACAGTCTATTTACCAATCGCCCCCTGTGTGTTTATTTTGAACTCATTGGGTGGGAAAACGGGGTTTATTTTGAAGTCACATATTAAGTTTGTGTCAAAATCTCAAAAACTTGTAAGAATGTAAGGGCTTTCTGTAATTAACAAAACAAAACGATTCCTTTTCCTCCTGTTAAGTTCTCACAAATCGAATGGATATTTACAAATAAGGCTTTAAAATCGATGGCCCATTAGGCCCGTGTAAACAAACCCTAGTCTCTTTATAAGTTTCATCCTTTAGGGTTTTCAGCCACCAGACACAGAAAAATGCCGGCGGGACACGGAGTGAGGGCTAGAACTCGGGATCTCTTCGCGAGACCGTTCAGGAAGAAGGGTTACATCCCACTCTCCACCTACCTCAGGACCTTCAAGGTCGGCGATTACGTCGACGTCAAGGTTAATGGAGCTATTCACAAGGGTATGCCTCACAAGTTCTACCATGGCCGTACTGGTCGAATCTGGAACGTCACCAAGCGCGCCGTTGGTGTCGAAGTCAACAAGCAGGTCTGAGATTTGTTGATTGCTTGAATCTTGATCTGTTTGAAAGAGTGTTGATTTGTTGATGTAGGGTTAGAACTGATTGGTCTTTGAGCTATCCGTTAAATTTGGAAAATGTACGATTTTGTGTATTGGTTCTATGATTCATGACTATTTGAATGAATGATTGTTGATTACTGAATTAGAGTTGAACAAATTGTGATTCTTTACTACGTGTATATTGGTTCTTGAGCTCTCGGTTAAATTTGGGAAATGTTCGATTGTGTGTGTTGGTTGTATAATTCATGACTATTTGAATCATTGTTGATTTTCTGAATTAGTTTTAAAACAGATTGTGATTCTTTGCTTTTGGTTATATTAGTTTTTTTTTAGCTTAATCTCTTGTGTCCTTTTGCTAAGATTCGGTTTTGCTATTTGCATCAGTTGCAATTAATCAACTATGATTCTAGTGATGTCTTGAATTTGACTTTTGATGTTGCCTTAGCTTTGTATCTTGTCTTTGAATTTCAAGTCTTTTATGGTAATGTAATCACTTGGAGAGCTGACTTTGTTGTGTGGCTTGTGTGTTTTAGATTGGGAACAGAATCATAAGGAAGAGGATACATGTGCGTGTGGAGCACGTGCAGCAGTCAAGGTGCGCTGAAGAGTTTAAACTAAGGAAGAAGAAGAACGATGAGCTCAAGGCTGCAGCCAAAGCCAGAGGAGAGACAATCAGCACCAAGAGACAGCCTAAAGGTCCCAAACCGGGTTTCATGGTCGAAGGTATGACCTTGGAGACTGTCACTCCCATCCCTTACGATGTCGTCAACGATCTCAAGGGCGGCTACTAAGTTTCCAATTTCTCATCCTCTACTTAGATTTTTTGCAGTTTTTTTTTTTTTTTGTCCTTGTATTTGAAGTAAGACTTGGTTTTTATATGGTATGAGGATGCTCTTCAGATGTTATTAACAGAGATGATTTATCATAATCATTTGCTTATCCCATTCGTTTATTTCTAAACACCAGTTCTGATGTACCAGACTTGTATACACCGAGATATTGATTCCGTATCACTTAAAATGTTAGCACTAGAATTTGCTACAATCTGATAGTCTTTGGTTACAACACTCCTTAGCACAACAACTATAGACATTAAATCTTACTTTCTTACATATAATTGAAACATCTCAGAAAAAGATTTGCTACGTTCTTACATGTAATTGAAATATCTTAGAAAAAGATTTGCTGGCTTGTGCGTTTATGGTAACATATGGTACAAACATAGAATTCATATAGAAAAGGAACAATAGGAGAATAATATTTCAGTTCAGGATGATGAGCCAATGGTTCCAATTCCGAACTCGATGCTTATGTCTGCATCAATACAGTGATGAAGTTGATAAAACTACTGGTTCGGCAGACATCTTCCAGATTCTTACTATGACCTTCAAAGAAACCAGCTGCAGAATAAACCAACTATTTATACTCTTTTTACTGACTCTTTTAATGTTGAAATCCTCAGAAAATCAGATGCTTTTCAAAGTTACTCCAGAAATCAGTTCAAAGTTCCTCAGAAAATCGGATGCTTTTCACCAATCACCACAGTTCGTCATCCATTTAGCAATGAAGGTAGCTTTACCGGCCAAAGAGCATCCCATTCGCTGCAAATAGAAGAAAATCAATTTCAGTGGAGACGTGAGCAGAACATCAACTATAAGAAAGACAAAACACAATCTTTCAGAGTAGGATGCCAAAGGTATCTACCGTTTACGAACAAAACCTTCTGTTCAACTTTCTTGTATTAACAAGTGTAATGTGATCTACAATCCCTTAGCGCTGCTGGCACATTGGAACTCAAAATGCTCCACTCCAAACTGGTAGAGATTCAAGAGAGATTTGTTTTGAATTTTGAGTGTAATCTTTGGTAAGAAAGAAAGAGATGACACATACACAAACAGATCAAGAATCACCTGAAGAGTAACTAGTTCATATTCTCGCGTTTTCCCATAGCAACAATTCGAAACTAGTGCACATTCTGGAGATAGAATTCAAAGAACAGATGGGTTATACATGTATTAGATTCCTGCTTCTTCTTTTCCATTTAAAATACATTGTGAGACTCGAGCATATTTGCTTTATTTGAAGCCACAAAAAAACAGAGAGACCAATTAAAAACAAAATCACTTTCTGTTACCAATCAAAAACAAAATCACATTCTGTTCAGACAGACCTATCAGACCAACGGTTCGAAATTGCCACAACAACAGAGCCATGACCAGCAAGAGCAACCATGGCTGGTGAGGCACACCTATGAACAGTCTCAGCGAGTAAGCTGAACCCTAAGAATAATGCACCTATCAGCCCAACCGCCGAGCCAAACCATGCCCATGGAAGAACCATCGGGAAGTTATATGTTGTCTTCTTCTTCACGGAATCGTCTTCTCTTTCTTTATCAGATTGAATGATGGTTAACACTTTACTAACCCCCTTGACGACTTTCTTGATAAACTTGGCCTCGGATCTGTGACATTTAAGAGAGAAAAACCACTGAGGTCCTTTGTCTTTGGAAATGTATCTCTGCCATTAGATTATAAAGAAACATGAAGCATTTTAACAAAATCACTTTCTGTTACCAATCAAAAACAAAACCACTGAGATCCTTACAGTCATGGCGGCAAGAATTGGTAA
The DNA here is from genome assembly GCA_020283515.1 of Alliaria petiolata. Taxonomy (NCBI): domain Eukaryota; kingdom Viridiplantae; phylum Streptophyta; class Magnoliopsida; order Brassicales; family Brassicaceae; genus Alliaria; species Alliaria petiolata. Next base: position 55,067,873 of record JAHZTW010000002.1, read on the forward strand.
AAGCATTTTACCAAAAAAAATTGGTAAAAGCAAACGGTGGCAAAATGGTCAACAACGCATATCAATAGGGCTTTTTCCATTTCCTTAACGGGCCATAGCATATTTCAGGCCCGTTTAACTTATGGTTTTTTTGAGGTGGACGCGGAAGACGTAGGAAATAAAAAATAGAATAAAATCTCATAAAAATAGATTTCGTTTCCAGATTGTGTGTTTAACATGTCAAAATCCTAGTCACGATACAAGGGGTTGTGTATTAACAAAAAATTATTTGAAAATAAAAATCAATTAGCTTATTATTTGACTCTTTCTTGGGCAAGTAAGCTAATTTAAAAACTGTATTTGTCGGTTAGTTTATAAATAAGAATAGACTAATTAAAAACAGTCACAATTTTTTTTAAAAAAAATCTAAATTTTGTAGAAAATAATTTAAAACAAAGAAATTACAGTAATTATATATTAATAAAAGCTACTCTTTTTTTGAACTTTAATAAAAGCTACTTACCAAGAAAGCAAAACAGTTGAAACTAAAGTTATTTTAATTAAAACAATATATTTTATGAATATATAAGCATGAGCTATATATATTTTCTCTGAATTTAATCTCATGCTCGCGGATTTTGTCCAAGGTTTCAAAGATTAATGGCGCAAAAAGGGGGTTTATAATGTCTATATATGCATTGCTTTTGGAAGAAGTGTAAATGAGGTTCTTTTACTAAAACTTTAGATAATTTTATGATAACCAAAATCAAGAGACAAGCATTGGTTTAAAATAGGTTTTATAAAATGTTTTGTTTTGGTTGAATGATGTCTTCTTAATTTTTTTAAATGTTAAAAAAAAATTATGTATTTTTTTGTTCTCTATAATTTGTGTAGAAAAGTGAAAGAACTTACTAAAGCAAAGGAATCAAGTTAGTATTTTGTCCCCAACAAATACCATATATCTTTGTAAATTTTTCCATAATTATTTTAGAGAGAACAAAAAAACTTAATACCATGCAAATATCTTTAAAAACAAATCAAGATTTAAATGTCAGTTATCCAAAGAAACGCGCGCATCACATAGCAGACGTACGGGTTCAAATAAATGTAATAATTTTTCTTTTGGTGTAAACCATGTTATGTTTAAAGTTTTAAACCTGGATATTTCACGGAAACACACCCAAAAAAAAATGTTTAGCTTGAAAATGATTTGGGGCTGGGCAGGCCCGACCCAAACATAAACTGGACCCTGTGCCAAAAAAAATGTTAAAATCAAACTTATTTGTATGTTTTAAAAATTTGGACCCTCAATTGCACAATTTTTAAAAAATTTGGACCCTAAAATGTAATAAAAAATTGATGAAAATGGTGGGACCCTGTGCTTTTGCACCGTGGGCACACCCCTAAAGCCGGGCCTGGGGCTGGGTGTTCTTCTCGAAATCGTTTTTCGACCAGTGCCGTACATCTGGAATAACCTTTATTCATCTCTCGTGTTCATCTCGGAAGAAAAGCTGATCCAGTGTAGTAGTTGTTGCACATTTTCGCGGCAACGAGTTCGATCTATAGTATTCAGTTTCTAAGGTAAAATAATCAGATCAACCAAAGCCGTGAAGCGTTGACCTTCTTCGGAAAATGGTAACAAAAAAGGGACAACATACATAAATCTAGAAATGAATAATGTCACATAAAAGATCCTTTATGAGCGTTCCTGTTCCATAATATTACAAAGAATTTTGGGATATTGTTCCGAATTAGGTGGAACTCTAATTAATTAGGGTTTTACGGTTCAAGTGGAAATGAATAAGAAAACTAGAAAAGTTTATAAAATAAATGCTCAAAAAAAAAGGGGTTTATAAAATGTATATACCTATTATGGTCCAACGTGAAGCCAATCTTGTTTGACACAGCCTTCAAAGCTACTTGCCATTTCTCCATCTCTTCACGGCTGGATTCTTCAGTGCGTCTCCAAAACCTAAAGCCGAACGCTCCCTTTTGTTTCCTAACGTCTTCGGGTCTCACCTTATAGAAGATTGGGATCACAACCATTTCCCTTTTTTCCGCTTGTTCCATGATCGTTGTCAGCTATTCTAAGCACCATTTTGATTCTGCATACCTATCGAGAATAGTAATATCTTCATATTTATACCTTTCGCCATTTTTCTTTTCTTTTTGTATATTTACAAAAATAAAATGAAGTTGTATTAAGAAATCAAAAATACCGACCATATGGAAATTATAAAAAATCATGAAGATTTAGAAATATCTAAAAGATAATGGATATTTACCAATGTCTTAGTTTAGGAAAATATCTTCATTTATGGATGTATTATTTTCATATTAGTTTAAAAAACTTAGATTGCTTACATCCTATATATCCTATAACATTATTCTTATGAGAGTACCTAATATAATATTCTTTCTAAACTATTTTGAGTTCTTATTCTTTTCAATTTATATCAAGTTATTGGAACATTACCTTGTGGATAAGATGACCAGTGCGATGGTGGCCTCTTGGATCCTTTTAAAGAGGTGTTTCAAGTCTCTGCCTTTTTGTTCATGAGTATCTATGAAGAACCTGATGCTGTGTCTTTCCAAGGCATCTATAAGGTGACTGGCGAAGCCATAGCGAAGTTCCTTTCCCCGGAAGTTGATGAACAATGGAGGGACGGGGCGAGATAGAGTGCCCATCACAGATCTTCACGAGTTTTGTTCAAGAATCTTTAAATAAGCCTTTTTTCTTACTCAAAAGAAAAGGATTTTAGGTTAGAAATATCTCGACTTGGAATGTGGGACAAACTGGAGATATTTCTGTACAGATGTATAAATTGAACTATTTTATAATGGCTTGAATTGGAAATGACGACAAGACATTAGGGAATGATACTAGGAAAACATCAATTGACGTGGCGAAAGGTCGGCTTCTTATATGTATACAGTATACTTTATATTGTAAACCCACAAGAATCATTCCACAAATTATATAAATTAAAGCAGGAAGCGCTGGAATCTTTAACCACCTTAGCCAACAAAAAAGGCCTCGGGGACGTACGATAGTGACAGAGTGCAGCGTTTTAATTGTTTTGTCTTCGTAATCGGCATTATTATAATGAGTGTGACAGCTTTTTCTAAACAAATGAGCAACTTAGCCTAATGGAAGACTCAGATTTTTCCTTTCGATTAGGCTAATAAGTTGCTCATTTGTTTAGAAAAAGCTGTCACACTCATTATAATAATGCCGATTATGAAGACAGAACAATTATCACTGACTTTGGGATGTTGTCGCATTCTTTTTTTTTTTATAGAGTTTACATTTGTTTTAATTAATCTTTGTTTTGAGGGTTCCTATTCTTTTGAGTACGAGAAATATAACATTAATCTATATTTAAAATAATATTCAAATGACTCTAAGCAAACAATCGGATGAAAGGAAGGTTTAAGCTCTAATTTATTGTCCCCCAACCTAATGAATTTGGACGCTAACTTATTGTAGTTTTTTTTAATGAATTTGGACGCTAACTTATTGTAGTTTTTTTTTTGACTCAGTTGTCTACTACGTATATTTGCCTACATCCTGCTGGATTATACCACAGAAGCCTCACATGTTTGTGATCAGCTTCTAGTTGCCCTTGCCTAGAAGAAGAGGACCTATTCTAAATACAAAAATAAACTTAGAATTTGTGGCTTAAGGAATAATCTCATAAAATTATGAGCAAAAAAAAATCTCATGAACATTGTGAGAGAGTAACTCCATGCTTCATAAGGTTATGAACACCCAATGATCCTCCTTGTTTTGGCATTGTAACCGTTTCCCACGACACTTTTGCACTGTGATGACCTTCCAATTTTCCACTCCACTCCACCGGAAAGCACTACACTACATAAGGGCAACGATTGGGGAGGATTAAGGCAGTAGTACACCAAAAATCAAAATAAAAATCTCTTTTTGCGGTCGTTAGGTTCTGCAGACAGACTCATCAATACAACGGCTCGACCTCGCCACAACGGAGCCAGCCAGAGCAAGCAACCATTAGATTAAAATGAAAGATTAAGAGGATTAATCGACAATAACATAACCACGCGCGCGGATCAATCTGGCTTAAGCTTATTTTCTTAATTAGATAATAAGTACCATCATCATTTTTTCCCGTTAACATTCCAAAAGATCGACGCACATTTATGTAAAATCCGACTTCTAGCATTGTAAAAGAAACAGGGTCTCAATAAAATAGAGAAAGTATACTTATTCTCAAAAAAAAAAAAAAAAAAAACAGAACACCCAACTATGCTATATTTAGAGAATTCAGACATCAAGAAAAAAAATTTAAGAGAAGCAATTTAGTCGACTTCCTCGATCTTGGGGCCAGCACCGCCGGAAGAAGGAGGAGCTTCATCGTCGTGCATCCCGGCGGCAGGACCACCTGCTTCACCACCAGCTCCTTGATACATCTTAGCGATGATAGGATTGCAAACACTCTCCAACTCCTTCATCTTGTCTTCAAACTCTTCTGCTTCACCCAATTGGTTCCCATCAAGCCATTGGATTGCCTCCTCGATGGAATCTTCAATCTTCTTCTTGTCTTCAGCAGGAAGCTTCTCACCAATCTTCTCATCGCGGATTGTGTTCCTCATGTTGTAAGCATAGTTCTCAAGAGCGTTCTTGGCTTCGACCTTCTTCTTATGCTCTTCATCTTCAGACTTGTACCTCTCAGCTTCTTGCACCATCTTCTCAATCTCGTCTTTAGACAAACGACCCTTGTCGTTGGTGATTGTGATCTTGTTCTTTTGCCCCGTGGTCTTGTCCTCGGCCGAGACATTGAGGATGCCGTTTGCGTCAATGTCGAAACAGACTGTGATCTGAGGGACACCACGTGGTGCCGAAGGGATACCGGAGAGCTCGAATTTGCCAAGGAGATTGTTGTCTTTGGTTCTTGCTCTCTCACCTTCGTAGACTTGGATCAACACTCCTGGCTGGTTGTCCGAGTAAGTTGAGAAGACCTGTTCATTCTTGGTCGGGATAGTTGTGTTCATCTGTATCAAAGTGGTCATGACTCCACCAGCAGTATCAAGACCAAGAGAGAGAGGTGTGACATCAAGCAAGAGAAGGTCTTGGACCTTTTCGTTACCTTCACCGCTAAGAATCGCAGCCTAAACAGCTGCACCGTAAGCAACAGCCTCGTCAGGGTTGATGGACTTGCAAAGCTCTTTACCATTGAAGAAATCTTGGAGAAGCTGTTGAACTTTGGGGATACGCGTAGAACCACCGACGAGGACAACATCATGAACCGTGCTCTTGTCCATTTTAGCATCACGGAGACACTTCTCAACAGGCTCCATACACTTCCTGAAGAGATCCATGTTAAGCTCCTCGAATCTAGCGCGCGTGATGGGAGAGTAGAAGTCAATTCCTTCAAACAGAGAGTCAATCTCGATGGTGGTTTGCGCAGTGGAAGAAAGAGTCCTCTTTGCTCTCTCGCAGGCCGTTCTCAACCTCCTAAGAGCTCTCGGGTTACCGCTAATGTCCTTCTTGTTCTTCCTCTTAAACTCTTGCACAAAATGGTTAACCATCCTGTTGTCGAAATCCTCACCGCCAAGATGAGTGTCTCCGGCAGTAGACTTCACATCGAAGATGCCTTCTTCAATGGTGAGAAGAGAGACATCGGCTCGTTGATGATACGCATGACGTTCTTCTCTCCAACACTCGTCGCCTTCTTGTCATGACCGTAGGCAATGGCTGCAGCCGTCGGCTCGTTGATGATACGCATGACGTTCAAGCCAGCGATGACACCAGCGTCCTTTGTGGCTTGACGCTGAGAGTCGTTGAAGTAAGCAGGAACAGTGACCACAGCGTTCTTGATCGAAGAGCCAAGATAAGCCTCGGCGATCTCACGCATCTTGATGAGAACCATCGAAGAGATCTCGGCGGGAACTGTTTCTCTTCACCTTTGTAGCTGACGACGATCATTGGTTTGTCGGCAGGTCCAGGGATGATCTTGAATGGCCATAGCTTCATGTCGCTTTGTACGGATGTGTCGCTGAATCTTCTACCAATCAATCTCTTTGCATCTGTCACAATTTACAAAATCAAAAAACAGAGTTTAGTCACACAAACCCAAATCAATAAATTAGATAAGATGTAAACAACACAAATCATCAAATTCAGCTAATTTTTTGGTTCAAGCTACTTAAAAACCCTAAAAATCAACAATTTAAAACAGCAATTACTCAATAAACCCCTAAAAATCAACAATTTACAACAGCAATTGATCAAATATCAACGCAAAGAAGTTAATCAAAATCGTTTGTGCAGCTAAGATCTTCATATAAACCCTAAAAATCAGAAATAAGCAGCCAAATATAGAGTAAAAAAGATGAGATTACATACCAAAGACGGTGTTGACTGGGTTCATGGCCACTTGATTCTTGGATGTATTGAAGTTAAACTTGATTTTGGATTAATCTTAATTTTTGGGTCCATGATAAAATTATAATTAAATCCAAAGTTAAGCCTAAATTCCTGAATTCTTTAGAAACATCATTAAAATCTCATCTTCTCTAAGTGTTTCTAGAGAATTCTATTAGTAAATTAATTAGATATTTGTGTAGAAAATTCTAGAGATTAGAAGAATGTTTGTAAGATATTTGTATAGAAAACTCTAGAGATTAGAAGAAGTTATACTAAGTGAAGCCTATAAATAGCCCACTCCTCTCTCATTTGTATACACATAAGAAGTTGAACAATTAATAAAGTGTCTTCTTCATAAGTCTCTCTTAAATGTTCTTCCTCTCTAAAAGTTTTTCAAGTTTCTTAAGTCATCTTCCATATTTAAATTCATACTTAGAAGGTCTTTTGTTTCTTTCGGGTCTCTCGGGTATTACGGTCTTGGGCTAGTGCTAAGCACTATAAGGTGAGAGTTGTGAGTTTCTCTCAACAAGTGGTATCAGAGCCATTCTGATCCGGTTCTTTTCAAGATCGGGGTTTAAAGAGAGCTCGGGTTTATTCTAAGTATGGAGTCAATGGGTCGTGTAGTTGGGTTGGGAATGGAGATCTTAAACCAATCTAACTATCGGTTATGGAAGTCATGTATGGAGTCATACTTGGTGAGTGAGGACTTATGGGATGTCGTCGGCGGTAGCAGCACAACACCACCAAGGGGAGCTGCTGCAACAGCGGAAGCGACAAAGGAGTGGATCCGGAAGAATGCCAAGGCGGAGTTTGCTTTGAAGAGGTCAATATCCTCGGGAATATTTGAGCATGTCTCAAGGTGTATATCCGCCAGTTCCATTTGGCAGTCGTTGGATCAATTGTTCAACAAGAAGAATGAAGCTCGGCTACAATTGTTAGAGAACGAGCTGGCAAATGCGAAGCAGGGGGAGTCTTCAATCTCAGAGTTTTTCATCAAGGTAAAAAATCTTTGCTCTGAGATTAATACTCTAAATCCGGAGGAATCAATTTCGGAAGCACGGTTAAAGCGGTCTATTATTCGAGGTCTACGACCCGAGTATACACCGTTTGTGACTTCGGTTCAAGGATGGGCTACACAACCTTCCTTGGAGGAGTTCGAGAACCTGCTAGCTTCGCAAGAATCATTAGCCAAGCAAATGGCTGGAGTTAAAATCAATGATGATTCAGGGAGCGCTTTTGTAGCTCGGAGGCAACAAGGCTTCAAAGCCAAATCCAAGTATCTTGGTGCCAAAAATAACGATGAACGTGAAGGATCTTCTACGGGAGAAAAGAAGCGGTTCAAGTGCTACCGGTGTGGAAAGCTTGGGCATTTTAAAAAGGATTGCCGAGTCAAGTTGAAGGAAACAAATATGGCGGAATCAAAAGGTCATAATGAAGACGAAGAATGGGGGAAATGTTTCACGGTGGAGGCTGCATCTTCAGGTACATCCACAACTAAAAATCTTGGAAATGATTGGATAGTGGATTCGGGTTGTAGTCATCATATTACCGGAAACGAGAAGTTATTTTCTAGTCTTCAACATCATGACGGAAAAGAAGCCATCATTACTGCGGATAATTCAACCCACCGCGTGGAGAAGGAAGGGACTGTTGTCATTGAAGGAGATGATGGAAGCCCTATCACTCTCAAGAACGTATACCATGTTCCTGGAGTAAGGAAGAATCTTCTCTCCGTGGCGAATGTGGTAGACTCAGGTAACTACGTTTTATTTGGCCCAAGAGACGTTAAATTCTTGAGGAATATTAAAGAGTTAAAGGCGGATGTGGTTCACACCGGATCGCGGGTTAAGGATCTATATGTCTTATCTGCTTCAAATTCTTATGTGGAGAAGATGAGCACGAATGATAATGCCTCTATATGGCATGCTAGGCTCGGTCATATAAATATGACTAAGCTGAAGGTTATGGTGAATAAGGATTTGGTTAACGGGCTCCCGAAGTTGAAGATTCAAGATGAAGGAGTAATTTGTGAAGGTTGTCAATATGGAAAATCACATAGACTTCCATTTGACAACTCTATTTCACGATGCAAAGCCCCGTTGGAGAGGATCCATAGTGATCTAATGGGTCCAACAAGAACACCCTCGTATTCCGGATTTCGCTACATGTTGCTGTTTGTTGATGACTTCTCACGGTACACTTGGGTATACTTTGTGAAGGAAAAATCAGAAGTATTCTCCAAGTTTCAAGAATTCAAGGTTACCGCGGAAGGGGAGTTAGGTCAGAAAATCAAGACCTTAAGGACGGATAATGGAGGTGAGTTCATATCCAAGGAGTTTCTCTCTTTTTGTCAAAAGCATGGAATAAAGAGAGAGTTTACTTGTGCGCATACACCTCAACAAAATGGAGTAGCTGAAAGGAAGATCAGGCATCTAACCGAGACATGTAGAAGCTGGTTATATGGAAAAGATTTACCTAAGGCCTTATGGGCAGAAGGTATGAGATGTGCAGCATATGTCATCAATCGGATGCCACTCAGTCCAAACAATATGAAGTCTCCTTATGAGATGGTTCACGGGAAGAAGCCATCAGTGAAACATCTCAGGATATTTGGATCAGTCTGCTACGTCCATGTGTTTGATTCTCAAAGAACAAAGTTGGAGGCAAAAGCGAAGAAGTGTATCTTCGTTGGGTATGACGAACGAAGAAAAGGTTGGAGGTGTATGGATCCAGAGACACACAGGTACGTGGTGTCTAGAGATGTTGTTTTTGATGAAGTTTCCTCATTCTATGGGCCACCTCAAATCTTAGTTGATCAAGAAGGTGGAAGTTCCTCCAAGACTGCTGAACCAGCTCTTAAAATTCTAAGTGAGAGTGGAAGTCCTGAAACGGAGAAGCAAGGTGAAAGGGGGAGCACTAGTCAAGAAGAGGATGAGGAGGAAGATCACGGTTCCACGGCTACTCAAAGGCCTAAAAGGAACATTATAAAACCTGCTCGGTTCAGAGATGAAAGATTTGTCACCACCTACTCATGCTACTTTGCAGCTCCATTAGATGAAGATGAGCCATCATCTTATGATGAAGCAAAAGACGTTGATGAGTGGGAGACCGCAATGAAGGAGGAGATGAATGCTCTCATGAAGAATGAAACGTGGGATTTGGTTCCGAAACCCAAGGATGTCCAACCCGTTTCTTGTAAATGGGTGTATCGGATCAAGCGCAAAACAGATGGAAGCGTTGATAGATTCAAGGCAAGGTTGGTTGCTCGGGGGTTCTCTCAGAAGTATGGAGAAGATTATGAAGAGACTTTCAGCCCTGTAGCTAAAATGACAACGGTACGCACCCTCTTATCTTTGGCTGCAAGTTTTGGTTGGAAGTTATGGCAATTAGATGTGAAGAATGCTTTTCTATACGGAGAGCTTGATAAGGAAATCTTTATGGAGCAACCACTTGGTTTTATATCACGAGAGCATCCTGATTATGTGTGCAAGCTAAAGAAGGCCTTGTACGGGTTAAAACAAGCCCCACGAGCCTGGTATGGAAAGCTTGCTCAGTTTCTTCAGTTCTGCGGCTATGTGGCATCAAATTCTGATCCGAGTCTATTCTTTAAGAAGAATAGAGGAGTCCACGTGGTTGTTCTTCTTTACGTGGATGATATGATCATTACCGGGAATGATGATGGAGAAATTGCTCGTCTACAAGAGGATATGTCGATAAGGTTTGAGATGAAGAAGTTGGGTGAGCTCAACAACTTTCTCGGTTTAGAGGTGGAAAGGGTAAAGGACGGAATATTCATCGGCCAACAAAGCTATGCAAGAAGGATTGTTGAGAAGTTCGGGGTGCATGAAGGAAAGACACGTTCTACTCCGATGGATGTCAACATAAAGCTTAAGCGCGATGAAGGGTCTTTACTACCTGATCCTCGGCCTTATCGCTCTCTTGTGGGAAGTCTTCTTTACTTAACCATTACGAGACCGGACATTGCCTTCTCGGTAGGTCTTGTAAGTCGGTTTATGCAGGCACCAAGGAAGCCACATCTAGAAGCGGCAAAGAAGATATTGAAGTACCTGAAGACAACTCTTGGCATGGGTCTGGTGTACAAGTACAATGCCAAGGTCTCTCTCTATGGCTTCACGGATGCTGACTTTGGTGGAGATCTTGATGATCGAAAATCAACTTCGGGCTATGTGTTCTTATGTGGAGACACAAGCATTTCATGGTGCAGCAAGAAGCAAGCAACAGTGTCATCTACCACTGAAGCGGAGTATAAAGCTTCGACACTCGCAGCCCAAGAGTGTATATGGCTTCGGAGGCTCCTTGAAGATTTGCTCGAGCCAATCAACAAGCCAGTTGCAATTTATGGAGATAATCAAAGTGCTATCAAGTTGGCTAATAATCCGGTGTTCCATGCTAGGACAAAGCATATTGAGTTAGAGCATCATTTCATAAGGGAGAAGGTGCTTGATGGGACAATTGAAGCCTTGGTAGTTCGAAGCGAGGATAATGTTGCGGATATCTTCACCAAGTCATTGACAAAAGGCCAGTTCGAGTTACATCGCTCGAAGCTAGGTATGATTGACAAAATCAAGTTTAAGGGGGAGTATTGAAGTTAAACTTGATTTTGGGTTAACCTTAATTTTTGGGTCCATGATAAAATTATTATTAAACCCAAAGTTAAGCCCAAATTCTAGAATTCTTTAGAAACATCATTAAAATCTCATCTTCTCTAAGTGTTTCTAAAGAATTCTATTAGTAAATTAATTAGATATTTGTATAGAAAATTCTAGAGATTAGAAGAATGTTTGTAAGATATTTGTATAGAAAACTCTAGAGATTAGAAGAAGTTGTACTAAGTGGAGCCTATAAATAGCCCACTCCTCTTTCATTTGTATACACATAAGAAGTTGAACAATTAATAAAGTGTCTTCTTCATAAGTCTCTCTTAAATGTTCTTCCTCTCTAAAAGTTTTTCAAATTTCTTAAGTGATCTTCCATATTTAAATTCATACTTAGAAGGTTTTTTGTTTCTTTCGGGTCTCTCGGATATTACGATCTTGAGCTAGTGCTAAGCACTATAAGGTGAGAGTTGTGAGTTTCTCTCAACAGGCGGCATCACCGATCAACCGCTCGGAGTCGGTGAAGGCGACGTAAGACGGCGTCGTTCTGTTTCTTTGATCATTAGCGATGATCTCGACACGGTCGTGCTGCCATACTCCGACGCAAGAGTAGGTTGTACCGAGATCGATTCCGATCGCTGGACCTTCTCCTTTACCCGCCATTATCAAATTCAAACTAACAGAGGAAAAGCTTTAAGCGAAATCGAAGAATTTCAAAAGATATACGGAAAGGTTTTCGTGATGAAGATAGAATGTCAAAGATTGTTTGAGGATGTTTATATAATGCTCAAGAATCTTAGATGTTTCGAGAATGTTCTAGACGGTTTTAGAGAAAATTGTATCGTGAAAAAGAAAAAAAAAAAAAGGAAAAAAGAGCAATTGTACAAAATAGTAAAATGCAGTGTGGTCGGCTAATTAATTGCCACGTAAGCTTGCATGTGCAGAGTAGTGGGTCCCAGTAAGAATCTTGAAAGGCGTTTGATTTGGTTTGTGACGGGCGGTGAAAAATAACGCAGTTTTAATTGGTCTGTGAGTAATGAAAACAATTTCCTTTTCTATCCAGCAATTTAATTTTATTTTTGAAAAAAAGAGAGAAAAGAATGGAATTTAGATGGACTAATGATGATGATGAAGCAATTGATGGCTTAGACAGAAAGAAAAGAAAGTTTTGGCCTTAACTGGTAACAAATTAGTTGCTTAATGTGGCTGAATTTCAGCTCGAATTCTTTTTAAAACACAAGTTGATAATTGGCTGAATTGAGAGGATTTTGTGGAAAAAATCTGTCGAATTCAACCATTCTTGTTTTCAGGGTTTTTTTTTTTTTTGAGAACCAAGTTTCCAACTTTTTTTTCCATCAATAATTAATTTATTGATTAGCTTTCACTAATATAATTTTTGTACCTACGCTAAAATTTTAAATTTAAATTTAGATACATAGGCTCTAAACGGTGACGGCTGAATTGAGGAACGTGGAAAAATTTTGTGGAATGGTTGTGCTGTGTTACCATTTAATGGTGTGGAATGTTTATAGAGGAATTGTGGAATGAACAAAAAAAAAAGAAAAACAGAATGGTTTATAAAACATTCAGCTTAATATTGGCTGAAAAAAAAAGAATACACACCAATCGAGAAAAATGGCTGAACTAAAGAATTTAAGAGAATTGGAATAATTGGTTTTATTTATTTAGTTTTATTTTGTTATGGGTAATATATGGATTGAATATTTCAGTTATATAAAAAAATATTTATTTTAAAATTATTCACATGTTATTTTATTTTAGGTATTCACACTATAAATTATATTACGGATTTTATTAGTGACAATAATTGTATAAGATATGTGTTATGTTTTATCCGAGTGGATTTGTATGGTACTTTGTTTGAGCGAATAGATATTAGTAGGCCTGCGAGTTCGGTTCTTTCGGGTAATTTGGTTCGGGTAGTTTGTTTCTTCGGGTAGTTCGGATTTAGAAAAGTTGGCCGAAACTAACCGAAATATAATTGGTTAGTTCGGTTCTTAATTTTTAAAACCGAAACTACCCAAACTTTTGTAATATTTGTTTAAATTCTGTTAAAATCGGTTAAATTCGGGTAAAATCGGATAAATTCGGATATTTCGGATAGTTTTGTTTAGTTGATTTCGGGTAAAATCGGAGCAAATTACGATTTTGCCCTTTATTAAAGAAAAATGTAAAAAATAACACAAAATTGACATGGATTCAGTTCGAACCCTTGACACGATCTCTCATTTACCGCTGGGATACATTAGTTTTAATATCCATACCCGCAAAAATTATTTATAAAAGGTATCCTTAAGTTTAAAAAGACCAAAAATAAATCGCTAACCAACTTTTATTAATTGTTTTATGAAACATTATTAATATAGTGACTTTCTTCCTATGTAGTAATTAATATTGGTTCTTTTATATCATTCACATCGTGCTAATACTATGGCTTAGTTTTTTTTTATTTTTATAATCATATAAATTTTGGGTATTAACCAAATCAAATGGCAAGAAAAAACAAAAAAACAAATTGAATGCATGTTTTGTTGTGTTGTTACTTATTGAATGCATGCAGAAGAAAAATAGTATTTGAAGACATTTGCGAGATTCCAAATATTTGTTACTTGTTGTTAATAATATTTGTTTTACAATAAATAAAATCATAAATAATTTTTTAAAATTTTTTGTTTTAATCAAAATTAAATGAAACGGGACAAAATCTAATAAAAAATAAATGTGATATTTCAAAAACACGATGTAAGAGTGTTTTCTAATGACTGTCTGGCGCAAATTAGTTAACAGTTAAAGAATCTGAAAAGACTCGAAAATAATTGTTAATTTCAAATAAATAAAAAAATCTTTGTTATTTTATAAATTAACTATAATTTTATAAATTTTAAATAGAAATTTATAACATGATAAGTAATCACTAAAAAGGAAAATTTAAAATTTTGGCAATATATTTTATTTATTTCGTAACCATTTAACTTCTAAATATTTTTAGTTATTCAGTCAGATTCCTCGGTTAGCATTTGAGTTTGTAGTTATTCAGCTAGATTCTGCCAAAAAGCACACAAAAATTCAGCCAGATTCCTCGGTTACCATTTGAGTGTGTAGTTATTCAGCCAGATTCTACCAAAAAGCACACAAAAATTCAACCAGATTCCACATTCAGCAAAATTCATATGTTACCATTTTATTTTCGTTAGTTTAGAAACTTTTTTTTTTCTAATTTAGAGTCTTCAACTTTAAAAAAAAATATATATAACTTTTGTTTGGACTATCATTTTCCCTTTTGTCAATCTACCTAATTACTACGAATTCATGCAATTTGTTTTACAATTTTGTTTTTTATTTTCAGTTTTTAGTGTTTTTAAAAAAATATAGTTTCTCAGTTTTTGGCAATTAGGCATGACTATTACGTATATAAGGTCGGGTAAATCGGATAAAAATATTTTGGGTATAAAAAAAAATACTATATCGGATAAAAATATTTTGGGTATAAAAAAAATACTATCTAAAATATATTCGTAAAAATAAGAGTCCGGTAATACGAATATCCGGTAGGGACGGATAGTTGAAATCATTATCCAACTGGATAATTTACGTACCTAAAATCATTATCCAAATTTATAATTACGAATAATCTATTAATAATAGCAATCTAAATAAATATCAATTTTATTTGTGTCTTTTCATTATAACTTATTTCATAACTGTTATAAAAATTTTGTGTGTTTTTTAATTATTTATTAAATATGTTTTCATTTATAATTGTTGATTTTATGAAAAATTGCATTTTAAAATTGAATAAGTATCAACTATGATTGCGTCTTTTCATCATAATGTTTTCATAACAGTTATTAGAATTTATGTTTTTTCATCATAACTTTTTTTCATAACCTTGTGTTCACTACTTTTGGTTGTTCTGTGAATGGAGCTTATCCTGTTGCGAAAGTTCTTGTCGATGAGTTTTTGCAACCGATTGTAAGGGATTGGGGTCTCTCTGTGCCGTCGACTAATCATTTCCCGCCATATGTGATATACCTTTGATGCAACATGTTTTCGAGTTTTAATATTTGTAACCCTATTGCATGCAAGTGCACAGATGTGCGCTGTAATATTTAGGGTGTCGAACCATAGAGACTATGATGCTTCAAACGAATCCACTAAAACAGAAAATCAAACGAGAACGAACAAATTAAAAGTTGGTTTTGGAGAGGTGATGGTTTAGTTACGGATCGGAAATTAAAAGCAGGATGTAAAACGATAAAACGGAACGCTAGGTTTCGGAGATCTCTCGGGGTTTTCAACGGAATGATTCTACTTGACCTAGACGAAATCAATTCTACTAGTTCTCAAGCTCGAACACGAAGGTGGTTGGATTCCCCTTTCGAAAAATTAAACACCTAAACCTATACCACTCGCTCGCTCCCTTTCGGTAGCGTCTTCGCAGCAAGGTCAGCTATAAGAATAAGTTCGATTAAGCTCACACCGCACCGCCGATATGCATGAGCATCCTTCGGTGCTTTGCTCGTTTAAAACTGTCCGACCAAAGATTCAGCGCTTACGCGACTCTGATGATTCCTACGATCGATCCTAAATGGCCAGTTGAGAATTATGCATTAAGAATGAATCCAAACGAAGAATAGTGAAAAGCATTCAATCTATGATCTAATAACTTAGCGAATCAAACCATGAAATCCCTTTGAGAAACCCCCTTTGAAACCCAACTGGAGGACTACTCAAACATAGATCTGAAGTTCTTCATCATGCAATAAATAAGAATCACAAAGGTTTGATGGAAACAGAAAGATGGTAGCAGCGATGTGAAAGATATGCAAAAGAGATGAGAAAACAATAGTAGAACAAAACAACGAAGAGGAGAGTGAAGAAGATGGCTTTCGCTCCTCTTCTTGTCCTCCTTAGCGGCGGCTCCTCTTCTAGGTCGTGGGTTGGGTGGCTGTAAGAAACGAACTCTCCAAACTAAGAGTAGATGCGTGTATTTATAGGTATTTAGGTCTTGTTAGGCGTCATTTAGGGTTCCACCGTATTTGGTGGCTATCGGGCTTGATTTGGGCTGGCAAACGGGCTCGGGAATCGTTAAGTGTTGTGGCCGCACGAGCGACAGGTCATGTGCCGGCCATTAGTCTTCTGAACTTCTCTGGCACGGCCAGCCTTCTCCTGAGGATGTGTCTGACGGGCCTTCTTGCTTTCTCTATAACTTGAGATCCAACCATGGGACTGGACTCAAACCACTTCGATGTGAAAGGTAGTAGATCAGGCTACCTTGTCACCAAAATTCAGCTTGATCCAGTGGTGGGAAGATCTTCGTCTTGTGCTAAACTTCTGTCATTTCGCGCATGATCCGAAGATGTCCGTTTTGCTCTGTTTTGCATCTTTTTTCCTAAGATTACCTGAAAAGAGTCTTGGATACACAAATACTCGAAAACTACTATTTATACATTAAAACATCAATGAAATGCTTATTAAAGCATACACTTATGATGGTTAAAATAGGTCAAATATGCATGTTATCAACCTTTTCCCCAGCCCCTAACAAGTCAGTTTGGTGTCACTAACCAAAATAAAAAGACAACAGAAAAAGCCAAGAGTGATGCTTAATTAAGGACAGTTCACAAGTCATAACCACACTAATAAAATGAGAGAATTAGCCAATTAGGAGTTGAAATTAAGAAACTAATGTACAGGGCAGGGCCAAGAAAATGTAGTCTATTAGTAATTGAGCCAGCCTATTTTGATTTTTGCAAAAAGCTTTACTATCATGACCTTTCAGCAAGCAAGAGATTTAGAGACAAAGTGCTTCTTCTCAATCTTGAAGGAGTGATCTCCACCATCGATCACATGCAGCTGAGTCACAGCTTTCATGTTGTTGCAAACAGCTTGGAGCTTATCCAAAGGACACAAAGGATCTTTGCTACCCTTTTGATTAAAAAACCATTGATGACAATCTAATTATTCCTTTAAAATCATGTACAACCTAGAGTTATGTTTTGTCACTTATCAGATATCTGCACAAACATCACAGGGACTCCCATTTCCAACAAGGTCTCATCTCTTATTGCACCTTTCATACCTTGAAGATTAACCAAACGAATTTGTATATCATTCTATACATCAACGGGAAAAAGGAAAATGGCTGAACTCTAAACCTAACCTTGAGTGGATATCCCAAACATATCACAGCTGAAACTGTGACATCTTCATTCACAGATACCATGCAACTTACTCTGCAAGTGATAAGATTACATCCCAACAGAAAACATACGAGAGAGAGAGAGAGGGAGGAAAAAAGATCTCTACCTCTAACCCATTGATTTGCCAGCCAATATCAAAGGATGGCCATGGAATTTAGCGGCGGTTTCTTTAACAAGATCCACATGAAATTCAATTAGTTTTGCAGCCTTTGGAGGAACTTTTCTTTTCCCTCCAGCAATATCTACCGAGAAAGTTCACAACTTGAATCTAGATTTAAGTGTATCAAATATACAAACATGATAATCCCAAAAATTAACTCACAAGGGTAATCTAATGTGACCACTTCAACGGCTGATAATCTCTTCTTCATCATATCCTTCCATCTAAACCAATAAAATGTAAGAGAAGAAGAGAGAAAAGTCAGACCAATTTGTGTCCCAAAACTTACTCGAATGCGTACCGAATACCCCAATCGGAAGAAGAGGGAGCACCGGCACTATGAGCAAATACGACTACCGTTGAAGAATATGATTCTTCATTCGGTGAAGCGTCCATTGCTGAATTTATGTAACCTAAGGAAATCTCAGACTGTTGATTGCTATCGTTGTGTGTGTGTGTTTTTTTGTTACATCCAGATAATACCTTACCAAATAATCCCAAACCAGGCTTGGTTAAGAGTTACAAACAAAAAGCAAATTGAAAACAAACCCGGGTTGAAGCAATTCCAAGATCATGTTGAAGCCATGGTGGAGCCTTTCTGGAAACATATTGATACTCGGGAGCCGTACCATTTCTTCAAAAATGAAGAAGTTTGCCAGACACTAAAGATATGCATCTTTAAGATCATTCGGCATTCCAATACCTACGAGCCTAGTGTCTGCCTTGCTGAGAAGCCTCTGTAAATCACTCTGACCTTGGTGGAAGAAGAGGAGCTGGTTCTCTCATGTTTTCTCTTGCCCTTTGGTCTCTTCTCCCGCTCATAGTTGGATAAAAGATGAAGAAACAAGAATTTTTTTGTTATACTTGTTGTTGTGCAATAAGTTTTTTTAGTATACGATACATAGATATATGAAATAAATACCATCCCACATATGATTAATTCAAATTCATCTAAAATTCTGCAAAATACAATTTTAAAATTGTAAAGATTGATTAGACACCATACATAATACCATAAAACCATAAGGAGCTAATTAAACATAAGATGAAAAAAAAAAACTGTTTCGATCAGGCTTGATCGCTTCCACTAGTCAAAGTATGATTCACCTCCTGAGTACACACCCTCCTAGTCTCCTCAACGTAACGTGCATCGGCACCGGCCGGTTCGAATAAATCCAAGATCATGTTATTAATTGTGTGGAGTAATACCATGTAAAATAAGAGAAAATAATAATAGACAACTTCACATCACATATTTATGGATTGAACAATTTTTGTGCATTTTCTGAAAATTCAAACTTTCCCAAATGAGGAAATCTAGATCTTCATAAGTCATCACTTCTTCAAAAATTCGTTGGTCGATATTTTTAAAAACCCTAGCTAATATTTTAACTGTAGCTAAATTTGTCTCATGTTAGCTTGGAATGTCAATTTTGCTTCATCTCACATCGTGGAGAGGTCTATATATGATGTTGTTGCTAACCACAATATGTATTTGTGATCTTGTGCATGTGAAAACTTTATGAAACAATATATGTCAAGCTGAGAGACAGAAATGGAAATTGACGAGATGGAAGAAGAGGTCACATACACATGCATCGACACCGACACAGAATATCTACTAGATGGACAGAAGTGTGAACATGGGATTCTGTTTATTGTCTCAAGCTTAAAAACCCTTCTAAAACGGCTTGCAGAGAACCCTACTTTGATGGTTATCTCGGAGACTACTACCACCATCTCTGGTGATTTGCTCAAGCTCCTTCTCAGCAAAGAGAGATTCAAGCTGATCTTGAAGAGGAAATGTAATCAAGAAAATGTGATGCTCTGCGGTTTAAAAGGTTGCATGCACCTCTATTGCATAACAACTGGGCCAGATAATAATGCTTTGTTATCTACGGAAGAACGTAAAGAATTGCTAAGAGAAATTGAAGTTATTGGATTCAAACGTGATCAGAAGAACCATACGCTATGTTGGTCATACGCTTCAGGGGATTCGATCAGCATTCCGCGTGTGTTACATGGGCATGATGACAAATTCCAGCCAGTGTGTCCTATGTATGTATTTGTGCATTTTCTGAAAATTCAAACTTTCCCAAATAAGCAAATCTAAATCTTCATAAATCATTGCATCTTTAGAAAATTGTTGGTCGGTACCCTTAAAAACTCTAATACTCTAACTGTAGTTTAAAGAAAAAGGGTTGATTGCATATTCTCCTCTCTATAGTGCTGGTTCCGCCTAACTCTAGAGTCTGGGGGAAATTAGGCGAAACCAGCACTATAGAGGGGGGTCTATGCAGTCAATCCAAAGAAAAAACTAAGATAATACTTTCTTAACTCATTGTTTTTCTTCCATGTAGATAAATAATGATCAATAGAACTCATAAACACTCAACACTCTTGTAGCATTTGCATCTCTATTTTTTTTTGTTTTTCCTTCTTTTTTTGCTCTCATTTTTATTTGTTCTTTCTATCGAACAAGATGAATATAGTAAAACTGGTGGATGGATTATTGATAGACATTGCCAAACAATCACCTTTGCATTAATTTTTTTTTGTTTTATGCTTTTTTGTTTTTACAGCCAGATCACCTTACAAAACAATCCAAACTCGGGATTGGTTAAGAGTTCCAAACCAAAGGCAAATTGAAAACAAACCCAAAATCAAACCATGAGACATAAACCGGAAAAAACCGGTAAGAGTACCTCTATTTGTTCATAAATTTATTCTATAACACACTATTAACTACATATTAATAAATGTTTTAAGAGTATGCAATGCTGCCGTCCCTCGCAGAATGAAAGATACAATACAAATGATCAATTCTTATAAACTTTTAATTATACAATTGCAAAACATACATAAAATTTAATTATATCTCTTAATGGCATTTCATTATATCCAAACATATACCTTAAATAGTAATTTTTGGTCCAAAATAATCCATAGAATTTAAAATATCCAAAATGTTCAACATCTAAGCATCGAATACTTAAATATCAATACTTTTTAAAAGCAAGGAACACACACGCAAGTATGATCCGCTGGGTCTCGATTAGTCTCGATCACTTCCACTGGTCGTAGTATGTTTGGCCTCTTGAGTATACGCCATCCTTGCATTCTCAACATAACGAGCATCAACACCAGCCGGTTCAAGCAATTCCAAGATCATGTTGAAGCCATGGTGGAGCCCTTCTGGAAATATATTGATACTCGGTAGGCGTACCATTTATTCAAGAATGAACAAGTTTGCCAGACACTCAAGATATGCATCTTTAATATCCTTCGGCATTCCAATACCTACAAGCCTAGAACCTGGCGGTTATAAAGGAAAATCCTAGTATATAATATAATATGGCGGTTACAAAAACAACCGACGATCAGAGATCAGATACTCGGGAGTCGTACCATTTCTTCAAGATTTTTATATAATAATATTTTTTTAAAATATTTTAGATAACTTATAAAATGTTTTGAATAACTCTATTTGGGAAGAAACAGCCTTTGTTGATAACCTTCGCCTCCAAAACAGTTAAGTACAGAAGAATCTGCGGCATTGTCAGTGATTTTAGACTCACAACAAGAAATGCTATGGAAGCCGGTAAGCAATTTTTTGTTTTGTTTTTACAATTTTGTAAGACGATTACATATACAATTTTGTATCATACTTTTTTTTTTTTTTTTTAATGATTGGTGTTTCAAACAGAGATTATGGTGCAAGGTTTAGCTCCGACTTGTGGAAAATACCGAGAAATTCATAAATCAATAATGTTATAAACACTATGTAGGATTTATAAAAAACAACTTCCTCCTAAAAAATTTACATGTCGTTGTTGTTGTTCATAAATTAAATATGTAATTCGTCATTCTCATTGATCAAATATGTTATGTTTTTCTATAACTATAATAAAATATATTTTTTGTAATAGAAACATTAAATAGATATGAAATTCCATTAATGTCATTAAAAATGATTTTGTGTTAAGAAAATCAATATAGTTTTTATATGATAAAATTTATTAAAATAGTACTTGTCAACATGTAAATTTGATAGACGAGAACGTATGTAGCTTATATTTTTGTATTAATGTCATATCATGTTATCATAAAATTCAACTTCAGTAAAATAATGTAGGTTTATAACAAAATAATGTCATTTTAATACATATTTAGTTTTTTCAACTATATTTGTATAATCTTAAAAAATATTTATTTTATATAAAAAATACAAATATAGTTGAAAACAAACTATATATATATATATATATATTGAACTTATATTATTTTCTTATAAACCTACATTATTTTACTGAAACTTCTTTCTCAATATTGAGATTGTCTTCTGGCGGTCAACGTGGAATCCAAAACCATAACAAGTAGGCCTGCGAGTTCGGTTATTTCGGGTAGTTCGGATCGGATAGTTCGGTTTTTCGGATAGTTCGGTTTTAGAAAAGTTGGCCGAAACTAACCGAAACATAATTCGGTTCGGTTAGTTCGGTTTTCGGGTAGTTCGATTATTAATTTTAAAAACCGAAACTAACCGAAATTTTTTAATTTTGGTTTAAATTCGGTTAAAATCGGTTAAATTCGGATAAAATCGGGTAAATTCGGATATCTCGGGTATTTTCGGGTAATTCGGTTATTCGGTTCGGTATAATTCGGTATAGTTTGGTATTTTTTGGTTAAAAAAAAAAAAAAAAAAAAAAATCGGTTAACCGTTCGGTTCCCTGAACCGAACCGAACAAACCGAGAACCGAACTAATTTTCAAAGTAAAACCGAACAGAACCGAACTAAAACCGAACTAGAACCGAGAACCGAAAAATTCGGTTCGGTTCGGTTCGGCCAATTCGGTTCGGTTATAATTCCCAGACCTAATAACAAATGTGGAAACGGGTGAAACATATTTTATTACGTGATACATGCAGTTCGTATGATTATATATATATATATATATATATATATATATATATATATATATATATATATGTTTTTAGAAGCCTGGTTTCTGTTTTGGTAGCCGAATTTCTGGTTGTTAATTATGCACTTGTTGTTGCATCAACCTCAGACATTAGTTCACCGAATGTGATATTTTCCCCCAAAGTTTCGTCTCATTGAATAAATATATTTATTTTTTGCTTTAACTATAATAATTTTTTTTTGTAGTAGTAGAAAGATCAAATAGATATGAAATACATACACCAAATTGACCCTTAGGAAAATTGGCATCAATAAACAATTTGTTTTATTATTAACTACATGAGATTTTAGCAAATGACCATAAAAAGTTATAATAGCGAGGTAACCATATAAAATATGTGGTTATAGTATTTCCTGTATATTCTACAATATATGAGAGAATACCCTCAATTTGAAATGGAAGGGAGAGAACGTGCTGACGTTATCCTCGTAGGTGGTGTAATAGTAAAAAGTAAAGGCTAGAGATTTACAGAACATGACACGTATTCTAGTGAAAGCAACCGTCATTACTGTACTATATATTCATATTAGTTCTATTTTAAATAGATCAAGTATGTGAAAGACTATTCTTAATCAAGAAAACATGTACTACATCGTCTTGTACTATTACTTGAAAAAATAGAATGAGAGTAATATGTGATTTCTCACCCGTCGGAGTCCTGCGTATATGCTTTGATGTCTGTCTGAGATGAAGACAAGTTCACTAGAGTCAACAACAAAACTGTTGAGGTAGTAGAAAAAACACGCTCACGCATCATCATTCTCGTTGTCCACCACACGAAAGTAAGTGAGAATATTTGAAAACTCGTAATGGGACATGTGAGTAATATTTTTATATTATTCTTCATAGTTGTGGTATAGTACGCTGTCGAATATAAAATGTAACTTAATGTATATGTACTATACGGTTATGCATTTCTGGTAGCGCTAAACTATATTTTTTGCATAATAGTAATCTGTAATATAGTATGGACCGATATTGAAAATATAATAGAAATGATGTTAGAAGGAGTAGTACTGTCACCGTTGTCATTATTTACAACTAGTTGTGATATATATATTAGTGCTTAGGTTGGCGACGAGAAAACACTACTCGCATATAGGTGTATGACCTCAGCCAAATCTCTTCCTCTTTATTTTTTTGCCTAAACGAAGAGGCTAGTTTCGACATTGCATAGTGGATCATGGTTATTTGGTTTATTATTCAAACAACATAGCTATATTCTTTGAAGTTTTTTCCAATGTGGTTAGATCGCTAAAAAGCCATAACTACATAACCAAAAAAACACTGCTATATAACCTACAACATATATGATTGTGTCCTTGCTTACATGTCACATTCTCCTAATCTCCTCATATCTTTCTCTTTCTTTCAATTTTTTTTGCCTTTCAATCTTATTTTCTTAAAATCTCTTCAAAAAACAAAAATTGATTCAAACTTGAAGTTTGATTGGAAAAAATCTACATTTTTCACATATGTCTTAACTTTTTTTATACGGACATGAATTTTTCAAAAGATTGATATATTATTTTATGTAAGAACATTTCATTCCATTATATATATTTTTCTATATAGAATGGTACATATTTATGCATATTTTTTTTTGTTTTTGCACTAAAAATGATGCTTTATGTAATTGGATTGTGAATGAGATTAAGATATTTCTATGTCTAAAATCACGCACTTTGTTGCAAAATGATTTTCTAGTCAGGATAATTAATAATAATTGGAATTTGTTTTGGGCTCGCAAATCTATACTATTATGCATAATCATATAGTATAGTTGGGGTTTACACATGAATCATATAGTAACAAATCATTTAATTATATCTATGTCTTTTTATATTGAATGTCAAATTTTATATATTAGTTAACCACTATATACCACTTTTTCAAAGTGTTGTTTCATTCAACCCCTTTTAATGAGTTTAGAATATTTGTATGCATAAAGTTATGCAATTTGTTACAGAGTTATTTTCGGCTTTTAAATATATACTATTATAAATATTTATATAATATAATTTGGTTTTACATATAAATCATATAGCACACAAATCATTCCAAAATTAAATTCGTTTAGTTTACTTAACTTTTGAGCATATAAATCATTACAAAATTAAATTTGTTTAGTTACATATTCTAAGTGACTCACCATATGCTTTTGAGCATGTGACCAGTTAAAGCACAATGCCTTTTCTCCTGAAACCAACTCCACGAGAACGATGCCATAGGTGTAGATGTCACTTTTCTTGTTCAATGTGCTTGTCTGCAAATACACTGGATCCAAGTAACCTAGAGTGCCTTGGACCAATGTTGTAAGTTGTTCACTGTTTCCAGGGACAAGCCTAGAAGCTCCAAAATCAGATATTTTGATAGATAACATTTCATCCAAGAGAATGTTGGCAGGTTTGACGTCCCGGTGAACTATTGGCACGGAAGAAAAGAAGTGGAGGTATGATAAAGTCTTAGCGATCTCTGCAGCAATTCTCAATCGGTCTGACCTAGGCAGAGAAGAACCAAGCGAGTTGTCATAAATGGTTCCACCGGACACAAATTCATAGACCAAAAGGGGAACTTGTGTTTCTAGGCAGCAACCCAAAAGCCTCACCACGTGTGGATGGTTGATTCGAGAAAGGAGGACTAGCTCATTGATGAATTGTTCAACTTGGTTACGGCCCCAAACTCGAGATTTTTAATGAAAACATCATATTTAGAATGATATGAAATTATTTGTGTGTGAAACTTATTTTATGGTTTCCAGCGAAATATTTCATATTTCGAGTTAGAGTTGTATTTATAGTTGAATTATTAAAGGTTATGAAAAATAGTATAATATGGTATTTTATTATATGTGTGGCTACATAGAACGTTGTCTTCTTCAATGACGACAATATTCATGTCTTTAAGAAATTTGTGAATGTTTTTAAGAATTCAAATAATGTTAGATACAATATATATATATATATATATATATATATTAATGCAAGATATAATTAATTAACAGTATGTGATTAACTCATTAAACAAGATCAATTATAATTGTAAATATATTTTTAAAAAATATTTATTATAATATAAACAAATATAGTTGAAAACAAATTACATATACATTAAAATTACATTATTTTGTTGAAACCTACATTATTTTATTGAAATATTTTTCTCAATATTGAGATTGTCTTTGAGTGGTCGGTTGAACCGGTCAACATGGATTCTAAACCCATAACAAGTGTGGAAACGAGTGGAGCGTATTTTTCCACGCGAAACATGCAGTTTGTACGATATATTTATATATATGTATTACATAAACGTTGGTTCATGTTCTATTTATATGCTCAGCAAGCGTTATTGCCTCTGCATTGGTATCCTAATAGATAACTTCTGTGATCAAACTAGATCTTTGAAATATACACCTTAGTTTGTTAAAAAAAATGGAGTATTAAAAAGAGTACTAAAAATAGGTTCTTCCAAATTTATGATTACATTCACTTTTGTTGTTATGATGGCTATTTCTAGTGACTTGTTTTCTAAGGTATATGTTTTTTTGTTTTGTTTTTAATGATTGGTAGTTGAGACAAGGATTAGGGTGCAAGCTTTAGCTCTAACCTGTGGAAAATATTGTAATGAGAAATTCTTAAATCATGACTGTTATAAACATTGTGTAGGATTGTGTTATAAAAATGGTGTTTGCATTCTATCTGAAGGACTTCCTCCTAAAATATCTACATATGATTGTTGTTGTTAATTAATTAAATATGAAATTCATCATTCTATCATTGATCAATGTTGTTGTTATATGTTAAAATTTATTAAAAATAGCACTTGTCCACATGTAATTCTGATATATCAAATTTTCATGTCATTTATAAACTTCAATCGGTCACATAATGTAAGTTTCTAACAAAATAATGTAATTTTAATATATATACAGTTTGGTTTCAACTATATTTTTATATTTTTTTATATAGTAACAAATATTTACTATTATGAAAAAATAATATTTATATGCATATAATAATATATTTATTTTCTGTACTTTGTAATATTTATTTATTTATGGACTTTTGATTTGAGAAATTAAAAGTGCTACTTGAATTATTTGTATGCAAAATTCAGTTGTTCTATAAACTTGTTTATGCAGTTGTTTAGATGTTTGGTCGTGAATCAAAATCACATTTTGTAACCTTTGTGAAAGTTTATTAAGCATATTGAACGAAGAAGAGACTAAAATTCTGGAAATAATTAAAACCAATTCATTGAATTTGATGAGTCTTAAACTCTAACTAGTGACCATTAGAGGAACAATAACAATGAAAAGAAAAATAATGAATATGAACAAAATAATAAGAGTGAATGGGAATGAAATGCATTGAAGGAAAAAAATAAATATTTTTTTTTCTTCCCCACATTTGATAAAAAAATATTTTTGTTCTATAATTTCTTTTAGAATAAGGAATGAGAAGGATTGATATTATAAAAAAAATATTATTACTAAATAGTATAAATTTTAAGGAATGAAGAGGAATTCATTATTCCTTTCTCATTTCTTTGGTCACCATTCGCACTTTTAATCAAAAACTGACAAAACAAAACAAACGCAATTTTGCAAAATTGATTTAGAACGTTTTTCTAAACCGATCTTCAAAATTCCGGTTTACATTTTGTCAAACGGTCATTTATTTTACGTGTGAGTAAAAAAGTGGTAAGCAAAATTTGAACCTTTTATTTTTGAAATGGGCCTTTATGTTTTGGGCTTTACCATTTCTTTTTCAAAATTGAATTTTACAGAGATGTATAAATATCGATTTAACGGAAGAACATTTGTCATTTTCGATTTAACTGACAAAAAGAAAAGCAGCTGTTTGAATCCTAATTTTTTTTTTTTGAGTTTTTTTTAGTGATTTCGTTTTTGTTTTTCTCTCAAATAGATTGTTCTGTGTTTGTGTATTTCCGTTTTCTTCATCGGAGCTATTTTCTAGAATTGAAATTGAAACGCCCTTTTTATATTTTTTCTCTCTCGATCTGATTGAAATTGAAATTGAAATTTATTTTTTTTCGTCGGAGCTGTTTTCTAGAATTGAAATTGCTTGATTCAGATTTCTACCTTGTTTGGGTTTACATTTTACTGGCAAAATCGATTTCCCAGTGATAGTAAATAGGGATAGTAAATTGCTTGACTCAGATTTATCTGATTCTCTTCCAACGTTTTTGAATTTTCAGATGAAGGAAGTGTTGGTCGATAATTGAGTTTGGTCTAATTTACATAATTAGTTATTAAGTAAGTATATGTTAAGAGGTGTGTGTAAGAGTCGTGTTCTTAAGAACGGGTAGTTACGGTTACAACTCTTAACTTTTGTATTGTTTCAAATCTATTTAAGTTGTTGTTGTTGTAATGCAAATGACAAGTTTCAAGTAAATAAAAGTTTATCTTTCGTTTATGTTCTTCTTTAAAAGAGAAGAGATAATTCTTTATCTCTACTCTGTTTCTTCGTTCTTTTACTCTGTTTTGGAAAATCAATATTCTAACAGGAAGAAAGTAACTTCGACTTTTGGCAGAGAAAAACAGATCAGTTCTTATGTATTCCTTTTATTCGGGCTTGATCATCATCTTCAGGGCTTTGCTCGCTTTAATTCACTGTGTAACGATTCGGGCCAGACTCATTTAAATAAATTTAAATAAATTGATTTGGCTACCTATGTCATCAAAGTGCACTTACATTTTCCGGTCACTTACCCCGAGAAAAATCCAGAGTTAAGCATGCTTATGCTAGAGTAGGACTAAGATAGGTGACCTTCCGGGAAGTTCTCTGCGCAACCGTGTGAGTGAGGCCAAAACACGGGGAAAGGTCACGTGGTGATTCAGACAAATTCACACAAGTGTTCAACGGTCTTTGCTCCGTTGTTAGCCAGTGTAATAAGAGAAACTGGTTTGTTTTTGCCCTCAACAGAACTCAGTCCAAGCAAGCATCTCTCGGATATAGAGCAAATCTTGGTAGGACAAAAGCACTTCAGGTCAGCTTAGAGGATTAGTAAACTGCCAAATCAATATAGAGGTAAAAGCAATCCGGTTTAACATTTTACTTTTCGATTTTTTGGTGAACATTTCACATTTTTGTGTCTATTGGTTTCAGTTTGTGCTCTTGTCTTGTTACGTGTCTCACTTGCTTTGTTTTTCTCTATCATATTTTCCAGTTTATAGTTTTTCTAAAAGATTTCAGATAAACTTTTTTTTATAGCTTTGTTTTTCTAAAAGCTCTGTTTTCACTATAACTTTTAAACTTTCAAAAAATTTAGTGGGTGTTTCTGTATTACCTGATTGATTATGAAAACTTAAGTGTACTTGCGTAGTGTGAAAACAAGTCGAACATAGTGTCCATTCATTGGTCGTTAGAGATGGCATGTTCTATTTGTCTTCACACTTATGATCACTTAGTTTCTAATTAATTTGGCAATATAAATTTCCCTCTCTCGTATTTTCCAGTGTATAGTGTTTCTAAAAGATTTTAGATAAAAAAAATTTCTATAGCTTTGTTTTTTCTAAAAGCTACTTTTAAAACTTTTAAAAAAAATTAGGAGGTGTTTATGTATTACATGATTGATTATGAAAACTAATTGTAATTGCATAATGTGAAAACAAGTCGAACAAAGTGTCCATTCATTGGTCGTTAGAGATGTCATGTTTCATTTATCTTCACACTTATGATCACTAAGTTTCTAAATAATTTGACAATACGAATTTCGCTTTCTCGTATTTCCAAGTTTTTTTAAAATCTTTAAGTTAAAACGTTTTCTTTATAGCTTCGTTTTTCTAAAAGCTCTGTTTTCAATCTTCTGTTACTTAGTTTCTAATTAATTTGGCAATAAAAAATTTCCTCCGTCGATATATCAATCTATCTTCCATGAAAATATGTATTTACTTTAGATAGTTCTAGCTTATTGTTTAGAAATAGTACATATACTCCAAAGCGTCTATCAAGACGAGAATCAGAACTCAGAAGGATGGATTGTTGGAGAATGTTTTGAAAGTTCTCAAGGAAATTCATGAAGGATTCCTTAAAAGGCGGAGTAGTTAAATAGTGATTCAAAGGATGCGAGGCTGTTTCTGCATGATCTCTGCACACCCCAATGTTTCTAGATAATTTATCAACATTTCCTTTTTCTTATCTGTATCGGGTTTGGGACAGTAAAACCATTGTCTTTTTCTTTTATACTGCGTGAGTTTCACACCTTCGGCCCATAATCTTCCTCATTACTCGCAGTCAGCCTCTAAAGAAGAGTTGAATCCGAGAAACAAATGAATCAACCTCCTTATACTACTACCAGACCACCACATCTTTGGTAGTAAAAACATTATCTTACGTTTATATTTACTTAATTCACTAAAATTTAGTAAAAAAAAGTCCTAAAAAGGCGATGTGGTCCAATTTCGTTATCATTTTTTTTAATCTTTTACTAGTTCATCAAATTCGCCTATATTATAACATAAAACAAATAATAATTTCATTGAATAGACAAATTTGCTAATGTTTCTTTTTAAGTCATCATACTATAATCACTAGATTCTTTTCTACTTTGTTTGGTCAAAAGATTTGTCATTTTTTTGTTGGGGGGAAAAAGATTAATCTTTTAAGTTAAAAATCTACATTAAATTGATAAGGAATAAAATTTGAATGTGACTTCTTTATGTAATTATAAATAGATAATTTTGTGATCAAACTATATCTTTGAGATATACATCTTAGTTTATTAAAAAATTAAGTATTAAACAGAGTACTGAAAATGGGCTCCTCCAAATTTATAATTATATTCAGTCTTGTTGCTATAGCGGCCATTTCTAGTGATTTTTTCTCTGGTATATGTTTTTTTTTTTTAAAAAAATATTTTTTATACTGTTACATATACAATTTTGTATTTTTTTCCAATTTTTTTGCTTTGTTTGTTATGATTTGTAGTTGAAACATGGATTATGGTGCAAGGTTTAACTCCGACTTGTGGACACGGTTGTACCGAAAAATTCCTAAATCAAGACTGTTATAAACATTGTGTAGGGTTGTCTTATGAAAAAGGTGTTTGCATTCTATCCGAAGGATTTCCTCCTAAAATTTCTACATATCGTTGTTGTTGTTCATGAACCATATACATTGTATTGATTTAAATTTGAAGCTTAAAATATTAATTTTTGATATTAAATTTAAAGCATATACATTGTATTGATATAAATTTGAAGTTTAAAATATTAATTTTCGATAGCTCCTATATATTAATTGATAAACAATTTTAAAGAGTAGGCTTATTTTTTAAAATATTTACAGTGATGCCATTTTGCTGATGTGTCATCACCACACTTATTCTCTCATTATTTTAATACAAATTTCCTTTTTTGATTAGACTAATTACATTATATGTCTTTATCCATTTATTACTTTTAATATAACCAAAAAAATATGTTTTAATTTTTGGATTATTTAAAATCGAATTTTAGGTTATGAGATGATTTATGATATACATCATATTACACAATACATTTTAAAAAATGAATAAAACAATAGTTTAAAAAATATTATTTAATGAAATATAATTTATACACAATTTATGATATACATAATACTCTTTTTTGATTAAGCAGAAAATATGTTTACAATAAAAAAGACTTCGATATGTGTGATTTTAATAAAAAAAAGTTATAACAAATTAAAAATATAATATAAGTTACAATAAAAAATACTTCGATATGTGTGATTTTAATAGATATCTATATTTATAAATATCTTTTTGTTTATATGGTTTCTTAATAGAACCATATAAATTAACCAAATAATATAAATATTTAAACTTGAAAATAAGTTAAAAATATTATGTCAAAAAGTTAAAATATTAATTATATTTTTCACATATATATAAAACTGATTAAATTATTTTTATTTTAAACAATTTCAAAATCATCTTTAATAAAATTATTTATAGATTTTTCATAGTTAAGTTTATAGCATATACATTGTATTGATTTTAATTTGAAGTTCATTTTGAAATTTTGAATTCATTTACAATTATGTTTCAAGAATTAATAAGTGAACAGTCTCAGCGAATAAGCCCAACTGCAAGAACAATGCACTTATCAGCCCAAATGCCGAGCCTAACCATGCCCATGGAAGATTATACGTTTTCACGAAATCTTCTCTTTCTTCAACAGATTGAATGGTGGTTAACACTTTACTAACCACCTCCTTAACGACTTTCCTGATTAACTTGGCCTCAGATCTGTGACATTAGAGAGAAAAACCACTCAGATCTTTTGGACTTTGGTTTTGGAAATGTATCTATGCCATTAGATTAAAATGAAACATGAAGAGGATGGCAAAATGGCCAACCACGCGGATCAATCAGGCTTCTACCATTTCCGTAATGGGCCATAACATATTTTGAGGCTCAGAAGAAAGTCTCATAAAAATAGATATCTGTAAAGATTATTTTAATAAAAATAACAATTTGTGCTTGCAGATTTTTTCCAGGGATTTTAAGCGAAATAGTCATATTGGCCTTTAGCCATCACTGAAAAATTCCTCCTTTCACTTTCCATATCCTATTCTATTTACTCTTTCTGATGAATCGACTGAATTTTTTTTCCCCTCTGTTGATGGCAGATGAAACCCCAAGACAAGGTCTTACTAGTTCTCGGATCATGGGTCCGCAATGGAAGGGAGAGGTGGGTTTTCGAACCTGAAAGTGGAGATGAGGAAACCTTCATCTGGTTTAAACCGGGATGTCATACAAGGAGCTGTAGCGAAAGTGAAAGACAATCTGGTACTCAGAGCACATAACATCCACATAAAGCTATCTTACCAGTACCCTGGATGGGTGTCGACGATGGCGACGGAACAACGCCTCTATATGTTAATGACGATCAGGATGTCTATAAATTGAAGACATCATATCTCTTGTCGGCTTAAATGGTGACGTGTGACAGCAGCTGCGACTACCGTTGGAAAGTAAACTTGATTTTGGATCAAGATTAAGTTTGGAGTAATGGTAATTGGGCTTAAACCCAAAACACTTAATCCAAATATTAACTACTTTCACCGCCTAAAAATGTTCTAGAGAGTAATTGAAAAAGTAAAATCTAGACACTTGTCTAGTTAATAAATAAGTAGAATTTCTAAAACTAGGATTAAATGCTTAGATAAGTTTGTAAGTCGGAGGCTATAAAAAGCCATCACCACCACGTTGTAATCTTATATAATAAAGTAAGGTTTTTTTGAGAAGTGAATTTTGAAATGCTGACATGTGGCAGATGATGTGTCACCTACATTTAAAGAAAATAAAACATAAATACATTAAAAATTTGAAATGTGTAATTCATAATTGTAACATTTAATTCATCTTTTTATTTTGTTGTTCTTAATTTAATAATAGGTGTACTTCATTTTTAATAACCAGAAAAACTATAATTAACTACATAACTATAGAAAAAACATATGTGATATCTTATAACATATACTAAAGTTATTCATCAGGAGCCCTGAAAATTTTGGGACGGGTTTTCCGTTCCCTCCTGTACTGTCCTGAATTTTTCGTCCCATTCCCTATCCCGTGTAAAATAATTATCCATTCGAAACCATTTATTTTATTAATACGGGTATGGGAAGGGAATGAGTATTAGATCGTGTACCCGAATTACCCGTTCAAAAATGAAAAACTTGAAAATTCTATATATATTTTTTCAAATCATTCTGAAATTTTCTAGGACGTTCTATCATATTTCCTTTTGAGAATTATTTTCCAATTCACTAATTTTCTGTTTCTGTCCCATAGCCGTAGATTTCCGTCCTGAGTCCCAAAATTTTCAGGGCTGACATACCTTCATTCTACACATTTACATTTGAAGGAAAAACTTCTCAACAAAAAAATAAAAAATCCAACTACATTAAATAATTAAATACAATATACAAAAAAATAAAAACAAAAAACTGCAATAGAGATTCTACAACAATCTATAAATAGAAAGAACAAAACAACAATCTACAACACAACTCACTTTTATTACAACATAAATTTCCAATAGAATATATATATATATATATATATATATATATATGCATTACACTATCATATAATTTCTTTCACACAGTCAACCGGAACAAACTGCGTCTCAAAATCACACGTCCACTCCGTCAAAAATAGAACATCAACTACACAATCCGTTTTAGCACCGATCAAATACTTCAAGTAAATAACACTATCTACCTCACTTATCATGATATGGATGACACAACATCAAATATATTAACCGAAAGTTTAATAAACTTTATTCGGAAATCTATGCTATCACGTCGACCACATAACACACAATGCCTCGAAGTCTCTTCTGAAATTGAATATTTCAATCCAAATGCATCAAGAAAACTATATGTTGATTTTGTAATAGAAGACGTACGTAGAGAGAACATAAATCCAAACTACACAAGAAGAATATGACAATTGTGATATATGTTTTGATAATCTACGAAGACCAAAAAATATCTTAACATTTAATTTTACATTCACAAATTTCATCACAAATATATTTCAGATTGGTTATACTATAAAATAACATGTCCTTAATTATTGTCGACAAGAAATTCTCATTCACTATATATATTATTATTCCACCAATCTTTCAATACAAAGTTATAAAACTACATGATATTTACAAAATAAAAATTAATATTTATCCACAATTTTTTACTAATAAATTTTATAAAATAAATTTTAAAAATTAAACATTAAAATTATTACTAATCCGTGCAACGCACAGACCTTCTCCTAGTATAATATAGAACCAAGTTTCATAAAAAAGACCTCTTAAGAAGTTTATAAAGCATTCCAAAAGAGTTTATAAAACACATATAGAATAGAACCAAAATTCCTCTTCCAACAAAACACATATAAAACACGTATATAGAATAGAACCAAGTTTCCTCTTCCAACAAAGTGGTATTAGAGCCAGGTTGATCCTCTTAGAGATGGCGAGTACAAGTGTTCCCTTCCAAGTTCCGATGCTCACAAAAGGCAACTACAACAATTGGAGTCTAAGAATGAAGGCGATCTTAGGAGCTCATGATGCGTGGGAGATAGTCCAAAAAGGCTACGTTGAACCAGAGAATGAAGGTAGTCTATCTTAAGCTCAAAAGGATAGTTTGAGAGACTCATCTGCCTAATCCATCAAGGATTGGATGAAAATACGTTCGAGAAGGTCGCAGAAGCAAAGTCGGCCAAAGAAGCATGGGAGAAGCTTCAAACTTCTTACAAAGGAGCGGAGAAAGTTAAGAAGACACGTCTTCAAACTCTGAGAGGAGAATTTGAGGCATTGAAGATGAAGGAAGGTGAACTCATCTCAGAATATTTCTCAAGAGTTTTAACAGTTACTAACAACCTTAAAATAAACAGCGAGAAGTTAGACGAGGTGAGAATCATGGAGAAAGTTCTTAGATCGTTGGATCAAAAATTGAGCATATCGTCACCGTCATTGAAGAGACAAAATATTTGGAGACTATGACGATAGAGCAAATTCTTGGGTCATTACAAGCTTATGAAGAGAAGAAGAAGAAAAAGAAAGATATTGTAGAACAAGTACTCAAGATGCGTATTGATCCAGCTAAAGAAGAAGGTGGCCGAAGTCATCCGAGACGAGGTGGCGGTCAAACCCGAGGAAGAGGTCGTGGATCTGGTTATGGACGAGGTTGGAGATCTTATGAAGACAACACCAACCAAAGAAGAGAAAACTCATCAAGAGGTCGTGGAAGAGGAGTTCCAAAATCAAGGTACGATAAGTCAAACGCTAAATGCTACAATTGTGGAAAATTTGGACATTATGCTTCCGAATGCAAGGCTCCAAATAACAATAGAGTTGAAGAGAAGTTCAACTACGTTGAAGAGAAAAGCCAAGAAAATGATATGCTATTAATGACATAGAAAATGATATGCTATTAATGGAATATAAGCAAAATGAACGAGATGAGGTCCACAAGTGGTACCTTGACAGCGGTGCAAGTAATCACTTGTGCGGAAAAAGAAGCATGTTCGTTGAGCTTGATGAGGGTGAAAGGAGACGTGGCTTTAGGAGATGAATCAAAGATGGAGGTGAAAGGAAAAGGAAATATTCTCATCCGAATGAAGAATGAAGATCATTAATTCATCTCCAAAGTCTACTACATTCATCTTGAGCCTAGGATAACTCTTAGAGAAAGGTTATGATATTCGACTAAAGGATAATAGTCTTTCAATAAGAGATCAAGCTAATAATCTCATTACCAAGGTGCCGATGTCAAAGAATAGAATGTTCGTTCTTCACATTCAAAATGACATCGCACAATGTCTCAAGATGTGCTACAAGAAGGAGTCTTGGCTTTGGCATCTATGTTATGGACATCTCAATTTTGGAGGTTTGGAGTTACTTTCCAAGAAAGAAATGGTGAGAGGATTGCCTTGCATCAATCATCCAAATCAAGTTTGTGATGGATGTTTGCTTAGAAAGCAAATCAAAATGAGCTTTCCAAAGGAGTTAGAAACAAGAGCACATAAGCCATTGGAACTCATTCATACAGATGTTTGTGGCCCGATTAGACCAAGATCACTCGGTAAGAGCAACTACTTCCTTCTCTTTATTGATGATTTTCAAGAAAAACATGGGTTTACTTTTTGAAAGAAAAATCGGAAGTTTTTGAAAACTTCAAAAAGTTCAAAGACCATGTTGAGAAGGAAAGTGGCCTTGTGATCAAAGCCATGAGATCTGATCGTGGAGGAGAGTTCATGTCCAAAGAATTTCTGAAATATTGTGAAGATAACGGCATTAGAAGACAATTGACGGTACCGAGAACCCCTCAACAAAATGGAGTGGCGGAAAGGAAAAACAGGACAATTCTCGAGATGGCGAGAAGTATGCTCAAAAGTAAGAAATTACCAAAGAAGTTTTGGGCAGAAGCAGTTGCATGCGCGGTTTATTTATCAAACCTATCTCCTACAAGAAGCGCTTCCGGAAAAACACCACAAGAAGCTTGGAGGGGGAGGAAGCCCGGTGTTTCACACCTACATGTATTTGGGAGTATTGCTCATGCTCATGTACCAGATGAGAAGAAGAGCAAACTAGATGATAAAAGTTAAAAGTACATCTTCATTGGTTATGATGCCAACTCTAAAGGCTACAAGCTCTACAATCCTGAAACAAGGAAGACAATCGTTAGTCGAAATGTCATCTTTGATGAAGAAGGAGAATGGGATTGGAGTTCAAATGATGAAAACTACAACTTCTTTCCATTTGTTGAAGAAGAGAATATGGAGCAGCCAAGAGAGGAGTCTATTAGACCACCAACTTCGCCAACATTAAGTTCTCAAGGAGAAGAGAGCTCGAGTGAAAGGACTCCACGTTTTAGGAGTCTACAAGATATTTACGAGGTAACCGAAAATCAAGACAATCCTACTTTATTTTGTCTATTTGCGGATTTCGAACCCATGAACTTCCAAGAAGCAATGGAGAAGAAGACATGGAGAAACGCAATGAATGAAGAGATTAAATCAATACAGAAAAATGAGACATGGGAGTTAGCTTCACTTCCACATGGGCATAAGGCGATTGGTGTAAAATGGGTGTACAGGGCAAATAAGAACTCTAAAGGAGAAGTTGAAAGATACAAAGTAAGATTGGTGGCAAAAGGTTATAGTCAAAGAGCCGGAATCGACTATGACGAGGTATTCGCCCCTATTGCTCGATTAGAAACGGTTAGACTAATCATCTCAATAGCAGCCCAAAAGAGTTGGAAGATACATCAAATACAAATTAAATCAGCCTTCTTAATGGAGATCTTAAAGAAGAAGTTTACATTGAGCAACCACAAGGCTATAAAATCAAAGGAGAAGAAGACAGTCTTGAGGTTAAAGAAGACACTTTATGGGTTAAAACAAGCACCAAGAGCTTGGAATACTCGAATGGATAAGTATTTCAAGGACAAAAGCTTCACCAAGTGTCCATATGAGCATGTGATGCGGTAGGATTTAGAGCTTCAGTTCTTCAAGTTTTAAATTTATAAACCCTAATGCATGCAAGTGCACAGATGTGCATTGTAATACTTAAGGTGTCGAACCACATAGAGTGTATGATTAACTACAGAATCAGTGACGGTTAGAAAACGTTCCTAAGACAAGAAGGGGGGGTTTGGAGAAGGGTGTTTCGCGGACGGTGGCTATTGAATGCATGAATCGTGAAGCAAGTTTATATAGGGCTGGTTGTCAATCAACCCTATATATGGAAGAAAATAACAAACATGCAAACAAAGCGTTGTGCTCAAGGTTGTTCTTTGGGGTAATAGGCGATTTTCCCTAAACTGATTCACTGGTTTTAACGACTTAACTCTGACAAGCAAGATCGATCTGTGAACATCTATTTCGCAGGTATACTGTCGTATCCTGCGTCCTAGACGAACACGCAATAAGATCGAGACAATAAACATTCAGACATCTTTTAAAGGATGCTATCTACCCTATTATGGTCTAGATCTGAGATTCAGGACATTCGTCGCTCTCAAGACCCTGCGATCAGAATATAGTTCATGACGCTAAACTCATGCAATAAGAACGAATATGGTGAGACAGAAAACCCTAATATGACTAAGCAGTTGATAAGCCACTTATTCAAACCAAGAGATCGAGAACAAGACAATTAAACAAAAGAGAATCGATGATGATCTAAACTAACCCACGTGTATGCCCGAGAGTTAACCTCAAAACACCTAAGAACAAACTTCGATCTAACAACCTAGCAATCAATCCATGAATCCCCTTTGGAATCCCTTGAACACAACAAACGAATCTACCCTAACATGATTGGGGCGAGTAGAGACGAAATCAATGAATGCATAACTTGTATAAATCGATAAGAAAGAAGGAGGGTTCAAGAACAGATCTATCTCCCTTAGAGAACAAAGAATGAAAAACAATGAAAGGTATGCTAAGAGGCGGCCGTGAGGCCTTCTCTTAGGGTCCCCTCTGGTGGCACACGAAATTAGGTTGTAGAATAAAAGTATTTATAGGTCTTCAGGTCTTTCTAGGCGTCATTTAGGGTTCCACCGAGTTTGGCAGCAATTGGGCTTGACGTGCTTGCAAACAGGCTTCAAAAACGTGTTTTATGTTGGCCTTGCCACGGACCGCTCATGGCCCGGCCACATGGGGTTTGGCCGGATGAAGAAGTGTCCGTGGCGCGGTGGAGAGTGCTCTGGCCGTGGTCACGAGCCTTGGTGGCGTGGCCATTGGTCTTGCAACTTCTACACTTGCTTCTCCCGCGAGACTGCATAATATGTCTTCAGTAAAACCGTCATAACTCCAGATCTAACCGTTAGTTTCCCTTGAAACAACTAGGATATGAAAGATAACAGTCCCTATATCTGGTATCCAAATTTGAGAAAGATCGCGTGGTGGGAAGGTCTTGATCGGATGTTAAACGTCTAGCATCTCGAATTTGTCCAAAATACCGTTTTGCTCCGAAAAGCTCCATTTTGCATTCTTTTTGTTAAGATTACCTGAAAAGAGTCTTGAACACACAAATACTCGAAAACTACTATTTATGCATTAAAACCTTAGTGAAATACTTATTAAAGCACTCACTTATGATAGTAAAAACGGTGAAAATATGCATGTTATCAACTCCCCCAGACTTAAACCTTTGTTTGTCCTCAAACAAAATCGAAATCTAAGTAAGGAAAAGAGGTTTGAAAACGTGGAAACTCACCAATACTTGGGAACTCATCAAGTCTAGCAATCGACCTGTTTGAGCCACGTAACTCGGAATCTAGCTTCATGGCGTTTGGGTCTAGTTACCTTGAGCTTTTCACCCTTCCCGGATACGCTTCAAGGTCCCTTTGAGTATTTCGAGCTCTATCTTGTTGACCCCTTCATTCATTTAGGCGTGCGGTCTCTATCGAGGGAGTATTGGTCGACGAGACATTATACTCTTCTCTTTCCAACATCTAGACAAAGACATTTCAGACACAACTCTCCTATTTTCTCTTCCCTTAGTCGATTTCTCCCTACTTTTCTAGGGTATCATTTTATTTTTTCTATCGACTTTCTTATTCCATTTTTTTTTCTTTCTTCTTAGCTTGAGAATGATCACTTCTTTGAAGTTTACATGATTGCTGCGAACCGTCATTGTCCTTTAAGGAACTCTGGTTGCCATTCCCAAACTAAAACCTTTCTTTCTATATTTTTTTTTTTTTTTTTATAACAAGGGAAGATCAAGGAGAGGTTGCATTGCATCTACTTAGTCATGCTAGAGTCTAAAAGAGGAGCAAAGTTCGAAGTACCTCAAGCCCCTTGACGAGAAGATTTGATTCATTAGGTGCGGAGTCAACGCAAGATCCTTCGAGTACTCTAGAGATTAGAACTTTCTCCGCTGGAATGATCCACTCGCCGTGTTCAACTTAGTAAACCTTGCTTCTAAATCCGTGAGAATGGTCATTAAGGTTCCTTGTTCAAAGTGACTTGTACCTAGCAAAGTTCATAGTTTCCGACTAAAAGAAAAAAAATTTTTGACTCTATAAAACGACTCGATAAATGATGTAAGTATGCATAAGACTCATCAAATAAAAGCATAATTAGTAATATAAGAAACCCCCCCAGACTTAAATCAAACTGTCCCCAGTTTGTTTAAATCGAGTTGAGGTGAAAAAGATAGGTAAATTCAAGTACAAGCTTGTGAAGACTTACTTGAAAATGGCGTTGGGATTGGTATGGGTGGATGGGCGTGTGGTATGATTGAGCTAAGGACTTGATCATTCTCCTTATGTCACTGCTTAGAATCGATTTGATTGAACTTAAAAAATCAAAAACTTAGCTCGAAAGGAAATGTGTTGCGCGGTTGAGATTCCTTACTTCGGATGATGGTGGTGGGCGTGTGGTGATGATGGATGAGGGTGGTGATAGGCGATTGGTGGTGGTGATTAGCTCGCCTTTGTTGAGAAGGACAAGTACTCTGGTTGTTGAATACTCGTCTTGGTTCCTTGACCTTTGTAGAACACCTTTAATGAGAGATGGAAAATATTCCTTCCTTGCGTCTTGAAGATTGCATCACCTCAGAAACTTGAAGTTTGGTCCTATGCTGGCCTATCCGGTGATGTGTTCGGGATCCCGGAAGACAGGTGTTGCTAGTATGAACTACAATGCCATATGAAATCCTTACTAAGCTTTGGTAAAGGTCTTGGTCGCGCAAGAGAGAAGCTAGTCTTCGGGAACTTTTCTCTTCGCGGTTTGGTGAAGGAGGTTGCATATTCTTCCTTCTGGAGCTTGCACAACGGTTTTCATCCTCTAGAACCGTTGTATTCTTCTTCGTCTTTGTGGATACATGTCCGTTGATCGTGCAGGATGAAGTAGAATGAAAAGGATCATTGACTTAACTTGAATTGGATGGAGTCTTGTCTTGTCTCACCATTTTTGATGCAACAGCAGTATGCCGAGGTTGTGAAAGTTGTATTTGCGGTCTTTAGGACGTGTTCAAGTCTTGGATCAGGGAGGATGCTTGAAAGGCTTGACACAGGTTGAAGGAGATCCGGTTTGGTGAAGTTCGGATGGAAAAAGTCTCGGAGGAAGGATGGCCGCGCGACGGGTTGTTGCGGCCGCGGCCAGGGGTGTCTCCAGGCTCCTTCTGGCCGGCCCACGGGCGGTTTGTCGCCCAGTGAGTGTTCTTCGAAACTCCTTCTTCATATTTTTGGTCTTTTTGGTTTTTCTGATTTTTTTGTGCTTTCCTTGGTTTTCTGATTTTTGTTTTTGTGCTTTTCTTGGTTTTCTGATTTTTTTTTGCTTTTGTGTTGTTTATGAAACTGAAAATAAGATGAAACTAAAACCAAAAGTGAGTATTAGAAACCTCAAAAGAAAGAAGAAAAAGAAATACCTAGTGGATTGCCTCCCATTCAGCGCTTTTGTTTAGAGTCTTTTAGCTAGACTTGTATGGATTAAGATGTGATGAGCATCAACTAAAGGAAAACGTGGTTCCTCTAATCTCCATGCACTTGTCACTCGACGCTTGAGACATCATGGAATACTCTCATTAATCAAAAGAAACAAGCCTTCACTCCTCGTCTCGAATGGTTCCTGCAAAGGCAAAGAAAAAAAAAAAAAAAAAAGAAAAGAAATAAAAAAAGAATTTAATAACATTAAATATAAAAAAAAAAAAAAAACACTCCCAGACAACGGCGCCAAAAACTTGATGCGGTAGGATTTAGAGCTTCAGTTCTTCAAGTTTTAAATTTATAAACCCTAATTAATGCAAGTGCAAAGATGTGCATTGTAGTACTTAAGGTGTCGAACCACAGGGAGTGTATGATTAACTACAGAATCAATGACGGTTAGAAAACATTCATAAGACAAGAAGGGGGGTTTAGAGAAGGGTGTTTCGCAGACGGTGGCTATTGAATGAAGGAATCGTGAAACAAGTTTATATAGGGCTGATTGTCAATCAACCCTATATATGGAAGAAAATAACAAACATGCAAACAAAGCATTGTGCTCAAGATAGTTCTCTGGGGTATTAGGCGATTTTACCTAAACTGATTCACTGGTTTTAACG
Source organism: Alliaria petiolata (assembly GCA_020283515.1). Lineage (NCBI taxonomy): Eukaryota > Viridiplantae > Streptophyta > Magnoliopsida > Brassicales > Brassicaceae > Alliaria > Alliaria petiolata. The sequence continues at coordinate 55,109,819 of JAHZTW010000002.1, forward strand.
ACCTAACTCTGACAAGAAAGATCGATCTATGAACATCTATTTCGCAGGTATAATGTCGTATCATGCGTCCTAGACGAACACACAATAAGATCGAAACAATAAACATTCAGACATCTTTTAAAGGATGCTCGCTACCCTATTATGGTCTAGATCTGAGATTCAGGACATTCGTCGCTCTCAAGACCCTGCGATCAGAATATAGTTCATGACGCTAGACTCATGCAATAAGAACGAATATAGTGAGACAGAAAACCCTAATATGACTAAGCAGTTGATAAGCCACTTATTCAAATTAAGAGATCGAGAACAAGACAATTAAACAAAAGAGAATCGATGAGGATCTAAACTAACCCACGTGTATACCCGAGAGTTAACCTCAAAACACCTAAGAACAAACTTCGATCTAACAACCTAGCAATCAATCCATGAAACCCCTTTGAAATCCCTTGAACACAACAAACGAATCTACCCTAACATGATTGGGGCGAGTAGAGACGAAATCAATGAATGCATAACTTGTATAAATCGATAAGAAAGAAGGAGGGTTCAAGAACAGATCTATCTCCCTTAGAGAACAAAGAATGAAAAACAATGAAAGGTATGCTAAGAGGCGGCCGTGAGGCCTTCTCTTAGGGTCCCCTCTGGTGGCACACGAAATTAGGTTGTAGAATAAAAGTATTTATAGGTCTTCAGGTCTTCTTAGGCGTCATTTAGGGTTCCACCGAGTTTGGCAGCAATTGGGCTTGACGGGCTTGCAAACAGGCTTCAAAACGTGTTTTATGTTGGCCTTGCCACGGACCGCTCATGGCCCGGCCACATGTGGTTTGGCCGCATGAGGAAGTGTCCGTATCGTGGTGGAGAGTGCTCTGGCCGCGGTCACGAGCCTTGGTGGTGCGGCCATCGGTCTTGCAACTTCTACGCTTGCTTCTCCCGCGAGACTGCATAATATGTCTTCATTAAAACCGTCATAACTCCAGATCTAACGGTTAGTTTCCCTTGAAACCACTAGGATATGAAAGTTAACAGTCCCCTATATCTGGTATCCAAATTTGAGGAAGATCGCATGGTGGGAAGGTCTTGATCGGATGTTAAACTTCTAACAGCTCGAATCTGTCCAAAATACCGTTTTGCTCCGAAAAGCTCCATTTTGCATTCTTTTTGCTAAGATTACCTGAAAAGAGTCTTGGACACACAAATACTCGAAAACTACTATTTATGCATTAAAACCTTAGTGAAATACTTATTAAAGCACTCACTTATGATAGTAAAAACGGGTAAAATATGCATGTTATCAGCATGCACTATATATCAAAAAACAAAACAATGATATATTGATTGCGTGCCTGTATGTAGATGACATGATATTCACAGGCAACAATCCAAGTATATTTGAAGAATTCAAGATGGAGATGACGTAGGAATTCGAGATAATTCGAGATGACCGATATAGGATTGATGTCTTACTATCTTGGAATTAAAGTGAAGCAAGAAGATAATGGAATCTTCATTACTCAAGAAGGTTATGCTCAAGAGGTGCTGAAGAAGTATAAGATGGATGACTCGAATCCATTTTGTACTCCAATGGAAGGTGGAGCCAAGTTATCAAAGCAAGAGGAAGGAGAGAGTGTGGATCCAACACTCTTTAAAAGTTTGGTTGGAAGTCTACGTTACTTAACGTGTACAAGGCCTGAAATCCTACATGCATTTGAAGTTGTGAGTCGATACATGGAGCATCCAACAACCACTCATTTGAATGCAGCTAAGAGGATCCTTCACTATATCAAAAGTACCATAGACTTTGGCTTGTATTACTCTATTTCTGATGACTACAAGCTTGTTGGATATAGCGATAGCGACTGGGGTGGAAACTTAGATGATCGGACAAGCACAAGTGGTTTGTGTTTTTCATTCGAGAAACAACATTCGCATGGATGTCGAAGAAGCAATATATTGTCACTCTTTTGACTTGTGAAGCGGAATATGTAGCGGCTACTTCATGTGTTTGCCATGCTATTTGGTTGCGGAACTTGTTAAAGGAGTTGAGTTTGCCACAAGAGGAGCCAACGAAGATTCTTGTGGACAACAAGTCAGCAGTAGCCTTGGCAAAGAATCCCGTCTTCCTTGATCGAAGTAAGCACATTGACACTCGTTATCATTACATTAGAGAATGGGTCACCAAAATGGATGTGCAACTGGAGTACGTGAAGACGAATGATCAAGTAGCTGATATCTTCACCAAGCCACTTAAGCGTGAAGATTTTATCAAGATGAGGAGTTTGCTTGGAGTGACAAAATCAAGTTTAAAAGGGGGTGTTGGAAAGTAAACTTGATTTTGGATCAAGATTAAGTTTTGAGTAATGGTAATTGGGCTTAAACCCAAAACACTTGATCCAAATATTAACTACTTCCACCGCCTAGAAATGTTCTAGAGAGTAGTAGAAAAAGTAAAATCTAGATACTTGTCTAGTTAATAAATAAGTAGAAATCTCTACAATTAGGATTAAATGCTTAGATAAGTTTGTAAGTCGGAGGCTATAAAAAGCCATCACCACCATGTTGTAATATAATATAGAACCAAGTTTTATAAAAAGACCTCTTAAGAAGTTTATAAAGCGTTCCAAAAGAGTTTATAAAACACATATAGAATAGAACCAAAATTCCTCTTCCAACAAAACACATATAAAACACATATATAGAATAAAACCAAGTTTCATCTTCCAACAACTAACTACCAGTAAGAGTCGACATCGAATTAATCGTGAAAAGGCAAACCTCAAGACGATAAAGCTTTTGTTTCTCTTGAAATCTCTATCAAGAGAAACAAAAGGGATTTGGCGACAAGGTTGGACGTTGGCTGAGCGACGTATGTGTCGCAAGCTTCGGAAGTTGTCAGAGGAGGTCGATGATTTAAGATTCTCCCGAATCTTCAGAAATCATTGCCGGAAATTAAAACACGTCGAAGAGGAGACAAAGGAGAAAGTCTCGGAGGTTCTTGGTGGGCGTCGGAGCCAAAGGTGGTGGCGGCTCTGGTCGTGTAAGATATTTATGCGGAAGCCTATATACCGAACACATATCTTAGTCGGGGTTAGTGATAAATATGGCTTGGTATGATCTGAAAATGGACGCATATCGGTTTTGTATGCTGCCAAATCATGGGTGCAAACGATCCATAAACCAACAGGCCGGAAACGCAGCGATTCACAGGAAGGGGCAGGTCTGGTCAGAGGTAATTCATCAGTTTTGTGAAACAGTAAAATAGGATGATTGGATAGGAGATGATCACAGAGGAAGAAGGTTCAATCCCCGAAGAACGAGAGGTCGAATTAAGAAGATAAAAATGTTGTTGATCAATTTCTCAGAATGCTCGAGTGGCCTACATATGTAGAAGACTAAACCACCGGTTTAACAAGCCTATAACAGTTTACATAATTGCAAGTAATTGAACCACACGAAATAAGATAAGGAAGAAGATAAATTAGAGCCTGGATGGATTTCCTGTTTTTGTCTTGATCGGAGGTGCCAAAGTCATTAACAAAAAGAAAAATAGAGAAGAGCCTTGAATCATTAGAGAAAGTACAAGCAAAAGAAAAGAGACGAGAAGGCAGAGAGAAGTTGTATGAAAGTTAGGAGCAACCGTGAGAGAGAAGAAGAGTTCGAGTCTTTGTGTTCTTTTTTTTTTTTTTTTTTAACTTAAAGTATTTGTGTTCTTGGTGTGTGTGTTAGAGAACTTGTAAACCTTTGATTGATATAGTGCAAGTCTGTGGATCCCACCCGAGAGATACCTATATATGTGGAAACTCGGTGATCAATTTTTTCTTGTCTTTTTAATTTTCTCAAACATTAAAAGGGAATATGGCTCTGCCAGGGTGATCGATGGATTTCAAATACTTTTATTTGAATGCATTTTGGTATTATAATATGTGGTGACGGCTCCGAGATCTTGAATGGTATGTAACTTATTCGCGTTTTTACTATTTGAAAACGTGAATACATACCATTCATAATATAGTGAAAACGTGATTCCGACGAATACATACTATTCACAATATTAAACACGGAATGATAAAAAAAAAATTAATAAGTTATTTTTAATCCATCCCACACGTTTTAAAATTATAACAAGTATAGACATAAAGCATAGTAGTTTTTGACATTTTAAATTTATTCAGTTTTTCCATCTTATTGATTTTCGCTATTTTATTCAATTTTAAGTTTTCTCATCCTATTGATTCCGCTATCTTACAATTCAGCTATTCCGCTATTCTGCTATTCAGTTGACATACCAGTCAAGCCCCATATTTATTTCGAGGTCAATATGCCGAAAGAATGTTGTTAAATTTTAGAAAGTAGAAAATTTTCAATTCATATGGCCTATACCTTGTGAAAAATGGTAAACGTGAAACACTTCACATAAGAGAACATTATATGAACAAGAACACCAACCATGGTCAGTTCTGAGTCCATGTTGAAACAAATTGGGTTTGGGACCTCAAAGGGCTATTTAGATAAGTAAAATTCATTAGTTTAGTTGGTAAAGAAATGTTCGAAATTAAGTGGGTAATTAAGATTAGTTTCAACTTGTGGATACGAAGAGACATACTGTATTGGAGAAATTTAGATTAGTTTTTGTTTAATATGGCAATATCTTCTTTTTTCGGACCAAAAATATGGCAATATCAAAGAAAACATTTCCCCTATATTATTGTAAAATGATGTTCTAGACTTTCCAATACTTAGTGGAGGTTATTGATTCTATGATTTTAATGAATTTAGAAAAATCAACCAAATACAGTGTTATTAGTTCTATGATTTTAAAATATATATTCAAATCATATGTTATTAGTTATATGATTTTAAAATTCATATTCAAATCCAGTGTTATTGTTCATGATTAAATCATGGATTTGAATTTTAGTGTATTTGGAGGGATTTCTATGTTAAAAATACAAAGACTCAAATCCGAGCTTAAACCTCTGGATTTACAAATACTTACTAAAATCAACATGTTAAATTTGAAAATCAATAAATTTTACAAAAATTTGTTAGATTTCTAAATACATAAACCAATAACACCCCAATTTGTTTTACACTTACAATTTGTTATGGCCTGTAAATCATATATTACGAGTTTGGAAATTATATAAACGAATTATAGAAATATTTGACGTATTATTTTATATTATTATTAAATAACTATCATAAATCTTTCAAACAATAATACTCATACTGAAACAAAGAGTAGTGACTCTAACACTAACAAATCTATGGAATGTAAAAAATATAAAACAAGAAATTTCGGGCTGTATATATCTTAGGTACTCGAATCATTTAATAAACCTGAGCAGTAAGAGCACAAGCAGGAGAAGCAGCACATGGATTCCCTATTGCAAGTTTTACTCGTGGTCGGTCTTCCCACCAAGACCCCACCACTCAGGATAGCCGAGCGTACGAAAGCAATTGGTAGCAAGATGACCTTTACGGCCATACTGCCGCAGAGAAGTTTCATGCGTTCTTCTCCGGAAAGAGTAGGCGGGCGTGAGCTCATTGGAGAGGGTGCAACAGAGTTGAAACCAGTGCGGATGAGCCATGGTTTCAGTCTTATCATCAAGCACACGGGAAGTATGCTTCGAGTCTTCATCTTGCAAAAGAGCACTGTAGGCCTCATCCAAAGAAGGCAAAGGAGAGCGTGAAAGCAGATTTGATTTAACAGAGCCATAAAGCGACTCATCAAGTCCTTTAAGAAATTCATGAAGACGGTCTTCTTCACGTTGGCGTTCAAGATCAGCACCAAGGGGACACCCACAATTTTTGGATTGTTGATGTTCGGATAACGCAGTCCAAAGCTGCATCTGTTTCCCATAGTACAATCCGTGTTGTCTGCAAGTCGCGAGTTCAGCTTTGATGCGTTGAACCCGCTGTCCGTTGTTCACCGAGTAGGACGACGAATATGCTCCCAGTAATCACTCGCAATCTCAAGGTTAGAGAGATTGGAGTGAACAGTTTCGGTAATTGCAAGCTTAATCCAAGACAAGACTAAAGCGCTGGTGGTCCACCAATCCTCCAAATCTTTAGAATCAGTACTTCATTTCTTCTTTGCCTTCAGCGTCGCAAGTTTCCCCACCATTCATAGTAATTAGGCCTCTTGAGAAGTGGTTGAGAGATCAAAGAACCTGCATTATCGCTTGAAGACAAGTCGTATGGCGAAATCATTCGTCTTTGAACTTCAACCCGAGATTGTGAAGACTTCACCGTTGAGGTTGACGTCAAATCTTCGAGGGCACCTTCGTTACTCATCTCAACAAATTAGAGAGACAAAGAACTTCAAACCGAAAGAGGATAAGGTCAAAGTGAAAGAAAGAGTAAGAATTTCGAAAAAGAAGACTGTATAAACGAGCAAAAATGTTAGGTTTTCTTATTGATATGTGTAGAACGGCTGAAGTATATATACAAACATTTTAACCTAATATGTAATATTTACATATCCGACTTAACCGGATATTCATCCGGTTTAAATATTGGAACTTCTTGACTTTGCTCATTTTGACCTCTTGCATTCGATAAATTCATAAGGGATTTTTCAAGATTTTTCTTGTCGTATTCCGGAAAAGTTTGATGCATCTTTCTAGTGGCGGAAACAGAAAAAATATTTATTTACAAAAAAATTAAAACAATTATTGAAAAAATAAAAATATCATCAAAAGTTTATTTTTTTAAAAATCATTAGTGAAACAAAATCATTAATAAAATAGATATAAACTTTTACTTTTTGTCTAATATGATTTCAATAGAAAATGGTGAATGAAAAACAAAAAAAAAGGAGAAAGAGAAAGAAAATCATAAACTAACAAAAATAAAATTATTTTTACTCATTTTAATAAGACTATTTTATGTTATGTTTGTTTGTAATCAGTTTTATTAGACTAATACTTTGTAGTATTATACATACTAAATCTTTAATTCGCGCTACACGCAGATCTATATTAATAGTTTGGTTTAAATTTTTTTTTTGCTAATATCTTTTAAATTATCAAAACCATAATAGATTTATAGAAATTTTCTTTTATATAAAATAATTTAAAATATAATATGCAGTTTTCTCCTATTTTTTTGTTTTTAAAATTTTAAATCTTTTGAAGTAAAATAATAGCAATAACACCTATCGAATTATCTGACTTCGACGTGCACACACGTTTGATTTAGAGAAAGTTTTCCTTGTTAAGATCTCGGTGTTTTGTTTTGTTTTCCTTGTGATTTCTATAGTTCTTTCTCTAAGTTTTATGTGTTCAAATGTTTGGTTTTTTTATTGAATGTCTCACTAATGTTGTGTACCTATGCATATATAATTTTTGATTCTTGTTGATTCCAAATTTTCTATTTTTTTTTTTAAAATTAGGCGTGTTGTTTTATCAATCTATATTAATGTGAATGCAAAGTGTAATGCGAATTTGTTGGAATATGCAAGGGAACTGGTCGCTCGGTTGCTAATATGCATACTGAGTTTTGCACGAGTGTGTTTGAGACAACTGGAAAAAGATCGAGTTGTCGCAAATAACGAAAGGTTGCATGTAGTTTTGTTGAGAGCTGCAATGATCATGCAAAGCTGTTTCTTGCTTCTCCACCAGGTCTTTCACGAGTTTTAGCTTATATCTCTATTCAGTTTATCATTAAAATTTGTTTTATTTGTAGTCTAGTATTTGATAATTTTGATTTTTAAACATGTAGGATGGTGTGGAGTCTTCACATCATTTTTCACTGTTTTTATCTTTTGTGTGTTTTCTTCATGTTTTGATTTAAATAGTCTATCTAGATATACCACCGATTTGAGTTTGATTCATAACTCTGTCATATTTTATTATTTTAATGAAATTTTAGAATATGTTACTCATGTGTTGTTCATGTTGGCTCAGATATAAGTAGTAGCTATGTTTAAAAAATAGACTTTACTACTTGTGATATTTCGAGTGTAAAGTTACCTGTGTAGTGTTTTTCTTTGATAGTTTTTAAACCAGAAGTAGCCAATGGATTAGTCTTTCTATATTCAAAGAATATGTTTGATTTAGAAACTTGTGTAACCTATTTCAACTTTAGATGATTATTTATAGTCGATACCAATACTTTAGAAATCAAAACATTTATGAAACTAAATTTCAAAATAATTCTCATTTTAGTTTTTTTTATTACTTTACATCTTTTGATATTAATTTTATATTCTTTTTTAATTTATATATATTTTTAATTAAGCTCTTTTGTTGTTGATTTTCCAAATAGCTAACATAGATATCAAGTTAATTTCCTCCTTTTACATGAATTTGTTTTTTGTTAAATTTGCTTTTTTGATATTAATTTTCATTTTACTTATAATGCTGATTTGACATATTATAACTTGTCATTTTAAATTTTATGTGGACTTATCTCAAAATCTTATAGCATCATTTGTTTTTAGTTAAGTTTTTTTATGTTGATTTTCCAAAAAGTTAGCATAAATATTAAGTTAGTTTTCTTTTTTACGATTTTTTTTATAATTTACCTCTGTTGATATTGATTTTTATTTTATTTTGAAACATATTTTTTGTGGAAATATTGAAATTTTTAAGACATAGTTGTTTTTTCTTTTTCTGTTAGTTAAAATTTTTTATATTGATTTCTTAAATAGTTAGCCTAGATATCAAGTCGATCTATTTGTAGATTATTTTTTTTAATTTAACTTTTTGATATTAATATCCATATTAATTGTATTAAAATTTTGTAAGACATAATTTCCGTTTTATTTTTTGTTAGTTAATTTTTTTTATTAATTTCTAAAATAATTAGTTTAAAGCTTCATCTCTTTTTATTTCAATTTTTTAATGTTAGTTAATTTTTTTGTTCTGTTAGTAAAACTTTTTTATATTGATTTTGTTTAATAGTTAGCCTATATATCAAGTTAATTTCCTTTTTGATAATTTTTTTCTTTGTTAATTTAACTTTCTCGATATTGATTTCTATTTAAATTGTATTGACATTTTGTAAGACATAATTTCCATTTTTATCTTAAATAATTAGCCTAAATATCAATTTAATTTACTTTTAGATGATCTTTTAATTTGTTAAATTTACTTTTTTGATATTAATTTCCTTTTTAATTAAAATATTGATTTTCATTACCTTTTTATGTGTTTTTATTTAATTAAATTTTTAATCATATTTAAATTTTTGTGTTTAATGCAAATGCTGATTTGGACCAATGAAAATGATTTTTTTTCAATCTCATGTGGACACCTTTAATGGCTTAATGCATCAATTTAACTTTTTATTAGTGAAAAACTCTCAACTTTTTATTAGTTAAACATTTTTATATTAATTTTTTTAAAGAGTTAGCGTATAACAAGTTATAGCAACTTTATATTGTTAATTATAGTCGATGTCAATACTTTACAAATAATATTATTGTTAATTATAGTCGATGTCAATACTTTAGAAATAATAAATTTCCTAAACTAAATTTTAAATTAATTTCCTTTTGTTTGTTAGTTAGTTTAGATCTTTTGATATTAATTTCTATTTTATTTTGACATTTACTATAAATCCTTACTATGTTTTGATATACTAAAGGACATAATTTGTTCTTTTTTGTTGTTAATTAAGCTCTTTTATTGTTGATTTATTAAATAGCTAGCTTATATATATCAAGTTAATTTTGTTTTTAGATAAATTTTCCTTTTGCTAGTTTAGCTTTGTTAATATTGATATTATTTTATTTTTACATATATTGTTATTCTGATGTATTGACATTCTTTAAGATATAATTTACTTTTTCTTTTTTGTTCATTAGTTTTTTTTATGTTGATTTTACAAAAAGTTAGCATAGATATCAAGCTGGTTTCCTTTTAAATGTTTTTTTAATTAAATTTTGTTTTATATATATTGTTATTTTATTTTAAGAAATATGATTTTTATATTTTTATATATTTCAATATTGATTTCTATTTTATTTTCACATATACTATTATGTGGATGTATTGACATTTGTATAAGACATAATTTCCTTTTTATTTTTTTGTTAGTCTACACATCAAGTTAATATCTATTTTTAATATTTTTAACATTGATTTCCATTTTATTTTGTCATATACTATCGTATGGAGTTATTGACATTTTTAAAGATATAATTTCTTTTTTTTTTTGTTATTTAGATTTTCTATGTTGATTTTCCAAAAACAAATGTTTATATATCAAGTTAATTTTTATTTTTTGTGTTTTAATTTAATTAAAACATTGATGACATTATGACATTTTTGTTTTATTCTCCAAGTCAGTTGACCCCCCTCCTTGTACACTATGACATTTTGTGTTTAATGAGAACGCTGATTTGGACCAATAAGATTGAGTTTCTTCGATCCTATGTAGACGTCATCAATGACATAATACATCAAATTTTATATAGTATATATATTTATTGTATTACACTTAGGCTCTAACTGGTAACCATTAAACTAATAATAGAAATTAAGAAAAAGAATGAAAAGAACAAAATAATAGGAATGAGTGGAAAGGAAATACATAAAAGAAAATAAATAAACATGTTTAATTCCTCCCAAAATTTGATAAAAAGTGCTTTTGTTCTATAATTCCTTTTAAATAAGAAATGAGAAGGAATGGTTGGAAAATATTTTACTCATAAATAGTAAAAAAAAAATTAAGGAATGAAGAAGAATTAACCATTCTTCATCATTCCTTTGGTCACCAGTTAGAGCCTTAATTAAACTTTGATAAGGGTTAGTATATATTTTGGGTTGGGGTCAATTAAAAGTTTTAAATAAAAAATAAATTAAATTCTAAAATTTAATGGGTCAGTTGACCCCCCTCCTTGTACGCCGCCTCCGCCAGTGCATCTTTCTCCTCTTATTTTGGGATAAATTGACACAATGATGATCTTCTATGTCCTCGCACCCAACTGTGGCTAGAACTTTCTCAACTTCTTTAATAATTTCTTTGATAAAATCTGCTTCAAAACTGCCATATATTGCAATATATAGTTAATGGAAAAATCCTGTGAATGTAAGTTCTTTCATTAGAAAAAGAAATTTCACGTGATAAAACCAGGAACGAACCATAAGATGAAAGATCAATAGGAGAAAGTAGAAGATATTGGAGAGTATCAGAAGAGATTTTATGTCCAGAGATCTCATACTGTTTAAAATGCTCTGATTCCGTCCCAAAAATGGTATTGGAGTAAATATTTTGGAGTAAAACCAAAAAAAAAGTTTCGATTTCCTTAAGTTCCACACATCTTTTACATCATCTTTATCACTCGAAAGAATTTGGCTTACTTTTGTCCAAACAATATTCGCATTTTTTTTTCTTCAAAATGACAGTATTTAAATGTGAACCAAAATTTGGAAAAGATAGATGAGATGAAGATATTTGAGAGTAAGACCAAAAAAAAGTTCTATCCATAATCTTTAAGCGCCACACATCTCTTACTAATTGTTTTAGCATTCTTGTCTCCTAAATACACCATTTGCGATCCAAACAAGGATCGAGTGGTCTTGTTGACGAAATATAAATGACTATTCGTCTACTCATGTAAAATTTCAAAATCAAAATGGAAACAAATTAAAGTAACATTTGAAAGAAAGTAAAAAATGGAACTAGTAAAATAAAAATACTAAGAAAATGAAAAAACCACATGACCTAAACCAAACCGAAATTCGGGTTGGACCACTACCACTTTTAATTAAAAAAAAATGTTTTCTAATTTTCTTGATACTTATTAAATATATCATCTAGTTTGAAAAAAATGGAATTACTAAAATCTTCCCTTTAAGATCAAGTCGCTCCAACCATAGTTATCTTCACAGAGGGAGTATTATTTTCGTTAAAACCATAATTCAGATCTATGGTTCGTTTAAAAAGTTTTTGATACCAAAAAAGCGTATTAATTGTACCTTTTGTCTCCCGGCTCTACTAATTAAAGAGACAAAAAAATAAAGATAAAAAATAAACAAAAGGAACACTAGTAAATATAATATGAATACCTTTCGTCTCCCAAAGACAAACCCATCTTGTTGGAGATACACTCTAGGGCTTCCATCCACTCTTTGATCTGATCTCCTCGAGAAGCCTTTGCAAGCTCCCAGAACTTGTCACCAAACTCACCGGTCTGTCCTCTCACATCTCTTGCCTTAACCTTGTAGAAAATGGGAATGACTTGAAGCTTTCCTTTATCCACACGTTTCTTCATCGTCACCAGCTCATCCATGCACCAGATCGACTCCGCAAACCTACGGGTTTATCGCCATATAATCAAAACTCAGGCTAATGTTCTTAACACTCATCCCAATAAAAAAGAAAAAAAAATCTCAAGACTAATGAAAAACATGAAGAAGTCAAGAAAAATATGCATCTACGTACGAAGATTATCTATCCATTTTGAAGAATGAAGTATACATATGATAAGATGACTAATAAGTCTTAACACCTAACAGTACCTGCTAGAGAAGATGACTAGCGCGATCTTTGACTGTTTGATCCTTACAAAGAGGCTTGTCATGTTTTTTCCCCTTTGTTCATCTTTGTCTATGAAAAACAAGATCCCGTGTCTCTCAAAGGCGTCAACGAGGTGGCTGATGAAGCTGTAGCGTAATTGATCTCCTCGGAAAGTGAGGAATACTCGATGGATTTTGGTGAGAGGTGGTTGATGAAGCTTTAGCGTCATCGTAGACGATTCCAATATAGTTTTGTTAGAGTTTCAGAAAATCTATACTTTGGTATTGGTTATCTCTAAATGGTATCTATGTTTAAGACGCAGGATGTTTTTTTTTACACTTCCAGGAACCAAGACCGATCAATATCCGAACGGAGGTGCCAGCCCATATAAGACGCAGGATGTTTTTTTTTATCAATATTAAATAGATATGTTATCCCACGTGGCATCATCACAGGGACACGTGGCATATCATCTCAAGGACAAACCGTAGGCGGAGATGTAAAAGGGTAAAGTTTCCAGCCTCTAAGGATCTCGTCAACCAATAAAAATAAGCCATATCAAAACTCTGTCAAATCATATCAAAAAGTCTAATTACTTGTGTTCAAGTTTGGAGGGCTGATACGGAGTGGCCAAATCTTTTTGTTTTTTTTCAGATGCATCACCATCGGTTCCCCAATGGTTAGCTCTTGTGGCTAACTTATTCGAACCGATCCACTAATAAAAAATTCTATTCGTGGTCAAAAACAAAAAGGTCTAAAAGGTTTCTAGATCTCTGCGGGCCTCCAAGTAGACGAAAAAAAAAAAAATTTAACCAATCAAAATAAGCAATTTTTGAAAAAACAATAAATATGGATAGAGAGTGTCATATATGCAATACAAAAATCTTGCCACATCTTGAGGTACACGCAAGTATGAACGAGTTTAAACGGTTTTCGTGTTTTCATAATCCCATGTTGATCTTATGGGAATTAGTGTTTTCAAAATGATGTGGGTACAGTCTTTGGTTCGTCTAATTTCGCTAGTTTTGCAATTTTCGGCAATGAAATATATTATATTTTTTTTTGGTCATAAACCATGCAAAATTGTTAATCTTGCAAAAACAAAAAAAAAACTCACAACATGAAGTATTGTATTATCAACGATTGCCATAAAAATAAACAAAGTCAAGTATATTGAGTGGATTTTAGCTGAAGCCTGAATTTTTCAAAGTAAAATAAAATTAGGGAACTATAAAAAACACTAGAATTAATGAAATAACCATAACAAAGTAATGGCTAGAATATTGTATGTATAATCTGTAAGGTATTTGTGGTAATATAAAATATAAATAATATATAATAATATATAAAAAACTTGATTATTGAATCTTATTCATATTTTTTCATCTTGTTATGTTTTATTTTTCCATCCGGTTATTTTTTGTTCCATTTATGATCTTGAATTCTCGCTCTATAATAAGAATACATTCACATATGATATAAACTTTTGTTTTTATTTGAAAATGGGACAAGATGAGATGGTAACGGAACCTCCAAAATTTCCATTTGAGACAAATTATATACTTAGTAGAATTATATATAAATTATATATATATTTTATAATATATTATAAAAATTGAATATATATTTTATAATAATAAAAAATAAATATATGTAGTATTACACACAAAAATAATCTTTATTTTTATTTTTAATATATAACTAAAATTATAGATATATTTTCTAAATTTTCTTGTGAGTTATAATTATTTTAAAATGACTAAAATATTTTCCTTTTTTTAGGATAAAATGTGATGACATATTTCTATGTTATCAATAAAATACACTAACTTTGATTGTGAAGGTGACACCTAAGCATTTTTCACTAATTATACTTCAAAGTTAATTAATTTTTATTATTTTTAATCATTTGTATTTTATAAAAAAATTTATCATGTTTGAATTTTATTTCAAATTCTAATATTTTATAATGCTTTTATAAAATAATTTTTTTTATTAAAAACTTGTTTTGATGCTGTTTTAAGTTATTTCTATAAATTAATAACTCTCTAAATTAATAAAATATCATAGTCCTAATATTATTAATTTATAGAGTTTTTACTACCACATTGGACAGTCTATTATTAATTTTCTTTAATTTTTCTATATGAAAATTATAATATATATGTGTTGTATAATTTGCGAAATCATTTTTTATGAAATATATTATGAATATCTGTAAAATTTGTGAAATCATAGTATTTCTCTCACTTTCATTTGATTCAACTTTGTTAATCTTAGTATTATGATTGAACAAAAAGTTATATTTGGTGGGAGTAATCATAAACCAACAAATCAAAATATTTCTCATTTTTTAGGAAAAAATGTTATGAAATGTTATGTCACATTTTCATATTATTAATGAAATACACTAACTTTAAATGTGAATGGGATACCTAAATATTTTTCACTAATTCTATTTCTCAATTAATAGTAAGAGGATTTTGTTTTTGTGGATAGGAATGATCTTTGAGGCACAATGGTTATCATAACCCAACAAATCAAAATATTTCCTATTTCTTAGAAAAAAATTTGTCATGTCACATTTCCATGTTAATAATGAAATACACTAATTTTGAATGCAAATAAGATATCTAAGCATTTTTCATTAATTCTACTTCTCAATTAATAGTAAGAGGATTTTGGTTTTGTGGATAGGAAGGATCTTTGAGGCACAGTGGTTATTATTGGGAGACTTCAACGAAATCAGAGGGAATGAAAAAAAACAAGATGGTAGGAAACGATCAGAGAAAACTTTCGAAGACTACTTTAGTAGAATGATAGATACTTGTGATCTCTACGATTTAAAATCGATTCTCCTGGACTGGGAAGAGATACTCACACGATGTGAGATGTTGTTTAGACAGAACGATGGCAAATTCAGATCGGCTCGCTCTTTTTCCCTCGGCACAACCAGAGTTTCTCCCGTTCGAGGTTTCAGACCATCGCCCATTAGTGACTAGTATCTGCAATCATGTTGAGGAAAGGCGTGGTTGTTTATAATATGATAAAATCAACTTTGAAAGTTTTGAACCCTGTTAAAGAAGATATCAACTACAGGTTCAGTGTCTTTCAATACACGCATTTGGGATTCACGCAAAGCAAGGATGATATTATTCTGGCCTGACGTCTGATGCGGTAGGATTTAAAGCTTCGGTTTTTCAAGTTTTAAATTTATAAACCCTAATGCCTGCAAGTGCACAGGTGTGCATTGTAGTATTTAAGGTGTCGAACCACAGGGAGTGTATGATTAACTACAGAATCAGTGACGGTTAGAAAACATTCCTAAGACAAGAAGGGGGGTTTGGAGAAGGGTGTTTCGGTTTGGTAGCTATTGAATGCAGGAATCGTGAAGCAAGTTTATATAGAGCTGGTTGTCAATCAACTCTATATGAGGAAGAAAATAATACCAAAAATGCAAACAAAGCGTTGTGCATAAGGTTGTTCTCCGGGGTACTAGGCGATTTTCCCTAAACTGATTCACTGGTTTTAACGACCTAACTCTGACAAAGCAAGATCGATCTATGAATGCCTATTTCGCAGGTATATTGTCGTATCCTGCGTCCTAAACATACACACAATAAGATCGGGACAATAAACATTCAGACACCTTCCTGAATACGCATAAGCGCCCCAGGAAAGATGTGTTCTACCCTACTATGGTCTAGATCCGAGATTCAGGGCGTTAGCCGCTCTCGAGATCCTGCGATCAGACTTCTAGTTCATGACGCTAGACTCATGCAATAAGAACAAGTATGGTGAGAAGAAAACCCTAATATGACTAAACAGTTGATAAGCCACTTATTCAAATCAAGAGATCGAGAACAAGACAATTAAACAAAAGAGAACCGATGATGATTTCAACCAACCCACGTGTATACCCGAGAGTTAACCTCAAAACACCTAAGGACAAACTTCGATCTAACAACCTAGCAATCAATCCATGAATCTCCTTTGAAATCCCTTGAACACAACAAACGAATCTACCCTAACATGATTGGAGCGAGTAGAGACGATATCAATGAATGCATGCTTGAATTAAACAAAAAAAGTTCGAGGGTTCGAGAGAAGATCTCTCCCCCTCGAGAAAAGCCTTATGCGGCTAGGTCTTTTGGTAGCTACAAAGAGAGAGAATAAAAGTTCAACGAAAATAAGGAGTAGAGATGAGTATTTGTAGGTCTTCAGGTCTTCTTAGGCGTCACTTAGGGTTCTTTAGCGTTTGACAGCAATTGGGATTGACGGGCTTGCAAACGGGCTTCAAAAACGTGTTTCATGTTGGCCTTCCCACGGACCGCTCATGGCCCGGCCACATGGGATCTGGCCGCATGAGGAAGTGTCCGTGGCGCGGTGGAGAGTGCTCTGGCCGCGGTCACGAGCCTTGGTGGCGCGGCCATTGGTCTTGCAACTTCTATGCTTGCTTCTCCCGCGAGACTGCATAATATGTCTTCAGTAAAACCGTCATAACTCCAGATCTAACCGTTAGTTTCCCTTCAAACCACTTGAATATGAAATCTAAAGGTCCCCTCTATCAGGTTTCCAAATTTTAGTAAGATCGCGTGGTGGGAAGATCTTGATCGGATGTTAAACTTATAGCAGCTCGAATCTGTCCCAAATACCGTTTTGCTCCGAAAAGCTCCATTTTGCATCATTTCTGCTAAGATTACCTGAAAAGAGTCTTGGACATACAAATACTCGAAAACAACTATTTATAGCACTAACTTATGATAGTAAAAACGGGTAAAATATGCATGTTATCAACTCCCCCAGACTTAAACCTTTGTTTGTCCTCAAACAAAACAGAAATCTAAGTAAGGAAGAGAGGTTTGAAAACATGGAAACTCGCCAATACTTGGGAACTCATCAAGTCTAGCAATCAACCTGTTTGAGCCACGTAACTCGGAATCTAGCTTCAAGGCGTTTGGGTCTAGTTACCTTGAGCTTTTCACCCTTCCCGGATACGCTTCATGGTCCCTTTGAGTATTTCGAGCTCTCTCTTGTTGACCCCTTTATTCATTTAGGCGTGCGGTCTCTATCGAGGGAGTATTGGTCGACGAGACATTATACTCTTCTCTTCCAAACATCTAGACAAAGACATTTCAGACACAACTCTCCTATTTTCTCTTCCCTTAGTCGATTTCTCCCTACTTTTCTAGGGTATCATTTTATTTTTTCTATCGACTTTCTTATTCTATTTTTTTTTTTTTTTCTTAGCTTGAGAATGATCACTTCTTTGAAGTTTACATGATTGCTGCGAACCGTCATTGTCCTTTAAGGAACTCTGGTTGCCATTCCCAAACTAAAACCTTTCTTTCTATATTTTTTTTTTTTTTTCTATAACAAGGGAAGATCAAGGAGAGGTTGCATTGCATCTACTTAGTCATGCTAGAGTCTAAAAGAGGAGCAAAGTTCGAAGTACCTCAAGCCCCTTGACGAGAAGATTTGATTCATTAGGTGCGGAGTCAACGCAAGATCCTTCGAGTACTCTAGAGATTAGAACTTTCTCCGCTGGAATGATCCACTCGCCGTGTTCAACTTAGTAAACCTTGCTTCTAAATCCGTGAGAATGGTCATTAAGGTTCCTTGTTCAAAGTGACTTGTACCTAGCAAAGTTCATAGTTTCCGACTAAAAGAAAAAAAAGTTTTGACTCTATAAAACGACTCGATAAATGATGTAAGTATGCATAAGACTCATCAAATAAAAGCATAATTAGTAATATAAGAAACCCCCCAAGACTTAAATCAAACTGTCCCCAGTTTGTTTAAATCGAGTTGAGGTGAAAAAGATAGGTAAATTCAAGTACAAGCTTGTGAAGACTTACTTGAAAGTGGCGTTGGGTTTGGTATGGGTGGATGGGCGTGTGGTATGATTGAGCTAAGGACTTGATCATTCTCCTTATGTCCCTGCTTAGAATCGATTTAATTGAACTAAAGAAATCGAAAACTTAGCTCGAAAGGAAATGTGTTGCGCGGTTGAGCTTCCTTGCTTCGTTTGGTGGTGGTGGGCGTGTGGTGGTGATGTTGGCGGCTGCTGATGATGATGATGATGATTGGGGCACGCCTTTGTTGAGAAGAACAAGTATTTTGGTTGTTGAGTACTCGTCTTGGTTCCTTGACCTTTGTAAAACACCGTGAATGAGAGATGGAAAATCTTCCGTCCTTGCGTCTTGAAGATTGCATCACCTCAGAAACTTGAAGTTTGGGTCTATGCTGGCCTATCCGGTGATGTATTCGAGATCCCGGAAGACAGGTGTTGCTAGTTTGAACTTCAATGCCATATGAAATTCTTACTTGGCTTTGGTAAAGGTCTTGGTCGCAGAAGAGTTCCTAGTCTTTGGGAACTTTTTTCTTCGCGGTTTGGTGGTTTGGTGAAGGAAGTTGCATCTTCTTCCTTCTGGAGCTTGCACAACGGTTCTCATCCTCTAGAATGTATTCTTCTTCGTCTTCGTGGATACAGGTCCGTTGATCGTGCTAGAAGAAGTTGAACGAGATGGATCATTGACTTAACTTGACTTGGATGGAGTCTTGTCTTGTCTTGCCGTCTTTGATGCAACAGCAACTTGACGCGGTTGTGGAAGTGATCTTTGCGGTCTTTTGAACGTGTTCAGGCCCTTGAATCAAGAAGGAAGCTTGAAAGGATTGACACAGGTTGAAGGAGATCCGGTTTGGTGAAGTTCAGGATGGAGAGCGTTGCGGAAGAAGGATGGCCGCGTGACGGGTAGTCGCGGCCACGGCCATACACATCTTCTCCACGCCATCGTGGCTCATGGCACGGCCAGGCTCCTTCTGGCCGGCCCACGGGCAGCTCGTCGCCCGGTGAGCGTTCTTCGAAACTCTTTCTTCATATTTTTGGTCTTTTTGGGTTTTTACGATTTTTTTTGTGCTTTCCTTGATTTTCTGATTATTTTGTGCTTTTTTTGGTTTTCTGATTTTTTTTGCCTTTTGTGTCGTTTATGAAACTGTAAATAAGAGGAAACTAAAACCAAAAGTGAGTATTAGAAACCTCAAAAGAAAGAAGAAAAAAAAATATACCTAATGGGTTGCTTACCATTCAGCACTTTTGTTTAGAGTCTTTTAGCTAGACTTGTATGGATTAAGATGTGATGAGCATCAACTAAAGGAAAATGTGGTTCCTTTAACCTCCATGCACTTGTCACTCGACACTTGAGCCATCATAGAAGACGCTCATTAATTAAAAGAAACAAGCTTTCACTCCTCGTCTGGAATGGTTTCCTGCAAAGGCAAAGAAGCGAAACGAAACTAAAGAAAATGTCTTAGAACCGGATTTTCTTACCTTGGATTCTGCAGCTAGATCAAAAACACTCCCCGGCAACGACGCCAAAAACATGATGCGGTAGGATTTAGAGCTTCGGTTTTTCAAGTTTTAAATTTATAAACCCTAATGCCTGCAAGTGCACATATGTGCATTGTAGTACTTAAGGTGTCGAACCACAGGGAGTGTATGATTAACTACAGAATCAGTGACGGTTAGAAAACGTTCCTAAGACAAGAAGGGGGGTTTGGAGAAGGGTGTTTCGGTTTGGTAGCTATTGAATGCAGGAATCGTGAAGCAAGTTTATATAGAGCTGGTTGTCAATCAACTCTATATGAGGAAGAAAATAATAACAAACATGCAAACAAAGCGTTGTGCAAAAGGTTGTTCTCAGGGGTACTAGGCGATTTTACCTAAACTGATTCACTAGTTTTAACGACCTAACTCTGACAAAGCAAGATCGATCAATGAATGCCTATTTCGCAGGTATAATGTCGTATCATGCGTCCTAAACAAACACACAATAAGATCAGGACAATAAACATTCAGACACCATCCTGAATACGCATAAACGCCCCAGGAAAGATGAGATCTACCCTACTATGGTCTAGATCCGAGATTCAGGGCGTTAGCCGCTCTCGAGATCCTGCGATCAGACTTCTAGTTCATGACGCTAGACTCATGCAATAAGAACAAGTATGGTGACAAGAAAACCCTAATATGACTAAACAGTTGATAAGACACTTATTCAAATAAAGAGATCGAGAACAAGACAATTAAACAAAAGAGAACCGATGATGATTTCAACCAACCCACGTGTATACCCGAGAGTTAACCTCAAAACACCTAAGGACAAACTTCGATCTAACAACCTAGCAATCAATCCATGAATCCCCTTTGAAATCCCTTGAACACAACAAACGAATCTACCCTAACATGATTGGGGCGAGTAGAGACGATATCAATGAATGCATGCTTGAATTAAACAAAGAAAGTTCGAGGGTTCGAGAGAAGATCTCTCTCCCCCTCGAGAAAAGCCTTATGCGGCTAGGTCTTTTGGTAGCTACAAAGAGAGAGAATAAAAGTTCAACGAAAATAAGGAGTAGAGATGAGTATTTGTAGGTCTTCAGGTCTTCTTAGGCGTCACTTAGGGTTCTTTAGCGTTTGACAGCAATTGGGATTGACGGGCTTGCAAACGGGCTTCAAAAACGTGTTTCATGTTGGCCTTCCACAGACCGNGGTCTTCAGGTCTTCTTAGGCGTCACTTAGGGTTCTTTAGCGTTTGACAGCAATTGGGATTGACGGGCTTGCAAACGGGCTTCAAAAACGTGTTTCATGTTGGCCTTCCACAGACCGCTCATGGCCCGGCCACATGGGGTCTGGCCGCATGAGGAAGTGTCTGTGGCGCGGTGGAGAGTGCTCTGGTCGCGGTCACGAGCCTTGGTGGCGCGGCCATTAGTCTTGCAACTTCTACGCTTGCTTCTCCCGCGAGACTGCATAATATGTCTTTAGTAAAACCGTCATAACTCCAGATCTAACCGTTAGTTTTCCTTAAAACCACTTGGATATGAAATCTAACAGTCCCCTTTATCTGGTATCCAAATTTGAGGAAGTTCACGTGGTGGGAAGGTCTTGATCAGATGTTAAACTTCTAGCAGCTCGAATATGTCCAAAATACCATTTTGCTCCGAAAAGCTACATTTTGCATCCTTTCTGCTAAGATTACCTGAAAAGAGTATTGGACATACAAATACTCGAAAATTACTATTTATACATTAAAACCTAAGTGAAACTCACTTATGATAGTAAAAACGGGTAAAATATGCATGTTATCAACGTCGAGGATGATATTATTGCAGAAGTACACAGATTTTTAAGCAAGGCAGCCTTCAAGAGGGGACAAATTACACAAACATTTGTCTCATACCAAAGCCGGATGCTCCTAGATTAATGAGTGATTATAAAATCATCTCTAAGATTCTGGTGGTGGCCAGATTGAAACAAACACCTATCATCAGTTATATCTGAAACGCAAACTGCTTTTATACCAGGAAAAAACATCATGGATATCGTTATTATCATGAGATGCTATATTCACTGAAAACAAGGAAGAGATGCGCTAAATCAGATATGACGGTAAACACGGATATCTCGAAAGCTTATGATAAAATGGAGTGGCCATTAAATAGAGAAACAATGGAGAAAATGGGATTTGATGCATCATGGATCAACTGGATCATGGTTTGCATAGAATCGGTTAGCTTCTCCATGTTGGTAAATGGAGTACCGAGAGGAAACTTTATGCCTAAGTGAGGAATACGACAAGGTGACCCGCTATCCCCGTATATATTCATTCTGTGTGCGGAAGTATTAAGCCATTTGCCCAGTAAAGCCGAGAGTACAAGGAAATAGAAAAGGATGAAGATTAGTAACACCTGCTTTTCGCTTATGATGCGTTATTCTTTTTTCATGCACACAAGAAGTCATGTTCTACAATCATGATAGAGATAAAACAATTGCAATCTTCGAGCAAGCCCAAAAGGTAAATCAGGCCAACAGAGAGAAGTTGAAGTGGAAAAAAAAACATTTTTGGGTCCAAAAGGAGAAAGAGAAATACACATAGGAGTCTCAGAACGACTATGCATTTTTACAAAATTTTCAAACGAAATACACATAGGAGTCTGAGAACGACTATGAATTCAGTTGTCGGAAACCAAGCGTTCGCCATTTCTCTCAATAGATATGATTTTTTTCAATAACTTTTTCTTCTCGTTTGGCCCTTTCCACATTTTTATCACTCGAAGGATAAAAAACCATAACCAATTTAATCGAACTAACTTCTTCTTTTTTTTTGAACAACATTTCATTAAAGGGTAAAATATTTCAGTTACATTGGAGCGACTCTTGGAGAGCTTGCTTAGCCAAGGAATCGGCTAATCCATTCTCTGTTCTTGGGATAAAACAGAAATTGATCGATACAAACAAATTAGTTAGATGATGAATATCAGCGAGAATCCCATAAAGCTCGGCATTTCTTTCTTCCGATCGGATAGCTCTGATGAGCGTTTGTGAGTCCGATTGCATCCAGATTTTTTCCAGACCTCTGGATTTTGCGTGGTGTAGTCCCTCCCTCATTGCCATTGCTTCGGCGAGTAAAGGTGATCTGATGAATTGCTCTGTTTTTCTTCCTCTTTCGATTGTCTTGGTAATGTTATTTTGGAAGATCCAACCCAGTCCAGCTTTTTTTGTTTCTCGATTCCACGCTGCGTCTGAGAAAACCAAGAATGTATCCGGTTCTGGGAATTGGGGAGGGGGTCGAGATTTGAGGGGAATTTTTTGATCTGTAATCTGTTGTGCGCTCTGCCATTCTCTTGCTTCCGCTGCTGCTTTTGTGATGGTATCAGCTAGAGAGAAATGCCTATTCTCGAAGATTAGGAGATTTCTTGCTGACCAGATGGCCCAACAAACCCAAGGAAAGATTGGCCCAGCTATAATTCTTACTGGAGGAAGGCATACCCATTTACTTGAAGCTGTCAATGCTTCGGGGAATTGTTGGACCTGGTCGGGGTTAAACGGGCTGCTTAAGGGAGCCAGGTTCCACATTTGTCTCGCAAAATCGAAGTGAAACAGCATGTGTTCTCTTGTTTCCAGATCGCCGCATCTGCAGCATGCTGCAGCGGTTGAGATTCCTCGATTGAGCAGGTTAGCTCCTAAAGCCAGTGCTCCTTGTGCCAATTTCCACATAAAAACTTTGATTTTGGGAGAGAATTTTCCATTCCAAATATCTGATTGCCACTTGACTGCAGGCTCGCCTGATGGCCAATTCATTCCTCCCCGTTTCTTGTCGAACGCTGTGTGGTAGCCTGTCTTTGTTGAATAAACGTCTGATGGTGTAGGTAGCCAGATACTCATATCCGCCGTCCCATAGATGCTTGGCTGTAGACAGAGGATGTCTTTTTCGAGTTCAGGTAAGACTGACCTTATTTTCTCTCGATCCCAAAGCTTTGTATGAGGGTTTATGAGTTCAAAGACTTTCCACTCTTTTGTCTCTTCTGTTGGTGGTCCAACAGGTTTAGTTGGGGCTTCTAAGGATAACCACGGGTCCATCCATAGCTTTGTGGAGGTTCCATCTCCAATTGCTCGCCCTAAATTTACCTTGATGAGGTCTCTACCAATGAGTATCCCTTGCCATCCATGCGAGGAGGACTATTTCTTCGAAACATCAAGAAACTTGGAGTATTGGCAGTACTTGCCAATAAGTACATGTGCCAACAGTCAATTAGGGGAGGTATGAATTATCCAGCTTAATTTCGCAAGTTGAGAATCGTTAAAAGCTTGAATGTCTCAAAAACCCAGCCCTCCGTCTTTCTTTGAGTTTGTTAGCTTTGTCCAAGCTGTCCAGCACATTTTCTTCTTGCCTGAGTTTCCATCCCACCAAAACCTTGTCAACACTGATTGAATTCTCTTGCAGAGGCTTACATGGAGTTTAAAACAAGACATGGTGTAGGTTGGGATAGCAAATAGGACTGATTTGAGCATCGTGAGTCTGCCTGCACTAGATAGGAATCGTGTAGACCATCTTGATGGTTTTGGTTGAATCCTTTCCACAATAAGGGAGAATAGGTCTTTCTTCTTTCGACCAAAGTGCTCTGGAAGTCCTAGGTATTTTCCTTGGTTTCCTTCTTTAGTGATCCCTAGGATCTTTTTTGCCTCATTCTTTCTTGTTTGGTTTGTCTTCGAAGCAAAAGTTATGGAGGATTTCTCAACATTTATTTTCTGCCCCGAAGCATGCTCATAGTCCCTCAAAATCTTTGCAAGGCTTTGACAGTTTTTTGCATTTGACTTGCAGAAATACATTGTGTCATCAGCGAATAGGAGGTGATTTATCTTCAGACTTTTCCTTGCTACCCGGATTCCTTGTAGTTTTCCGTTGAGTTGCGCTTTTTTGCATAATCCAGAGAGCACTTCTCCACATAGGATGAAGATATAAGGCGACAAAGGATCCCCTTGTCGGATTCCTCTTTTTGGGAAGACGATTCCCTGTGCATATTCATTGATCAGGTATGAATAGAATACTGTAGTTACGCATTATTGAATCCAGTTGATCCACTTTGGATGAAACCCTAGTCTTCTTTGAACAACTTCTAAGAAGTCCCACTCTATTCAGCCGTAGGCTTTACTCATGTCTGTTTTTACAGCCATTGAGCCATGTTTCTCTGCAGCTGATGTCTTGAGGAAGTGGTGGACCTCATGCGTAATCATCACATTATCTGAAATTGCTTTGCCAGAAACGAACGCGGATTGGTTCTCGGAGATTATGAGATCAAGACTCCCTTGTAGCCGTAGAGTAAGCATTTTCGAGATGATCTTATAATACACATTACATAGTGCAATTGGTATGTAGTCAGAGACTGTCTTTGGGCACTTTATCTTCGGGATGAGTCGTATGTAAGTGTGGTTTATGCTTCTTGGCAGGATACCTGAGGAGAAGAAGCCTTTGATTTCCTTTACCATCGCGGGGCCTACAACCTCCTAGTTTGTCTGAAAGAAACTCGCAGAGAAGCCGTCTGGGCCAGGTGCCTTGTCTGGGTGGATTGAGAATAGAGCTCCACGGATCTCCTCAATCGTTGGTTCAGAAATCAGTTGGTCATTTAAACCGGGAGAGATGCATGGGTTGAGTACTTGGTCGGTCAACCACCGTAGCTCTATC
The DNA here is from genome assembly GCA_020283515.1 of Alliaria petiolata. NCBI lineage: Eukaryota > Viridiplantae > Streptophyta > Magnoliopsida > Brassicales > Brassicaceae > Alliaria > Alliaria petiolata. Next base: position 55,135,306 of record JAHZTW010000002.1, read on the forward strand.
CGCCTCTTATGATGAAAATAGATCCTTGAAATAGTTGGTGATCACCTTCACTATTTATGATTCTTCGTAGAACACCCTCCTTTCCCATCTTCCAAGATTGAGAATCTGTTGATTGTTTTTCTGCCCTTGGACACCGCATGGAAGTATCTGCTGTTTTTATCTCCGAGTGCCAGCCAGAGTTGTCTGCTTCTTTGCTTCCAAAACTCCTCCTCTGCTTGGTAGGCCTTCTTGAGTTCCGAGTTGATTGCTTGGATTGTTGTTTCTAGTATCGAGTCGCTTGACATAGCTGCCTCCAATTGTTGTTTCTTTTCCTCTATGAGCTTGCGGCTATTTATATGGTGTTCTCTGTTCCATTTTGATATCTCTGTTCGGCACTTTGTAATTCTCTGTTCCATTATGTCTGATGGGTTCGAACTAACTTCTAATAAAAAACATTTACTAAGAAAATGACAGATATAAAGAACCGTACGTGAAATCCATATTCAATTTTTGATCCCATCTGGAGATGACGCCATCTCCGATTAAACACCTTCTGATCAATAGTCACACTACTCCTTCAACCAATGAACATGTCTCTGATACCACTTTGTACGATTCGGACCTTGAATCGAGCTACTTGATCCAACGAAGAAACTTGAGAAGAAGAGAGATAAATAAACCAAGAAAAGAAAAGAACACCGGAGTTTAACGACTTCGGGGCAAACCACCACCTACGTCTCACTGGAAAAATTCTGGAATCCACTAAAATCAGCTCAAGATGAGCTCTTAATCTCTCTGTACAAGTGTGCGCTTACATACCCTATTTTTTTTAGATTAAGAAGAAAGGAGGAAGAGAAGATGACTTTATACTTCAGTCATTTACAGCTTGACTCACACGTGCATAAGTAGCACAGGTGTTACCGGGTTTAATCAGATTTGATTCCCTTAGAATATTATACCAATAATAGGATAAGGAACCTAATCTTCAGAAATAAGCAACACTACCTGTGATGGCATCTCCAATCTGAACCAAAATGTCGACACGTAAGTCGTTGGCATTTAGCAACACTACCTGTGATGGATTGCCAAATGAAATGTTTTACTTTTCGGGCAGTCTTCACTTTCCAAGTTTGATTTTGTTACATTTGCAACCGTTTAAATGAATAGTTGCAACTGTTTAAATGATTCATTGCAAACTTTTGGTTTATGGTTAATATGATTAACCATTACAATCTTTGATGATCAACTATTGCAACCCGGTTAACCATTGCAATCGTTGGTGGTCAACTATTGCAACCCGGTTAAATATTGCAATCTTTGGTGATAACCTTTGGTCTCTATAAAAAGAGTTGTGGGCATTGATAAAACACAACAACAAAAACATAAAGAACAACAAGAAACAGAGAGAAAAAGAAAGAGCGAAAGAGAGAGAGATTCACTACTCCAAATGATCATAAAAAATCTTTGGAAAAACACATATCAACACTAGAACTCTAGTTGTGTCTGTTGTATCTTAGCCTAGAACAACAAAGAACTTTGGTTGTCTTATCCTACAAGGAAATTCGTGTAACCTAAAGGCTTGATAAAGGTCAAAATACTTTTTAACGAGAGTGCTCTCATGCGCGATTCAATCATTATCCAAGTTAACAATTCATCATGATCCGGGTTACTAAAACCAACAATCTTAAAGAGTATTTTCTTGTGAGCTATGGCTAGTGCATCTGTGCGAGAGATGACATCAAAGTTTGGCAAGTTATAAAATTTTGAGGAAGTTTCAAATATGGCAAGTGAAGATGCATTTTCTCCTCACGATGCTCAACGTAATGTACGTTCTAAGCATGCCAATGCGGCAATGCCCACTGTGTCGGAGGATGCCGAGAACGAGTCTTTAAAGAAAACAAGGAAGTAACTTAGATGGGAGAACGAAGAATACATATGTCGTGGCCATATTCACATACACTCTTCGAGTCTATTGATAATGATCCTAAGATTTTTTTGGTGAGGCTATAAAGTCTCAAGATGTTGCATTTTGGAAATAAGAAATAAATGATGAAATGGACTCCATCATGGGAAATAATATGTTGGTCTTATCGGATCTCCCACCCGGTTGGAAGCCTTAGGGCTGGAAATCGATCTTCAAAAAGAAGATGAAAGTTGATGGAACAATTGTCAAGTTTAAGGCTTGATTGGTTATTCAAGGCTTTAAACAAAGAGTAGGTATTGATTACTTCAATACCTATGCTCTAGTTTCTAGGATCTCTTCTATAAGGTTATTGACTGCTTTTGTGGCTATTAATAACCTTGCGATTCATCAAATAGATGTTAAGACGGCATTCTTGAATATCATTTTGGAAGAAAATGTGTATATGTGCAATCTGAAGGTTTTATTATGACTGGTAATGAGCATAAGGTGTGTAAGTTGATAAAGTCATTGTATGAGCTAAAGTAAGCACCTAAGCAGCGACATCAAATGTTTGATGAGGTTGCCTTATCAAATGGATTTAAGTTAAATCAGTCGGACAATTGTTTATATAGCAAATTTGATGAGTCCGGTAATGGAGTAATTATTTGCTCGTATGTTGATGACATGTTGATCTTTGGCACCAACCTTAGACAAGTAAAGCTTACAAAAACGTTTTTGTTATCAAATTTTTCCATGAAAGATATGGGGGAGGCGGATGTGATTCTTGGAATTCAAATCAAGCGTGAAAGCAAAGGATTCTCTTTGACACAATCTCATTACATTGAGAAAGTGCTTAAGAAGTTCAATTGTGAGAATTGTTCTCCAATGAGCATTTCCATAGATGCGAGTGTGAAGCTTATGCCTAACATGGGGCAAGCAGTGTAACAACTTGAGTATTCACAAATAATTTGCTACTTAATGAAACCACCGAGAAGACTGCAGCGACGCAGACATAGAAGAGGATTGAGAGATTCTGAGCAGATGCTGGCGCGAAAACAACCGTGAAACCCAGAACTGAGAAGAGGAGCCACTCCACAGAAACCAAAACGAAACTAGATCCAAACCGAACCGCACCACCGATGCCGCTCCTTTGCAACCGCCGCGAAACCTCGACAACAAAACGACCCAAAATTTAATCGCCGTTCTTGAGCGAGAAAGAGAATGAGAAACCATCTGACCCGACTTCCACATAAACCTACTCCCCCAGAAGCTTCACCGCAAGCCCAAACACCGCAGCCGAGAAAAGGGTGTATATCAACTTCAAGGAAAACGTCTCGTGCTTTTTTTATATCTACACAATTGACTCATGCCCTTTTAATACCCAAACTTACAATCGAATTAAAATAAACTACCTAAACTAAATAATGGTTACGTAAATCAGCGTTAAACTAATGGTTATTAGTCAACCGTTAATTCTTGATGAGTCAGATGATAGGTAGGCGACACGTTGACAAAAAATCAGAAAAATACAAAAAATGAAATCAAAAATAAAATCAAAATATGTACCGTTTACAAAGATATGGTCCTATTATAATATTATAAAATAATAATTAGTATATATTTCATATATTTTAATGTAAGTGATGTTTTACGGAGAAATTTTTTGTTTCAAATTATAATATGTTTTCAACCTAGTATTGTTAGATTTGTATTCGACAAATTAATTTATTTTTAGTGTTTTTAACCATTTGTATTTGATAAATTTTTGATTATTGGTTGAATTGTGTTTTGTAATTGTGACACCCGTCCATACTCTTAACTAATATGGTATGTCAAATACAAAATTTTATTCTCAATAATCATATCCAAAACGTTTTACATAAAACCAACATAACCAAAGTATTAAAATGAAATCTCTTAAAGAAAATAATGAATAAAACCACGTTTTCCAAATCCAGCACCACACCAGAATGACTACTCTTTCACTTTCTCGAGCTTACCTGCAAAAAAGGAGGGGTGAGTAAATGGATAACTCAGTGAGGACGAGTCTAACAGACTCACGAATTCACCGCAAATGACTTAACCACACGACAACGCAAGTCTAGACCTAAAACACGCAGCAATCATCACGTCCTATGACGCACACTCATCACACAAGAGAATCTTATCGTTACAGTGCATCGCACCTAGCGGTCCTTATCCGCACTTATTGTTTCAGTGCATAGCACTTAGCGGTCCTTATCCGCACTTACGTCATTTGACACATTCTAACTCGGCTCGTCAGCCACCAATGGGACATGGCGCCAGTTCCTAGGCCTCACCACACCCAACACACAAACCGTCTAGTGAGAGATTCTCGTTCACACTTACGGTACCTAACGCGGTACTTATCCGCTCTACGTGCTCATTGCACCATACTTTAGTCGTGTCTCAAAATCATCACATCAAAACATAATTCACATTATCAATCATCACACATCATGTTCTTCCTCTAATAACCTAGTCCATATTCGATTATGAGTTATATTATACAGATATAGATATACACTCAACATTCAAATACGTGTCATAGTTTATAGATTAATATGTATAACGACACGTAGGTATACGCGTTTAACCCTAAACTCAACGATGACATGAAGCTAAGACGCAAACGGAGAATACACAATCTTGTTCCTCATCTTAGCCTTAGTCTTGATACGATGACAAACGGAAAAGTGATGATGGGTAAAACGGATCATATTCGTGGTGGTGGAGATCTAGGGCTTAAGGGAAGATTGCTTGGTGGACAAGAAACAATGGAGTTATATTTAATCCCTCACGGTTTGGGCTCGCGGTGGATCTAGAGCTCCCGTGACAGTGGCTCTTCTCCTGGTGTTACTCAACTCGTGGTGGTGAGGTTACATGGCCGACGGTGCTTAACGGTGATGGCTCGACTTCGTCGTATCTTCTACCTCCCCCACGTATGGTCGTTACGTTGATGATGATTGACCCCCACGTATGGTCGTTACGTCACCAAGTATTTTGGTCAATAGCCTCAGTTTCTAAAACGGTTCAAAAATCCAAACCGGAGGAATTGAGTTTACATATTCTAAATGATAAAGGTAGTCTTGAGTACTCCGTGCCAACTTGTCTGTCTTTGTGTTCTGTGCTTGTCTTTGTGTTCTGTGCTCGTGGGATGTGTGAGATAGAGAAGGAAGAGAACTTCCTACTCGTCTCGTATTCCTCCAGGGGTAGTGAGATAGCCGGTCATTCCTCTGATTTGGACACCATCTTCACAAATTCGGAACAGTTTGTGACTATGATTATGCTTTTAAAACAATAATTATGTAATGCTTTTAAAACAATAATTACAAATTTATTTTTAATGCTAGTTTAGGATATTTCTTATAAATTAATAACTCTATAATAAATTAATAAAATATCATAGTTCTAACATTATAAATTTATACTTTTTTATTTTATCTTCTACAAAGTGTGTTTTTACCACAGCGGATTAGACTTTCATGTAGCATATTGTCACTATGGACAACAAGAGCGAAGTTATCGGGAAGAATGTGTGTTTGGATCGATGGAAGGACTAACTTCCGGTTTTCTTGATGATCTCTCCGTTCTTCTTACACGACTTCTCGATTACAAAACGTCACACGATATTTGCTGAGATTCAATTTGTTACTTCAAATTATAAACCGGACATATTTTGTTTTTGATTTTTTTTTTGAATTTTCTGAATTGTTTTGATTTTTTTTTAATTGTCTTACTTTTTCAAAAAAAATTTTTGCCAACGTGTTGGCGATACATCAATTTCATCTGATTCATCAAGAATTAACGGTTGACTAACCATACACTGTTTTAAGCATCAATTATCTAGTTTAAGTAGTTTATTTGAATTCGGTTGTAACCTTAAAAAGCATAACTTAATTGTATAGGTACAAAGGGACACCATGCGTTTTGTTGAAGTTGAAATACACTTTTTCCCCCAAAACCTCCGACTAAAACCAAGGAAAAATGGTGCCGACTACCACCCATAAACAAACAAAAAGGAAAGACGAGTCCTCTCTCGACACCAGCGAGGAGCGCCGGTAGTCAGAAAGGGAAAGCAAAAAAAAAATGGAGGCTCTCGGCGGCGGTTGAGTTTAACTTAATCGCCCAGAGGGAGAGAGAAATTTTTGGAATCATCCAAGTGCTCCACATATCTTTTACATCATCTTAATCACACGAAAGGATTTGGCATACTTTTCTCCAAACAGTATTCGCATTTTTTTTTCTTCAAGATAAGAGTATTTAAATGTGAAGCTAAATTTGGAAAAGATAGATGATATGAAGATATTTGAGAATAAAACAAAAAAAAAGTTATATCCATAATCATTAAGCGCCACACATCTCTTACATCATCTTTATCATAAAAAAGACAAAACAGAGCCTTGGCATACTTTTCTGAGTTTTATCGAAACATAATTCACTTTTTTTTTTTAAATAGTAGTATTTAAATGTGACACAAAAAATGAAAGATAAAATCATATGAGATAGTCATATGAGAAAAAAAAATGAAAGATAAAATCATTTGAAGGTCACCTAATATTCTTTTTATAAAAAAAAAGGTCACCTAATCTTCTTTTAGCATTCATGTCTCCTAAATACACCATTTGCGATTGAAGCCCTTTTTATATATATAAAAAAAATACATCATTTGCGATCCAAACTGGGATCCAATGGTCTTGTTGACAACATATAAATGGCTATTCGTCTACTCATGTAAAATTTCAAAATCAAAATGGAAACAAATTAAAGTAACATTTGAAAGAAAGAAAAATGGAATTAGTAAAATAAAAATGCTAAAAAACGAAAAAGCCACATGACCTAAACCAAACAGAAATTCGGATTGAACACCTACCACTTTTAATAAAAAAATAAAAATGTATTCTAATTTATTTGATACTTTAAATTTAAATATGTCATCTAGTTTGAAAAAAAAAAATGAAATTACTAAAATCTTCCCTTTAAGATCAAGTCGCTCCAACCATAGATTATCTTCACAGAGAGAGTATTATATATTTACGCTAAAACCCTAATTGGAAAGGACCCGAAAAAGCAAACAGAAAAACTTATTAATTGTACCTTTTGTCTCTCAAGGACAAACCCATCTTGTTGGAGATACACTCTAGGGCTTCCATCCACTCTTTGATCTGATCTCCTCGAGAAGCCTTTGCAAGTACCCATAACTTGTTTCGAAACCCACCAGTCTGTCATCTCACATCTCTTGCCCTAACCTTATAGAAAATGGGAATGACTTGAAGCTTTCCTTGATCCGCACGTTTCTTCATCGTCACCAGCTCATTCATGCACCAGCTCGACTCCGGATACCTGTGGGTTTATCGGCCATACGATCATTACAAACACTATAAAAGATCAAACATGGATGAGTAGGGAACAATAAGTCAATAACTAATAATACACGACCAAAACTGATCAGACTAATGCCAAAACATGGAGAAGTCAAGAAGAATATGCATATATCCATTTTGAAGTAGATTAAATAAAGAATACATATGATAAGAGGTACCTGCTAGAGAAGATGACTAGTGCGATTTTCGACTCTTTGATCCTTACAAAGAGGTTTGTCACGTTTTTCCCCCTTTTGTTCATTTTTTTGTGAAAAACAAGAGGGGGCTGACGAAGCTGTAGGCTATAGCGCAACTGATCTCCTCGGAAACTGCGGAATACTCGATGGACGTTGACAAACCTCTTGTTTTTCACAAATAAGTGTATCTCAAAGAGACGAATGCAACAACAAAAAATCATGCAATATAATTCTTTTAGTCCTTATAAATAAATAGATCATATATTAATGAGATATTTAATATTGTATTAAAATATCTCAAAATTACAACATATAAATTACGTTTAAAAAAGGAAAAATACAAAACTAAAGAGCAATTTGTTTCCACAAAAAAAAACTTATTTTCAAAAGATAATTAATTTTACAACTAATATAAAAGATTATGAAATAACTAAATATGTATTAAAAATCTGCGTGTATGCGCGATAATCATTCAATGGCGGATCTAGTAAGGAAAAGGGTGTGTCACATGATCCACCCAACTTGATATAACTAGTTTTGTATATAAATGCAGCGGCAACAGCACAGTTGGTAAATTTGTTTTATTGAACCTCTCACCAGATTCAAATCCTACTTTAGACATATTTGATCACCTAGTTGGTAATAATAACTGTGGCGGTTGTGAAGGTCAGAAGGAGACGACGACTTGACTTCAATACTTTGGATGTTTGTTCTTTATCAATACTAAATGCATGTCTTTCTCTGACTATTACACGTGCAACAAACGACATACGTATTTTCAAATCTTAAAAATGAATAATTTATTCAAAGATTTTAAAATAAACTATAATTAATATGGGTGGGTAATTAAATCTGATTAAAGTGGCAAATGTCAAACTATCATTATCAATTAAGTTTTGATCTAATGAAGTTAACAGAAATTATGAGAGCACTTAAATAGACTAATACTTCTTCCATTTCACATAAAAAGTATCGTTTAAAAAGTTTATTATTGTTTTACAAAAAAAATTATTTTATATTTTTAATGCAAAATTTTGAATAAAAATTTAATTTTAATTATATTGCTAATGTATTAATTAAAAAAAGAATTTGGTTAATATATTAATAAAATTAAAATAATTTTTTCATAATTTTTATTAATTTGTGTGAAATATGTGAAAATGAAATTTTTTATAAAATTGAGAGAATATTAATTTTTGAAAATAAACAAAAATAAGACGGAGCACAGAAGAGCCTACGTATGCCCTGCACGTACGTGGCAACATCCCATGGACAGACCGTAGAATATTATCTTTAATATTATTTATTTTTTATATATATTTGGAAAATTACTTAAATTTTTTAAATTATAGTACTTAAAAAATAAATAGTTTTTGAATATAACAAATATATGTAACCTAGCCGGGACATGTGGCATGCTGACTTAGTAGAGAATGGTCTCTAGGAGGAGAAAATGCAGCAGAAATTCATTTTAAATCCTCCTGACCGCAAAGGTAATATTCCTCTGACGGACATACTAGTTCGAGAGCGCTTTATAAAAGTAAAAACAAAGAAATATAGGTTTAAGAGTAATGAATAGTGTAGTGTAGTAAAAAATCGCTATCCTTTTTTTATATTCTTTCTTCAAATCTCTGATTAATATCAGTTCCAAAAAAAAAAAAAAATTCTCTAATTAATATTCTCAGTTATTTCATTTAATTTTTTGTAATTACATTTATTTTTGTTGATTTGGCTGATTTATTTCATCTAGAGGTTGACTTTAAATTTGACTTCTTTATGTTTGATTTGTCATCTACCTCGAGCTGGTTTGAACTCGTTGTTTTTTACTTCACATGTCTTAGAGTTTCTCTTCTTTCCTCAATGTGCCTATTTGTTTTTTCATTACTATAAGCAAATAAGCAGAAGGAATTAAGACAAAAAAAAACACATAGGACTAGTAATACAAAAATGGCCGGGTAGGAGTCGGACATGCGCTTCTCGTCCAAAAAGACAAGAACGAGCTTGGATTCAGGCCAACCAAGGTCTCATTTATCCAAAAGAGAAGTAGTCTACCAAAACTCTTACTTGTCCGGAAGGTCATGAATAATCCAACGATCAGGTTTACCAGTGATGATTTCTTCACCAAACTAAGCCAATAGAAATCCCTCACATGGAGGGTAATCCCTATATGACCGAAAACTTGCTGAAAATAATTAGGTTAAAGTTACGAGAGGCATAGTCTAATGTCAGCAAGATATCTGATCAGAATCATGGGGAGGGGAAAGCTAAGCGCGTAATCGATTCCTGGCCTAAACCATTTCGACAAGCAAATTGGGAGTGGTTCTAGGCGTTTGAGGAGAATCGATTCATTACCTAAATTAGCATGACAACTCCTTTTCAAGTGAAACCACTTATTCACCACAACTTGATTTAATTCATCAACATACTTCACATGTAAATACCGATGAAACCATTTGTCGCTACGTCACACAAAGAGCGACGAAATAGTGAAAAGGATTAAGGTTTTATTTAGGTAAAAGACTACTGTATAATTATAGATTAGCAAAACCCTACGTCCAGTTATATATATATATTCTCATTCTAAAGATTAATACAATCATCACACTCTATACAATTATTATATTATGATATCAGAAGCTAGGTTCGTGGCAAAAGTAGAATCAACAAGAAGATCTCGATCAAATAAACTACTGATTAATTATCCTTATGGTATTCGGTGGAGCAACTCGCAAGGGCGTTTAGCCGTTTACATGTCTCAGCTATTAGGATTCATCGACGCCAACCGACTACATCATGCCAATCATGAGAAATATATATATATGTTTTAAACATTTTTATAAAAAATATATAATTTTGGAAGTTTGTTTATTTTTTAATCTATACAGCATAAACCGAAGAAGTAATAATTATAGTCCAAAAAGAACTATGTAATGTAAAACATGTGAAACGAGAAGTTATACTTCGTGCTCTATCTATGTACTTGAATCATTTGACAAAACCTTGATTAAGTATCAGAACTTCTTGATTTTGCTCCTCTTCACCTATTGCATTGAAGAAATTCATATATGCATTTTCAAAACTTTTCACCTCGTATTCTGGAAAAAACTTGCAAATCTTTATCCTCTCTTTCTGGATAAATTTGATACAATGATGATATTATGCATCCTCTCGAACAGTTGGAGTTAGAACTCTCCCAACTTCCTTAACAATTTCCTTGATAAAATCGGCTTCGGAGCTGCCAAATATTGTAAATTAATTTATAGATATATCTTGTGAATGTAATTTTCTTTCATCAAACTATTCCACGTGATAAATACCAGCTATGCAACTACAAGATATATATATGTAGTCTTTGCTCTAACTTATTTTTTCCTTATAATTTGTCTCACTTCCTTTTAAATTAAACCAGTTAGACCGTAGAGTTTTCGGTTGTACAATAAAGCTTTAGTGATTTGGATTTTGGGTTGAAAGTTCAAAAACTAGCTGACAATTTATGAATAATGGGGTAAAAAAACGTAGAAGTGGGTGCAAAGCAATATCACTAGACTATAAAAGATTTTCAAAGTAGATCTAACTTCTAAGAGATGGGTGCAAATCAATATCACTAGACTATATAAGATATTCATAAAATAAAAATGTAAATATAAAAAAAGTATGCATCTATCTCTGTACTTGAATCATTTGACAAAAGCATGATTAAGTATCAGAACTTCTTGATTTTGCTCCTCTTCACCTCTTGCCTTTTCAAGACTTTTCGCCTCGTTTTCTGAAAAACTTGCAAATCTTCTCTTTCTGGATAAATTTGATACAATTATGACATTCTACATCCTCGCGACCAGTTGAACTCTCCCAACTTCCTTTACAATTTCCTTGATAAAATCAGCTTCGGAGCTGCCAAATATTATAAATTAATTAATAGATTTATCTTGTGGATATTTCCGTTCATCAAAATATTCCACGTGATAAATACCAGGTATGCAAGTATGCAATTACAAGATATATGAAAGATCAATGAATTAAAAGATTAAAGTACATCACATATGAATCGGTATATGTTAAGGGCTCAATTCTTAACCCTTAAGCTCCACACATGGTTTACAAAAAATACAAGTCAGAGTTCAAGGCTCCACACATGGTTTCTGTGAAAACATCATTCGTATCCATAAAACATTAGAATCAAGATAATAGTAACATGACTTTCAAATTTCTATCAATAATTGGTCTGGTTTTGGTGACATTTTGAACTTTAACATACATTTTTGTTTTTTGAGATAATAATTGGTATGTTAAAGTTCAAAATGTCACCGAAACAAACCAATTATTATCTCAAAAAACATTATTAAAAAGATTTTCAAAATAGAAGAGATAGATGAGATATTCATAAAACAAAAATGTAAATAAAAAAACAGTAGATAGCAAAAATTCTGAAACCGTTGTGTTCGACTCTCCTTATGGGTATTATTGTTTTTCTGTTTTCTTTAATGATAAAACGCTAAAAAGAACAAAGGGAACAAAAGAAGCACGAGTAGTACCTTTTGCCTCTCAAGGACAAACCCATCTTGTTGGAGATACACTCTAGGGCATCCTTCCACTTCTTGATCTGATCTCCATTAGAAACCTTCGCTAGCTCCCAAAATTTGTCACCAAACTTGCCTGTTTGTCCTCTGACATCTCTTGCCCTAACCTTGTAAAAGATGGGAATGACTTGGAGCTTCCCTTTATCCGCACGTTTCTTTATCTCTACCAGCTCATCCATGCACCAGCTTGACTCCGCAAACCTGTGGATTTAACAGCCATACGATCAATACAACAACTTTAAAAGACTTCATATACAAAAACTCAGACTAAGACTAATGCTGTAAGCTGAAGCAATCAAGAATATAATGCATCTATGGAGAACAACTACCTGTTTTGAAGCGATTTGAATGAATGAGAAACACAAAAAGATCGAGTTCATGTTCATTATTCTTAACAATACCTGCTAGAGAAGATTACAAGCGCGATCTTCGACTCGTTGATCCTTACAAAGAGGTTTGTCAAATCTTTGCCCCTTTGCTCGTATTTATCAATGAAGAACATGATCCCGTCTCTCTCAAAGGCGTCTATGAGGTGACTGGCGAAGCCGAAGCGTAACTGGTCTCCTCGAAAATTGAGGAACACACTACCAAAGTTGGAGGGAGACAAGATCGTCATGGTAGAAACTGTAATTTAGTGTTTTGGTAGTAAGAGGGAATGTGGACTAATGGATTGTATTAGTACATCACTTAGGTCTTGATGATTGATGAATATTTATACATCCCAAGAAGCATAGCCAACTGTTTGACTTTGCTAAGAGAAGAGAGAGAAGGGAAAGACAGACGGCAGAAAGAAGCATGTCAACGAAGATATTTTTTATTTTTTATTTTCTATTAAAGAGCGAAGTTATGTTTTGGGAATGCTACGTCACCAACAATCATTTCCTTGTAAGAAGCTGTGAAGGAAACTACTACTACGACTTTAGTCTTTTGACAGTGAGAGAGTATATGACTACGATTCTAGAAAACAAGTGTGTATATATGTTTAGGTCTCACGCGGCCCTTATTAATGCATTCTCTTGAATTACAATTTTCGCTTCTTGTTGTCTGTTTTGTGGCCACTAGATTTCTTCAGAATATTATTACGACTTTTTCGTATTTGGCAGCTGAGACATAAGTTTGATGTTTCGTTTTATTTTTATTCATTAATTATGATAATTCAGTCCAAAACACAAACAGACTATAAACTCCTAAAACCCATCAAAATTCGAGCGTTTTTGCTATTAAAAATATCTACCGATGATCAATAGTGATTATATAATAAATTATATAATCCGAGTATTTCTCCGTACCAAAAAAATAATCCGAGTATTTCTTCGGTAATCTATTACTTTTAAAATTCTATAATAAATTTAAAAACAAAGGTTCTTTATATCGTAAATTTGTATTTGGCACTAACACTTTGTTTTCCCAAATGATCTCAAATCAGAGGAAATTCTATCCTTTTAAAAAAAACAAAGGTTCTTTATATAGTAAATTCTATTACCTTGTATTTGAAATAAACAACGGAAATTCCTATGACCAATTGTGCTGTTAGCCTCAGATTTTCGGGTGTCAAGTTTAAAATACTTTATATTTTGTTAAGAAATAAAATTCTAAATTCAACATAAATTACTTAATTATTCTACTGACTTCAAACTGGTTTCAATTCTTAACTCATTTTTCAAAAAAAAAATTATCTGTTTAAACTTAACTTAAAATTATGGTTTAGTTTCGTTCTAATGAATTGCAATTTTGCTGATTGAGTTCGTTTCGTCAAAATGATTCAAAAATTTGATTAGAACACCATTCTCATTTGGATATAATCTATGTAAATTTATCAGTTATATTTTATATTTTTATAGTTTTTTTCGAGGCCAAATGTGTTTTTTAATTTAGACAAATCTCTTAACGTCATGCGTAATTAATTGAAATGAATCTTTTAGTATCATGTTGCGTTTAAGAGATTTTTAATCAACATTAGTTTTGTGTTTTTATAATCTTTAATGTTTTCTCGAGTCATTTCGGGTCAAAGTATGTTTAGGCAAAAGTTAAAAGTTTTTGAGCTGATAATGCATCAAAAAGACGAAGTTTGAACGAAGAAGAACTAGCTCGAGTGAGCACACAACTTGATCGTCCTCAGCACTATGACAAAGTTCTACGAATGAGACATGATCAACCAGCTCGATCAAGCAACTTACTCGATCAGGCCAACAAACTAAATCGAGGATGAAGAACATATACTAGACGCAGCTCAATCGAATCCGCTTGCAGCACGATCAAGCCAAGATCGCTTTTTAGCCAACACAGTCAACCTGAGAGTAGGTGCTCGATCGAGCTACCTAATAGGCAATTTCAGACTAGTCAACCTGAGAGTAGGTGCTCGATCGAGCTACCTAATAGGCAATTTCAGACTTTCTGGTTCTATCCCAAAATAAACTAGATGTTATCCAATCCGACCTTATACCCATTCATACTTATTTAATCATTGCTAAACACATTTTATTTTTCCCACAGACTTTTTATCGACTTTTTCTAAACTTTGAAGAGACGAATTTCTCACTCTACATCTTAAAAAAGATTTATGAACACTAGTTATATCGTATTACTCCAATTATGTAGGTCTCTTCATCTCTTCGTGTTTTCTCTGTGATCATGTCTGAGTAATTTCCAGTTACGTTTTAAGATTTCGAAAGAATTTCATGAATCGGTAAATCAGATATGTTATAATATGGAATCATCTTTAGAGTTCTTCGTCTATAGTTGTATTTATTACATAAACTGGATTGATCACCTAGTTTCTGGTGGTGCATGTGGACATGTTTAATTAAAAGAATTGAATTGGCTACTTATGTCACCAAATGACATTTATCTTTTTGTCACTTGTCCCGAGAGAATTCTATAGTTAAACGTGTTTGAGGTGGAGAAATTTAAAGATGGATGATCTATCAGGAAGTGATTTGCGGTACCGAGGAAAAATTCCGTGGTGATTACAGTGTCAGAATATCGAGCCTTTCGAACCTCTCTATTAGCACACCAACCGTTGGACGAAGATGTAGTCCTTGGGCCGAGAGACGGTGTGGGGGCCCCATACGGTGGCGGTCATCGTGGCGTTACACATTGTTTATTGCTTACTTGATTGCCAAAAGAACGTACCAGATCTACGAGTAAAACCACGCCCATACGTGCTCTTCTTTTCTTCAACTGAACCAAATCGATGTCTGAATAACCGTATAACGCCATATTGTTCGCACTTGTAAACTGAACTCCAATGTTAGACGTGCCTTCAACATATCTTAGTACTTTGTTGGCTTCTTGATAGTGCCTCGTGAGAGATAAAAACTTACAAACATCAGTATGGCTTTGATGCCCATATATAGATACAACAAGCTACCAATGATGTTCCAGAATTTTGTGAGTTCTGCATACTCTTCTTCATCGTTCTCAATGTTTTGTCGTGTGGTGTAAGTGGAGTACCTGTTTAAAATTACATATAGTATATTTGATTAATTTTTTTTTTTTTACAAATGTCATATTTCTCATTGATCGCCAAACTAAGTAAAAATAGTTTAAGACAATATAATCAAGTCCAAAATAAGACTCATGCAGCTAAAACAATGAATGTGTACATTGGATATGGTGCGTTTAATTTTAGTCGTAATATTTATGTCGCAAATCTCTCGCAAATATTGCGACAGAATTACTACATCGATATAGTCGTTATAGTCGCAAATCCTTTGCAAATTTGCTACGGAATTACGACGGATGTCGAAGGAGTCCCTCACAAATCTGTAGCAAAATTGCGAAGGTATAATGTTTTATATTATAAATTATAATTTTTAAAAAAATAGAAAATAATTGTAAATTTTAAAAAAGAAAATTTAAATTTAAATATAAAAATAATATTTAAATATTCATTTAAAAAAAAACTAAAAATCTTGAAACGGGCTGGTTCCGGTTCCCGAGCTGCGGCCATAGAGAAGAAATGCCAAATTTGGAATTTTTTGGTCTGATAGTCAGAAAACATATCATAGCTCTGCATTTTCTCGTTCTAAATCTCAAATAGACGGGTCTGAGTCTGAAATAGCCGATTGCAAAGAATCGAATCCGTAAATTATCTTTTTTCATGGAAAGCGACCTAAAAAAATAAAAAAAAGACATGAGTAAGATTAAAAAAACCTTGAATATAAATAAAAATGTAACAAAAAAATTATTTATAAAATACTTACGTCGACAAAATTTTTGTTCTTCTCGGCTGGAGTAAGTCCGCCAGATGCAATGCTCTCTGGATCATCAAGATGATATGTCTATATTTTGCATAATATTTCCCTCCATTTAGTGTGAGTTTCTTATCATTTAGGAACCTATTAAGCATCATTGTATTGCATTTTGATCATTTAGAGTTCTAGGATATCTTTGCATATTTTGGTGCATTTGGAGTCTTGATCAGGTGATATGGATGCAATGGAGACATGAATGGAGTTGGAGAAGGATGGCATAGCAAAGGAAGGGCAAGAGATCACCAAGAAGATGAAGAAGGATGTCTTTCGAGCTGGATCGACGTAGTGTATCGACGAGGGTGGTCGATCCACTTGTCCAGGGCGTCGAATCGGCCAGACGTATTGACGAGGGTGGTCGATCCACTTTTCCAGGGCGTCGAATCGGCCAGACGTATCGACGAGGGTGGTCGATCCACTTTTCCAGGGCGTCGAATCGGCCAGACGTATCGACCAAGCATGTCGATCCGAACTAAGAAGCCAAGAAGAAGACGGACGACCAAGGGTTCGGATCGGCCAGTCGGATCGACCAGGCTACCTCGATCCACTTTTCCAGGAGTTCGGATCGACGTGCTGAATCGACCTGGCACGTCGATCCGGACACAGACGAACCTTTAGTGTTCAATTTTTGGGTTAACTTTTATTCTCTTTGTTCTTACCTTAAATTGTTTGCTTCTTTGGGAGAAAACTTGTATTTGGCTTGGATCTTTTAAGTTTAATACAATATCTCTCTTGGATTTCTCATTATCTATTCTCTAATCATGTTTTGCTTATCTCTAATCATAGATTTGATGGGTTGATGGTGATTAGTGAGTAGTCTCTTAGAAACTTGAGGATGAGTTAGATTTAGGGTTTTCTAATGGTTCAATCTTGCAATTTAGGTTAGATTCTTTCATCTCTCTTCTTATTAAGGAGTTCTTAATGCCAAATAGCTAATCTTTTGCTATTTGGATCATAAGCATTTCATACACCCACCAAATGTTTGATGAAATGCTTGAACCAANTTAATGCTAAATAGCTAATCTTTTGCTATTTGGATCATAAGCATTTCATACACCCACCAAGTGTTTGATGAAATGCTTGAACCACCTTTCTAAGAGATTTACATTCCTAGCCTAAGAGATTAGTTGCCTAGGGAGTTTATCATGCTATTTAGACTTGTGTTTATTACTTGCTAATCATTTTAATGCTAACACATCATTAGTTCATTAAGATGATTAGGAAATGAATTAGTGTCAAACATCATGAATTAGTCTTTATTAGTGTTCTAGGCATAGAGATAGCTTGATTAGTTGCTTAAATGATTGCAAGGTTGGCCATTTAGATACCCAAATCAATGATTCCATCCCTAGGTTTCGTTTTTAGTAATTTGGTAATCTTGTTTAGTAGTTAATCGCTTAATTAGTGCTCAATTAGTGATAATTAATGTTTTAATTCATATTCTTAGCCTTAAAGTGTCTTTTCTAGATAGTAGCTTGCTTTTAATTGTCCCTTGTCACTTAATTTCGAATTTGGCTTAGCTTAGACCAAACTTTGTATTCTTTTTGCATCAAATTCCCAAGATGGATTGATATCTCAAGTATTGCAATGATATGAGCAATTGAGAAATTGCTACAAGAGATAAAAACTCTTGTTTCAATTTGGCGCCGTTGCCATATTGGGATTGTTTGATCACTAGGATTTAAGTTTAGTTTGAGACTAAGCTCTTCTTTTGTGTTTATTTACCATCTCTTTTTCTAGATTTCAGTTGACCTTGAATGCATTTGAGATCACAAGGAGACAAAAACTTCCAAGGCTTTCAAGAGATTGATCAATTGGAAAGGGTTGCTAGGATTGCAAGAAGGGAAGCTGCAAGGTTAGAGAGGTTGAGAATGGAAGAGCAACAAAGGGATCAAGCTCCTCAAGGTGTTGCTCCACCAAACATGGCGCAAGCACCAAGGGGCAATGGAAACCCCTTGCATGCGCCTAGACAAGGGAGGACAATTGGAGCTGGTGATGCTCCAAATATTCATCAAAATAGATATGGTATTTAACCTCCACCAGTTCACAACAACACCTTTGAGGTCAAGCCAGCTTTCATCTCCATGGAACAACAAGACAAGTTCCATGGTTTGCCAATGGAGGATCCACTTGATCACTTGGATAATTTTGATAGATTTTGTGGGTTGTTCAAGATGAATGGTGTGAGTGAGGATGCTTTCAAGCTAAGACTTTTTCTCTTCTCTCTTGGGGACAAAGCAAGGCAATGAGAGAAAAACTTGCATCAAGGAACAATCACCTCTTGGGATGAATGCAAGAAGTCATTCTTATCTAAGTTCTTCTCCAACTCAAGGACCGCCAAGTTGAGGAATGACATCTCAAGTTTCACTCAAAAGAATAATGAGTCTTTCAATGAAGCTTGGGAAAGGTTCAAGGGCTATACAATGCAATGCCCTCATCATGGCTTCACACAAGAGTCTCTACTAAGCACCATCTATAGAGGGGTACTTCCAAAGATTAGAATGCTCCTTGATACTGCAAGTAATGGAAACTTCTTAGGAAAAGAAGTGGAAGATGGTTTGGAGCTTATAGAGAATCTTGCCTTGAGTGATGGTAATTACAATGAAGACTATGATAGAGCTCCAAGGGGAGGTGAATATGAATCTCACAAGAAAGAAATGAAGTCTCTACATGACAAGATGGACAAGCTCATGTCTTCTTCACAAAGGCATGTACATTTTGTTGTTGAGAATCAAGAGGAATGTGAGGATCAAGTTGGGTCTCAAGAGTGTGAAGAAGAGGTCAATTTCGTGGGAGGCCAAGGAGGATACAACAACAACTATAACAACAACTATAATGGGAATAACAACCTCTCTTATAGGAGTACCAATGTGGCCAACCCCGAAGACCAAGTCTACCCCACCCAAACTACTCAAGGCAAGCCTTTTGTGACTTACAACAATCAACAAAAAGGTTATATACCAAGGTCTAACTACCAAGGAGGAAATCAAGGCAACTATGGTGGTGCAAGGAACAATCCTCCACCGGGTTTTACTCAAGCCTCCCAAGGTCCTCCACAAGACAAACATTCAACTCATGCTTCAACAAATACTTCAAGGTCAAGCTCATAGTGATGCTAATGTGGGAAAGAAAATCGCTGAGATTAACACAAGGATGGATTCTTCACTAAATGAGCTTGCCACTCAAATAGGAGGTCTTCAACAAAAGTTCAAGCAACTTGAGAACAAGGGCAAGGCTTCTAGCTCCTCTTCTCAAGGCACTCTACCGGGAAAATGTGAGGCAAACCCCAAAGAGTACATCAATGCCATCACTTTAAGAAGTGGAAAGGAGTTGCCTACAAGGGAGAGTCCTCTAATCAATGAGGACATTGAAATTCAAGATGGGGAGGAAAGATTTACAAAAGCTCAAGAAGCTGTAACTTTTGATGATGTCTACATTGCAAAGAGGAGCAAGGAAGTGGTAAAGGAGAAGCCAAAAGAGGATGTGCACCAAAAGGAGTCAACCTTTGTTCCTCCACCTTACAAGCCTAAACTTCCCTTCCCCGAGAGGTTTAAGAAACAGTTGGTGGAGAAATACAAGGCCTTGTTTGACAGACAAATCAAAGACATTGAGCTCAAGATGCCTTTGATGGATGCCTTCATGTTGATTCCCCAATATGCCAAGTTTTTGAAAGATGATGTGGCACAAAGAGCTAGGGATGTCCAAGGAGTTATGCTACTTTCTCAAGAGTGTAGTGTAATAATTCAAAGCAATGTGATACCAAAGAAGCTTCGAGACCCCGGTTCCTTCACTATACCATGCGCCCTTGGCCCTTTTGGTTTTGAGAATTGCTTGTGTGATCTTGGAGTTAGTATCAACCTCATGCCCTATTCAATAGCTAAGAAGCTCGGTTTCACTAAGTACAAGGAATGTGGCATTTCACTATTTCTTGCGGATAGGAGTGTGAGGATGCCAATTGGAGTTCTAGAAGACTTGCCTCTAAAGGTTAGCAACTTCATCATCCCAACTGATTTTATGGTGCTCAAGATGGATGAAGAGCCAAAAGATCCTTTGATTTTGGGAAGGCCTTTCTTAGCTACAGTTGGTGCCCTCATTGATGTTAAGCATGGGAAAATCAGTTTGCAACTAGGAAAAGGGGTTGAGCTGAAGTTTGACATAAAGGAGACCTTGAGGAAGCTAACCATTGATGGCCAAGTGTTCTACATTGAAACTATGGATGAGTTGGCCGATGAGTTGCTTGAAGAGCTAGCCCAAGAAGACCATCTTAGTGTAGCACTAACCAAACCACATGGAGAGAATGACTACTTGCATGAGGAAACACAAGCATACATGCTCAAGCTTGATTCTCGCAAGGCACAAGATGGGGAGGAAAGATTTTCAAATTTGGTAGCTTCATGTGAGGGTGAAGTGGAATTTGCTCAAGATAAAGGGTCCTTGAGGATTGAGGTTTCAAGTCAAGGACAAGGGGAATTTGAGCAAGGCGAGTCGGCAAGGGATCTCGATGAGGATTGGAGTGAACTTAAGGCTCCAAATGTGGAACTCAAGCCGCTTCCCATTGGGCTAAGGTATGCTTTCCTAGGCCCTAACTCTTCTTACCCCGTAATTGTCAATGAATACTTGAGTGATGATGAGCTCAACTTCCTCCTTAATGAGTTGAGAAAGTATAGGAGAGCTATTGGTTACTCTTTGAGTGATATCAAGGGCATATCTCCTATGCTTTGTACTCATAGGATTCACCTTGAAAATGAAAACACTTCCTCAATTGAACATCAAAGAAGATTAAACCCAAACCTTAAGGAAGTAGTGAAGAAGGAAATCTTGAAACTTTTAGAAGCAAATGTGATATATCTTATTAGTGACAGCACTTGGGTTTCTCCCGTGCATGTTGTCCCTAAGAAGGGTGGAATCACTGTGATAAAGAATGAAAAAGATGAGTTAATACCAACTAGAACCATCACTGGACATAGAATGTGTATTGATTACCAAAAACTTAATGCTTCTACTAGAAAAGATCATTTCCCTCTTCCTTTTATTGACCAAATGCTTGAGAGATTGGCTAACCATCCCTTATATTGTTTCCTTGATGGGTATAGTGGGTTCTTCCAAATACCCATTCACACAAATGATCAAGAGAAGACCACTTTCACATGCCCTTATGGTACCTTTGCATATCGAAGGATGCCATTCGGGTTATGTAATGCTCCAGCTACCTTTCCAAGGTGCATGATGAGTATCTTCTCCGATCTTATTGAGGAGATGGTAGAGGTTTTTATGGATGACTTTTCTGTGTATGGTGCCTCTTTTTCTGCATGTCTTTCTAATCTTTGCAGGGTTTTACAAAGATGTGAAGAGTCTCACTTGGTGCTTAATTGGGAGAAGTGTCATTTCATGGTCAACCAAGGGATTGTGTTGGGTCACAAGATTTCTGAGGAAGGAATAGAAGTGGACAAAGCCAAGATAGATATGATGGTCAACATGGCGCCACCATCAAATGTGAGAGGCATAAGGAGCATGCCGGTTTCTATAGGAGGTTCATCAAGGATTTCTCCAAGATTGCTAGGCCTTTGACAAGACTCCTTTGTAAGGAAGTGAAGTTTCAGTTTGATGAAGAATGCTTGGAAGCCTTTGAGACAATCAAGAAAGCACTTGTAAGTGCCCCTATTGTGCAAGCACCGGATTGGAGTCTACCATTTGAGATCATGGCGGATGCTAGTGACTATGCTGTAGGAGCTGATCTTGGGCAAAGGAAAGATAAAAAGCTTCATGTGATCTATTATGCAAGTAGGACACTTGATGAGGCTCAAACCAAGTATGCTACAACCGAAAAGGAACTCTTTGCGGTGGTGTTTGCTTTTGAGAAATTCAGATCTTATTTGGTGGGATCAAAGGTGATAGTGTACACAGATCATGCTGCATTGCGCCACATCTATGCTAAGAAGGAGACCAAGCCAAGGCTCCTTAGGTGGATCTTGCTTCTTCAAGAGTTTGACATGGAGATAGTTGACAAGAAGGGTGTGGAGAATGGTGTAGCTGATAATTTGTCAAGAATGAGGATTGAAGATGCTTTACCACTCAATGATTTTCTCCCGGAAGAGCAAATAATGATGATCAAGAGTGTTGCTAGTACACATGGAGTTGAGAAGAAGCTTCAAGAGACTAAAGACCTAGAGGACAAAGCTTTGCCTTGGTATGCCGACATTGTTAACTACTTGGTGTGTAAAGAAGAACCAACTCATCTCAACAACTATCACAAGAAGAAGTTCATGAGAGATGTGTCAAACTTCTATTGGGATGAGCCCTATCTTTACAAGAGATGTGCTGATGGGATTTATAGAAGATGCTTGGCACAAGAAGAGGTTGAGAGTGTGATTTTTCATTGCCATGGGTCTAAGTATGGAGGTCATTTCGCCACATTCAAGACAGCTACAAAGGTGCTTCAAAGCGGTTTTTGGTGGCCTACATTGTGTAAGGATACTCATGAGTTCATCAAGAGGTGTGAGCCTTGTCAAAGGAAGGGGAACATAAGCAAGAGAGATGAGATGCCCCAAATCCAATCTTAGAAGTGGAGGTGTTTGATGTATGGGGCATAGACTTTATGGGACCTTTCCCATCTTCTTATGGAAACCAATACATCTTAGTAGCTGTTGATTATGTCTTCAAGTGGGTTGAAGCCATTGCAAGCCCTACTAATGATTCCAAGGTCGTGGTAAAGATGTTCAAGAGCATAATCTTCCCAAGGTTTGGTGTGCCAAAGGTTGTGATTAGTGATGGGGGAAGCCACTTCATCAACAAGGTCTTTGAAGGTTTGTTAAGCAAGCATGGTGTCAAGCACAAGGTGGCCACTCCTTATCATCCTCAAACTAGTGGCCAAGTGGAGGTTTCAAATAGAGAAATCAAGGCCATTCTAGAGAAGACTGTGGGTATAACAAGAAAGGATTGGTCAATCAAGCTTGATGAGGTTTTGTGGGCTTATATGACAGCTTTCAAAACGCCAATTGGAAGATCTCCTTTCAACCTTATGTATGGAAAATCTTGCCATCTACCAGTAGAGATTGAACACAAGGCTTTGTGGGCTGTCAAGCTTCTCAACTACAACATCAAGACAGCCCAAGAGAAGAGATTGATTCAACTCCAAGAGCTAGAAGAGATTAGGCTTGAATCCTATGAGAGTTCAAGGATCTACAAGGAAAGGACCAAGGCTTTTCATGACAAGAGGATTGTGAGGAAGGAGCTGAATGTTGGTGACAAGGTTCTTCTCTACAATTCTAGGCTGAAGTTGTTTCCCGGTAAGCTCAAGTCAAGGTGGGTAGGCCCTTTTGAGATTCAAGAAGTATTGCCTTATGGAGCCATCACTTTGATTGGGAAGAATGGGGAGAGTTTCACAGTCAATGGTCATAGGGTCAAGCCATACTTGGTGAATGTGTCTAAGGAAGAGGCAAGCTCATGTCCTCTTCAAGATCCCACTCTTGCCTAAAAAGGTTTGAAAAGTCGAGCTAATGACGTTAAACAAGCGCTCTTGGGAGGCATTCCCATGGTTATCCTTGTACATATTCTTTATTTAGTTCTATAATCATGTTTCTTTGAGTTTTTGAAAGTTTTAGGTTAAGTATGGAGGACTTTGGGTTCAAGAAAAGGTGGGGAAGGAATTTTTAAAACTGGATCGGGGTGCTGTATCGACGTGCCAGGTTGATCCAAACTTCCAGGGGTTCGGATCGACTTAGTGGATCGACGTAGGTTGGCGATACAGCCTTAAAACCCCAAGCATCTTGATCATGAAGAAAATTTTGAAACAGGATCGACCTAGTGGATCGACGTGCCAAGCCGATCCGGTTTTCCAAGAGTTCATTCCGACGTAGCGTATCGACGTAGCTACGTCGATCCAAAAAACCAGGGGTTCGGATCGACGTAGTGTATCGACCAAGCACGTCGATCTGAACCCAAAAACCAGGTAAGTTGACTTTTCTTCCTTCCTTTGATCGGTTTAATCATTGACTTATCCACTTGATTTAAACCGGTTTTGGGCAAATTATATCTCCTTCTCCTCCACAATTCGCCTCATTCACGAAAATCCTCATTCTCTTTAGACAAGAAATTTGTTCTTCCCCTTTCTCTCTCAATTCTTCACCAAATTCATTAATTCCAAGTGCCATAACCCAGAAATTGTGTACTAATCTCAAATTCATTGTCAATTTCGAGTCCTTGGCATTCGTGGAACTCAGGTTTGGTTTCCTATACTCTCTCTTATCCTTGATTCTCACATGTGAAGTAATTGGAAAGTAGGATTTATAGAGAGACTTAGGTTGGTTAGATTGAGTTGGGTATGGTTGATTATTGTTATGGGTGTTGATTGATGAAGTTTTTCAAGGATTTTCATGGAAAGTTTTGATTTTTGAGCATTCTTAGTCTTGGATTTTCAAAAGTTGCGAAAATTGATGTTTATGCCAAGTGATGCTCAAAATTTTCAAATTTGAGTTTATTGTTCTTATTTTCTCATGTTCCATAAATGATTAAGCTAGCATTTACATGAATTTTAGCTTAACTCTACTTAGAACATGTTTAATTTGAAACTCTCTTGTTAAAATTTCTAGGATGATATATGTGAATAAGCTAAACCCCCATGCTTTATTTGCTTTTATGGATGCACATTGCCATGTTCCTCACTCCTTTACAAGATTTGAATTTTGTAGGAAGAATGGGGAGAACAAGAAGTGAGCCAAGCAAGAGGAAGGATAAGCAACCGATAGAGGAGGAAGAGGAAGAAGTAGAGGAGAGTCCCCCGGTCATAAGAAAGTTGTCTCAAAAGAGAGACATTAGTAGAGAGAAGGCTAAGGCAAGGCGAGCCAAGAGAGATACAGCCAAGACTCCATCGACCTCAGATGTGTACAAGAGCCTCATGGAGATTCCCTTCAAGGGAACCAAGTACCCGGATCATGAGTTGCTAGATGAGTTGGGTCTATTGGAGGATGTGGCTGCGATTTTCCGAAACTTGGGGTGTGAGAGGTGGTTCAACCAATCATATCCAATCTACCAAGAGGAGACTTGCCAATTCCTCTCTACTTTGAAGGTCACAAACAGGATCGACCTAGTCTCGGTTTCATCTAATTCCGGGTTCGCAACAAATCCTACAAGTTGGGGTTTAAGAAGCTAAGTGAAGTACTTGGTTTTGATGAGGGAACCGGCGCGGGGTCCCGCTTTGATGTTGCAAAGGCAGAATTGGAAAAGCTTTGGAAGATGCTTGGTTGTGGAAGTTATAAGACCGGGAAGACCAATAGCTCGATGATCCGTCATCCCGCAATTCGCTATGCTCACAAGGTATTGGCTCACACCTTCTTTGCTAAGAAAGAGACCGGGACTGTGGCTGCCGAAGAGTGGGAAATGCTTGATGTTGGGTTAAAGAGCATCATTGGTTTCTTTGATGACAAAACCCGACTAAGGGGTGATGCTACGGGAAGCGGGATGGTGCAGATTTGGGTGGCTCATGCAGCAAGCTTTCATGGGTGGGCGACTAGCAAAAAGGACCACTCACCTCAACTCACCATTGGAGGCATGATCACACCAATCCTTGAGGATATCGGCATTAACTTGGGAGAACCCTCAGCTGAGAAGCAATATCTAGACCCCACCTACCTCCTTAAGGCACAGTTTTTGGTTAAGGAAGGGAGTGGCTACCGCTACTAGTTCAATGTGGAAAGGCTCAAGGAGGCTACAATCTGACTCCCTTGCATTCACCTCACAAGCCTTAGGAAAAGATCCAATGCTGCCTTCACTCCATCCGACGAGCATCTAGGCGACATAGAGACCTTCCCGGTGGCTCCATGGGACACATACCACGAGCCCTATCAAGCCCCTCCGTTCTATGGTAGCGAGAGGTACACCTTTGTGCCTTATGAAGGCACCAACCAAGGAGAGCCTTCTAGACAAGCCCACCAACACATCAAGCTCCTTCAAAGATGGAACAAATGGCAAGACAAGACCATTAAGAAGCTTGTGAAGACGGTAAAGGGGATGAAAGGGCAAATCAAGGAGCTCAAGGCTAAGGTTGGAGGAACTTCTTCCTCAAGGCATGAAGAAGGGCAACAAGAAGACGATGAGGGGGATAGCATCATGGCGGGAAGGCGTCATTCCTTCCAAGGAACTCCGCGTGCAACGATGATGAGCCACACCCCCCCCCTCCTATGAGACCCGAAGGCGTGAGAAGAGAGTCATGCGATCCCCCACTCCTCAATCAAGCAACCCATCATACTCCACGGACTCCTACTCCTCCTCCTCTATTCGCTTTTGATCAAGGTACCACTCCAACCATTGTAAATACCATTTAGATTTTTATTTTGCATTTTGAAATCTTCTCGAAGCTTGGATTACACAAAGGACTGTGTAATTTAAGTTTGGGGGAGTATGGTGTATTTGATCTTGTGTTTTGTTATCTTATTTTCCTTTTTCATGCATTTTTGAGTCTCATGCATTCATCTATGGCATAGAAAAAAAAAATTGGAAAAATTTCAAAAATTTCAAAAAAAATAGCATGTAGTTGCATTTGCATTTGTCACATAAGTAGGATTGAGTCTAGCTTTCATATAGGTTTGCATTCTTGCATAGGGGACAATGATGAATTTTTCCTTGTAAGGTGTTAAGCTCATGAATTAGTTCAGGACCCTAGTTAGTAGTTCTTTGATGCTTGAAGTGCAAATTTTGAAAGTAAAAGTTGAACCCTACTTGGACCTCACCATTTGAAACTCAAGTCTAAATTGAAGCAAGCTTTGAATAGAAACCAACTCTGTTGAACTTGAACCTAATTTGAATGAACAATTATCATGGTCATGCATTGTTAGAGAACTTGTGGATACCATATACATATTTGGGTTATCTTCTCTCCTTTTGCCACTCTTGTTAACCCAAATAGCCGACTCTCATCTTTAGAGCGGTTAAGATCAAGCACCCTAGCCAAGCTTTCTTTGAGACCTCTACCTTATTGAGTGCATTAGGCCTTTTTTTTCTTGTGAACTTAGCAAAAAGTGTTGAGTTTAGAGCGACAAGGATAGGCTTCCATGTAGCTAGCTCGAAAACAATGAGCTAGGTGATAGGTTAGGCTTCTTGGGTGGGGATTTTAGCTTGACAATGAGTATAAAAGAAATGAGTTTGGCGAAGTTTAGGTGGTGAGAAGGGGAAAACGAAAATTTTGAGACAAGTGTTGGCAATGTGTATTATGCTCTACGTGTTCAAAAGGAAAATCCTCTAGAAATGAAAAGTAAAAAAGTTAAGAAAAAGAAAAAAATATATGGCTAAGTTAAGATAAGAAAGAGGATAGCAAAATGTGAAAGAAAAAAAAGAGCTTGAAGTGAAAGTGTGCCAACACTTGTGGTTGTAGAAGAAGTTTTCCCTAAGTGCTTAAAAGAGAAAAGGAAAAAGGTTTGAACTTATGGGTTTGGCGCATTGCCTTGTAATGGGTAGCATAGGTTGGGCTTGGTGAGTGAGCTTAAAAGAAAATGAGAGTGAAGACATTTGTGTTACAAAGGGTAGATGGAAGTTTGTCCTTGTATGCATAGGTTGCTTTTTACTCTTAGCATTTTGCCAAAGTTCACTTGTTCATTGAGAAATCCCTTTGCATTGGAACCCCATGAAGTTGAGATCATTTTCGTCTCAAAACCTTACCCAAAACCAAACAAGTTCGCTAGCATTGCATGATTCATGATCCATGGTTACCACTTAATGAATGTTAAAGAGTTGGTGAAAATGAATGCTTGTGTAGATTGAGGCTTGGGTTCACTTGAATGAGTATGGGTATGGCTAGACATTTTGGAGTAGAGTTTGCATTAAGAGCATCCTAGAATTAAGAACTAGGACCATTGAGTTGATTCATTTGCTTGACAGCTTTGGATTTGAGTCCCCACCTTCAAACCTCTCTCCTTAGCTTGTGTTTCATTTGCTTGGAGACAAGCAAAAGGCAAGTTTGGGGGTGTTGATATGTCTATATTTTGCATAATATTTCCCTCCATTTATTGTGAGTTTCTTATCATTTAGGAACCTATTAAGCATCATTGTATTGCATTTTGATCATTTAGAGTTCTAGGATGTCTTTGCATAGTCTTTGCATATTTTGGTGCATTTGGAGTCTTGATCAGGTGATATGGATGCAATGGAGACATGAATGGAGTTGGAGAAGGATGGCATAGCAAAGGAAGGGCAAGAGATCACCAAGAAGATGAAGAAGAATGTCTTTCGAGCTGGATCGACGTAGTGTATCGACGAGGGTGGTCGATCCACTTTTCCAGGGCGTCAGATCGGCCAGACGTATCGACGTAGCAGCTCGAGCCACTTTTCCAGGGGTTCGGATCGGCCAAGAAGATCGACGTAGCAGCTCAAGCCAGATTTCCAGGAGTTCGGATCGACGTGCTGTATCGACCAAGCATGTCGATCCGAACCAAGAAGCCAAGAAGAAGACGGACGACCAAAGGTTCGGATCGGCCAGCCGGATCGACCAGGCTACCTCGATCCAAATTTCCAGGAGTTCAGATCGACGTGCTGTATCGACCTAGCACGTCGATCTGAACACAGACGAACCTTTACTGTTCACTTTTCTGGGTCCCCTTATAAATACTCAAATGACCTATTAGGTCAACTTTTATTCTCTTTGTTCTTAGCTTAAACTTTTGCCTCTTTGGGAGAAAACTTGTATTTTGCTTGGATCTTTTAAGTTTAATACAATATCTCTCTTGGATTTCTCTTTATCTATTCTCTAATCATGTTTTGCTTATCTCTAATCATAGATTTGATGGGCTTGATGGTGATTAGTGAGTAGTCTCTTAGAAACTTGGGGATGGGTTAGATTTAGGGTTTTCTAATGGTTCAATCGTGCAATCTAGGTTAGATTCTATCATCTCTCTTCTTATTAAGGAGTTCTTAATGTCAAATAGCTAATCTTTTGCTATTTGGATCATAAGCATTTCATACACCCACCAAGTGTTTGATGAAATGCTTCAACCACCTTTCTAAGAGATTTACATTCCTAGCCTAAGAGATTAGTTGCCTAGGGAGTTTATCATGCTATTTAGACTTGTGTTTATTGCTTGCTAATCATTTTAATGCTAACACATCATTAGTTCATTAAGTTGATTAGAAAAGGGATTAGTGCCAAACATCATGGATTAGTCTTTATTAGTGTTCTAGGCATAGAGATAGCTTGATTAGTTGCTTAAATGATTGGAAGGTTGGCCATTTAGATACCCAAATCAATGATTCCATCCCTAGGTTTCGTTTTTAGTAATTTGGTAATCTTCTTTAGTAGTTAATCGCTTAATTAGTGTTCAATTAGTGATAATTAAGGTTTTAATTCATATTCTTAGCCTTGTAGTGTCTTTTCTAGATAGTAGCTTGCTTTTAATTGTCCCTTGTCACTTAATTTCGAATTTGGCTTAGCTTAAACCAAACTTTATATTCCGTTTGCATAAAACTCCCAAGATGGATTGATATCTCAAGTATTGCAATGATATGAGCAATTGAGAAATTGCTACAACAGATAAAAACTCTTGTTTCACAAGACTAGCTTGAGACAACTCTTACATCTTCGAAGTGATATCATTGTATAGCTGCTCCGAGCATCCATCGACAAAATATCCATCTGATTTTCGTTTAGTCTCCTCGAGAAATACTAGCAAATCCAGAATAATATCTCCAGTTTGTGCAGCCTAAAAATGCTTTAAACATTATCATAATATATGTATTTAAATGATTAAAAAAATCTAACTGAAGTAAAAAAAATTACTATGTTTTGGGCCTGGGCTTTGAACAACGTCGGACCATAACGATGCTTAGGAGGTCAGTGTCCATCAGGATTAGTGTATCATGCCGCTCGGCTATTGGCAATCCCAGCCTCAGTCACATGATCTAACCAATACGTAACGAAGCCCTGCTTGACCTTCAGGTTAAACCAGGGTGGTGATGCGGTGATATTTTATTTATTTATGTTTTACTAATTTATCAAACTCGCCAAAATTATAATATAAAAGCAAATATATAATAATTTCATTTGAATAGACAAATTTGTTAATGTTTATTATGTGTCTTTTAAAGTAATTATGCTATTATCACTAGATTTTTTTCTTAAATGAGATACTACTTTTGTTTTGTCAAAAGATTTATCTTTTATTTTTATTTTTTAGGCAAAAGATTTAGGGTCAATTTGTTAAATGATCATAAGGAAAACAAAAATTAAGAAACTAATCAAATGGTTAGAGAGATAGTGAGAGATAGAGAGAGAAAAAGGGGTTTTTGGTTAGTTTGTAAGTTTTTGGTTTTCTTATGATTATTAAGTTAATTTTCCCAAAGATTTATGTTTTAGTTAAAAATCTACATTTATTATTAACACAAATGAAAAAGAAGAAAATTTGGATATGATCAAGATTTGGAAAGACTCAGAAATTTACGAGTGTGATCTTTTTATGTAATTATAAATAGATAATTTTTGTTATCACCTAGATCTGTAAAATATACATGTTAGTTTGTTAAACAAATTAAGTATTTGAAAGAGTATTGAAAATGGGTTCTGTCAAATTTATGATTATATTCACTATTGTTTATATGGTGGCCATTTCTGGTGACTTTTCTTTGGTATATGTTTTATTTTTGTTTAAAAATATACAATTTCATATCTTTTTCATTTTTTTGTTTTGTTTTTAATTTTTAGTAGTTGAAACAGGGATTAGGGTGCAAGCTTTAACTCCGACTTGTGGACAAGATTATACCAAAAAAATTCTAAACCAGAACTGTTATAAACATTGTGTAGGATTGTCTTATATCTGAATGACTTCCTCCTAAAATTCTACATATCGTTGTTATTGTTCATAAATTAAATATGTAATTCATCATTCTAGTTGATCAAATATGTTTTTTTCTAACTATAATAAAATGTTTTTTTGTAATGGAAAGATCAAATACATTTGAAATTCCATTAATGTCATTTAAAAAAAAATGATTTTGTGTTAAGAACTTAGCAGTTGTTATATAATATAATTTATTAAAAATATCACTTGTCAACATGTAAATTTTGATCGATTAGCCTAATTTTATTGTACTATTGTCATTGTCATGTCATTTATAAAGTTCAAACTCAGTAAAATAAGAAAGTTTATAACAAAATAATGTAATTTTAATATAAATATAGTCTTTTGACTAAACAATATATATATATATATATATATATATAGTTTGTTTTCAACTATATTTGAATATTTTTGTTATATAATGACAAATATTTACTATTATGGAAAGAAATATTAATAGATTATATTGATAAATAAGCAAAACTGAATTTAGGTAGGTTTTATTATAGCGATTCATCAGTGGGGAGTACGATTATACAAAAAGAGATAGAGAGATTAGCTAAATATATATATAGAGAGAAAGATTAAGTAAAGACATAAAACTATAGAAATGGCTGACAAAAAAAAAACTATAGAAATGAGTGGTTGAGATCGGCCATAGCTTAGTTTCGTGGAAATAGTGGTGAGATTGGCAGTCAACTAGATTGTAGGCGACGGTCGATTTAAGTTATTTGAGAGAAAAAAAATTGTATGTGGAAGTGGAAGAAGTCTCAGGGGACATAAAATAAATGAGTGAAAAAGATATGTATAGTAGTTGTTGACCCGCCGCCGTATTTGTTGTTGAAGGTTATTTAAACATTTTATTTACATATTTTACATTTGCATATGTATAATATTTATACGTTGAACTTTGTCTCTTTTTCTGGCTCTGCAAAAGCCTCTCGCACACCAGCGAGTATCTTCTTTCTTTCTCCCTCCTCTTTCTTTCTTCCATGGCTTCGCTGGTGTTTGCTCCTTCCTCCTCCTCTAGAGCTGTCGCCCCTTGCTTTTCCTCCAGATCTGTCAGCCTCCCTCTGCCGATTCTTCATCCTTGTAGCTGCAGTGTCTCCTCCTTTTCCCAGTACGACAACTTCTGGCTCAACTGGTTTGTTGGTCATATCCCTTGGAGTGAACCCAGCTTGCTCTTCACTATTGTTGATTGCGATTCCCATATACGCTATTTTCTCCGGTGGAAGCCACGTCTCTCCCCCTTATTCCTAGGCACGCCTTCGACAAGTATGGTCCCTGTGACTCCTGGAATGATTCGAAATTTTCTGGAATGTGCCTTAGATTAGGATTCATTTTCCTCAGTTTACGGGTCCAATCACTTCCATTGCCTTAGTATGAGGCTATTAGGCTTTCATTTAGCCTTCGTTTGCCTCAAGATGAGGCTATTAGGCGCTCGCTTAGCCTTCTTTTTTCTCTGTATGAGGTTCTCTTACCTCAGGATGAGGTTGTTATTTCGAAATCTCCTTTCTCGTTCGTTGCGATCTATTGTTCTGTTGGTATTTTTATATCCGACGAATCAGGGTTACACTTTAGAAAGATAGGAGATGGATTCACCAAAATGAATCTTGGATCTTTTGTACAAGATTCGGTTGTTTGGAAGTGGAGGTTCTTGCAATTCTACACCTCTTTGTTGCGGTGGATTTTCGCACAGTTCCCCAAGCTCATCAAGACGGTGTGTTGTCACCTCTGAAGCCAAGTTTCGTGCTGCTCCACCGAGTGTGTCCACTGATTCCCAAGGCTTCATCTCACCTTTTAGCATTTTTGGTGCATCCATCTTAAATTGCTTCAGTGTTACACTACAAAGAAAACATGACGTTTGCCACGATTTTTTGCGTGGAAAATAAATTGTAGTAAATTAGTATTGAATTAACGAGGAATTTACGAGAAAAATTAAAAACGTCGGTAATTCGTCGGAAAGAGCAACGGAAATAAATAGTTGTAAAATCGTCGTAAATTCCAATGAATTAACGAGGAATTAACGACGAAAATATATTTCGTCGCTAATTCGTCCTAATTTAACGACGACTTAGCGACGAAACATGTTTGACGTGGATTCCTCAGAATTTCGTCGTTAATTTCCGACGAATTACCGAGAAAGTAATTTGAAGTAAATTAACGATGTATTAGAGGGGAAAATAAGTTAGATGAAAATGTGTTTTACTGGTTTTTTTGCCACGAAAATATTCCTTGTTAATTCTTTGGTAATTCGTTGGTAATTCGATGTAAAAAAAAAAAAACCTATATATAGAAGCAACACTTCATTATGAAAACTACAAAAACAAAAACAAACTCTCTCTTCACCTACAAAAAAAAACTTTTCACCAAAAAAAACACTTAAACACTTTTTCAATATATTCCTTTAAAAAAAAAAAAAAATTTCTTATATACCCAAAAAAAAAAAAATGTCAATATACAAATTACGAAGTTGGATGTATAATCGTAAAGATTCGGAGGGATCGCTGACGAGGGAGTTTCAAGATGGGCTAGAAGGATTCATGTATCAGGCGGGAAGTTTGCAAATTACCGTTGAAAGTGGTATGATGTACTGTCCTTGTCAAAAATGCATGAATAGGAAATTTATTCGTATCTCAAAAGTGTGGTCGCATCTATTAAATAGAGGGTTTTTTCCGCACTACTATATTTGGTATAATCATGGAGAAGGGCATGGGGGAAATGTTGCTAGTAGTAGCGGTAATAACCAAGCAGTTAATGCTGATGCTGAGTCAAATAATGTGCATCAAGTTGATGATCATGGTGAATATGGTGATCAGGATAGGATTCATGAGATGGTTACAGATGCATTTCATGAAAACACGGGTACATTTCTAGCTGCTGGTCATGATAGTAATATTTACGACGAGGAACCCAATTTAGATGCGAAGAGATTTTATGATATGTTAGATGCTGCAAATCAGCCACTCTACGATGGATGTAGAGATGGGCACTCTAAATTGTCCTTGGCAGCTAGGATGATGACCATTAAAACTGATCATAACTTAGGTGAGGTTTGCATGGATGATTGGGCTGATTTGATTAAGGAGATTTTGCCTGAAGATAATTTAGCTGCTGAGAGTTACTATGAGATACAAAAGCTGGTTTTTAGTCTTGGGTTACCTTCTGAGATGATAGACGTTTGTGTAGACAATTGCATGATTTATTGGAAAGATGATGACAAGTTGCAGGAGTGTCGTTTTTGCCATAAGCCACGGTATAAACCGCAAGGTGCTGGTCGTAATAGGGTGCCGTACCAAAGGATGTGGTATCTTCCAATAACTGATA
>JAHZTW010000002.1:55176116-55262739 GCA_020283515.1 Alliaria petiolata
GAAACTTTGGCCGTCCTTCCTTGGTGTCGATCGACACAGATGGTGTCGATCGACACCCTGTGCGTAATTCCACTCTTCTGACTTCATCACTTCGCAGCTTCTTGCAGAATGCTCCAAAAAGCTTCAGAATCTCCAATTATGCTCCAAACGTAGTCCAACCTATAAAGACTCAGAAAGGACTCGAAAACTAACAAAAGACTCTATAAAAACACTTATATCATGGTCCAAAAGTGGGTAAAAACCATGATATATCAACTCCCCCAGACTTAGCCTTTGCTTGCCCTCAAGCAAAACAGAAACTTATAATGAAGTAGAAGTTTGAAAACAGAAACTTTCGAGTACCCCTTCAAAACGCCACATTGATTAACACTTCTTGAATCCACAGGTTATAAAGCCAACATTAGGAAATGTTCAGTGTACTTACCAAAAGCTTAGCAATCTCCCAGTTTGAATTCAGATCCTTTCCTTGGTAAATGTTTCGAACTCTAACAGTGGTAATGCCATAGACACGTTTCTGATTCTTTTCCCTTCCTTAGTACCAAAACAAGATATTCTCATACAGCTCCCCTATTTTCTCTTCCCTTAGTCAACTTCTGCCCATTTTCAGGATGTTCTAAGATCTTTTCATTGACTCTTCTTATTCTTTTGGATCTCTGGAAATAATGCTACTCTCTACTTGTGTTCCTTGTGAGGAGACGTGTTCAAGAGCATCACTAATATTGTTCCTTGTGAGGAAACATGCTCATGACAAAGACACTATTCCCAGACTTAAACTCTTTTTCTTTCTTTTCTTCTCTCTTAAGGGAAGATCAAGGAGAGACTGCAATTGCCTATCTGTTCGGACTGAAAGAGGAATCAAGTTCTGCGCATACCTAGTTTTTATAAGGGGATCTGAACTCGCCCTGTTAGACTGATTCCACTTGCAGCTTTCTACGTAGTAAGTCCTGCAATCAACTCTCTTAACAATGGTTCTTCAAGTGTCAACTTCCTGTGGTTAGTTTCTAGAAAAACCGAAAATTCCAACTGATTTTGACTTAATAAAACAATTTTTGAAAACTTTTGACTCAAGACTCTCAAAACAAAACACAAAGTCAGTAATCACCTCCCCCAGACTTAAACAACACTGTCCCCAGTGTTATCAAGCCCGAAGTTGGTTAAAAGAAAGATTAGAAACAACAGAAAAGACCAGATAGAAGACTTACCTTCGTCTGCGCGTGGTGTCGATCGACACTATTGGTGTCGATCGATACTGGCCTTTGTTGAGCCCAATGTCTCCTTTTTCAACTGACTGAAACTAGGACTTAAGTAAAACCAAAACAAAATATAAAGAAAAACGTACCTAACAGTGGGTTACCTCCCACTCAGCGCTCGTTTTCAGTCATTAGCTTGACTGTGTCGGGGTTAAGACGTCTGGTGGATCAGAGGGTGGCATTGAATGCTTCCCAGACGAATGTCTTCTCATCCATGGTGGTGTATAAGCATTAGGTGCATGAAAGCGACCAAGGAAATGAGGAACAGCAGCAGGGTGGGACTTGAGTTCGGGTGGGACACTTCGTTTTCCTGCAACATCATCAAAAGAAATTCCAAGCCCACGACGAGAATCTTGTGGCTTGGATAAGTGCGCAGTATTCTTTGAACCTTTAAAGTTTTTATTGACAAGATCAGGAGGTTTGAAATTCATTCCAGGGAATGTGTACCTTTGCTTCCTTCGAGGTTTATGGGCTATAGGATGTGGAAGCATCTGTTTGATTACTGGTGGTGGAGTTGCAGCATTGGAAACGGTTTCTGGTGTCATCCGCGAAGGGTGTCGATCGATACCATTAGTGTCGATCGACGCCGACTCTGCAGTCCGAATCTCTGCATCTTTTCTGCAACTCAGCTCTGTAATCTTGGTCTCCATGATGAAAACGTCTTCTTCCATCAACTTAGCATTGATTAGACCCTCATTTGCGCCCAAAGTCCTGAAGATATGATTGTTTCCACTCCAATCTTCAAGCTCCACATTTTTCTTAGAATTCTCAGCCAATGCCGCTTGAATAACCAGCTTGTCCTCTTGATTTTCAGTATCAAGCTCCTTGACATACCCAGCAGTAATGTCATCTGGACTTTCCATGATTGGACATTCATCTATGGACATCTCTACTGAAAAAGCTTGACCATCAATGGTGGATGGTCCTCTTAATTTGTCCATGTCAAAGTTCATGACAATTTCACCCAAATCAAGCTCCATTTTCCCTCTTCTCACATCAATGATGGCACCAGCTGAAGCCAAAAATGATCTTCCCGGAATAAGAGGGTCGGCAGGCTCTTCATCGTACTTCAAAATCACAAAGTCTGTGGGAATTATACAGCCTTCAATCTTCAGGGGAACATCTTCTAAGACACCTTCTGGGAATCTCTTTGATCGATCAGCTAGGATTAGAGAGATTCTGCTTGGCTTGAAATCAGTCATTCCAAGTCTCACAGCAACTGAGTATGGTATCAAGTTGATACTTGAACCTAAATCGCAGAGAGAACGAGGAAACCTTCCTGTTGATATTGAGCAATCTAGCACAAAGTTTCCTGGATCAGGTAACTTCTCTGGAATCTTCCTTTGCATCACAGCACTGACTTGTTCAGAAACCCACTTCTTCTTCTTTTTTCTTGGAACTATGTTCAAGAGAATTGCATTCATGTCTCTGGTAA
Source organism: Alliaria petiolata (assembly GCA_020283515.1). Classification (NCBI taxonomy): domain Eukaryota; kingdom Viridiplantae; phylum Streptophyta; class Magnoliopsida; order Brassicales; family Brassicaceae; genus Alliaria; species Alliaria petiolata. The sequence continues at coordinate 55,178,802 of JAHZTW010000002.1, forward strand.
GCAATGCTCCTTCTTCGGGACTCACACCATTTGCAACAATTCTCTTGACATACCTTCTTAATGCAGGTGAAAGTTGGACTGCATCAACTAAGGGTAGCTCAACCATCAGCTTACTCATCATCTCCTTGCATTTAGCTTCCTCTATCTCCTGTTTAGATCTTCTGGGAGGCAGGGGATATGGTATCTTAGGTTTATACACCCTTTCCTCTTCGAGTTTTGAAGGTTCAGCGCGATTTGGTGAAGTCTGGGCATGGTGTCGATCGACACCAGCATTGTGTCGATCGACACACGGGCTCCAGCTTTGGACTTCGCGAAGTTCTTCAGGTATCGATCGACACTCTGCTGTGTCGATCGACACTGGATCTGCAGGGGCGTCTGGAGCTTCTTTTTCGATTTCCTCCCACTCCTCATGGTATTCAGCACTTAGATTCTTCTTCTCCTCTGGTTCCAGCTTGCTTCTGCTCCTTGTCATGATGGCATTGACATGGTGTCTGGGATTTGTATCAGTCTTTCCAGGAAGAAATTCCTCTTGTCTCTTCAAAGCTCCAGCAGTTTGAGCAGCTTGAACATCCAATTTCTTGACATGGTTGTTCAGAGATTCGAATTTCCCATTCAAGTCTTGGTACATGGCGTCCATCTTTCCAGTCACATCTTGATATAATGTGTCAATCTTCCCATTAAAGGCCACTGTCATCTTCTGTTGCCCTTCTAGAAGCTGTTCTATCATAGATTCCATCTTGTTGTCTTGTGCAGGAGGCTTCTGGTAAGAAGAAGAACCATAGCTTCTCTGGAAGTTGTTGTTCTGAAAAGGCTTCTGGTAAGAAGAAGAACCATAGCTTCTCTGGAAGTTGTTGTTCTGAAAAGGCTTCTGGTAAGAAGAACCATAGCCTTGCTGATTGCTGAACCTTTGACCTTGAAATCCAGCACCATTGATGAAGTTAACCTCTTCTTGTTCTGGCTCAAAGGTATCCACTTCATTAACAAAGTGAACTTGCTTCTTTCCCATCAAGATGTCCAGCTTCTTGTTGACTTCAGCAATTTGGTTTCCTCCAGGGACTCCTGCGTTTTGTCTTCTTTCGAAGTCTGCGTTCTTGGTGCTGTTACTAGAGGCCAAATTCTCTATAAGCTCTATCGCATCTTCTGGAAATCTTGTGTTGAAGTTGCCATTGCTCGCAGCGTCTAAGGCCATCTGGTACCTCCAATCAATTCCGCGGTAGAATATACCGATAAGCTGCGGCTCGCTGAATCCATGATGTGGGCAGTCCCTCTGGTAAGATCTGAACCTCACCCAAGAAGCCTTGAATGCTTCAGTGGGTCCTTGAGAGAATGTAGTGATCTTCATCCTCAGCTCCTCGGATCTCGCATCATCAAAGAAATTGCAAAGGAATGCATTCTTTGTATCTTCCCATGTAGTCAAGGATCCTGGTGGCAGCTGCTTCAGCCAGTATGATGCATCTCCAGCAAGCGAGTAAGGGAAAAGCTTGCAGAAGAGATAATCATATGTAACTCCATTAGCCTTGATGCTTGAGGCTAAGTCCTCGAATCTCTCAACGTGGTCCATAGGGTGCTCATTAGGAAGACCATGGAAGGGATGCTGAGCCACTAAAGTGTAGTAAGCAGGCTTCAGCTCGAAGTCATTCCTCTGAAATGCAGGAGGACGGATCGCAGCTCTATTAGCATAGAACTGGTCTGGGCGGTTGTACTCGCCAAGTGTTCTTCCACGTCCAGCTTCTGCACCGGCGATTTGTATCGCCGGTTCGACTATGACGGCGCCAGCCTCATCAAGTCTATGTCCTTGGGCGTTCCTTCTGTTGCCCTGTAGGTCGACAAAGTCGCCAGCCTCGTTGCGCATTAGGATCAGTGGTTCTGCCATCTCAGTCTGCGTCTGGTGTCGATCGATACAAGCGGTGTCGGTCGACACTAAGGTATGGTGTCGATCGATGCTCTCTGTGTCGATCGACGCTCGAGCAGATGCTCGGTTTGTGCGTTCGAGATGACCGAGCTCCTGGTTCAATGGGACTAGTTCCTCTTCCTTGTTGCTTCTGGTACTGGGCATGCACCTGAAACCAAAGATGAGAAACTAAATCAGTAACAAAAACAAAAATAAAAACCTAGACAAAATCCTAATACTAGAAATCTGTAGGCAACTAATCTCCTTCCCCGGCAACGGCGCCAAAATTTGATATGGGTCAAATTTACCCTAAGCAACTCTCTCAAATTAAGAGATCAGTTGTAGTACTTAGGGATCGAATCCACAGAGAAGGGATAGTCACACAGCAGTTTTCTAAATTCGAATTAAGCTAAGAAGAAAGATGGAATTTAAAACACAGAAAGCAATTAAAAACGGTGTAAGTTCAGGAGACGAAACGCTAGGTTCAGGGAAATTCTCAGGTGATCTAAATTGCAGGTCTAGACAGGATGTTAGGAAATATGAAGATCTGTTCTCGAACTCGAATCACTAATGTAAAATCAACCAACTCTCGCTGCGAAGATTATCTATGTCTAAACCCTAGAATTCCAAATCTCTTTGCAAATTCTAACAATTCAAACAAGCATTAAAGTTCAGGTTCGATTGTTCACAAAACCCTAAACCAAATCTCTTTGCGAATAGGTATTTTGCTCATCTAACATTAGTTCAGGCAATCAATAATACTCTCGCATCTATTAATTAACCTAAGATCAGATTCTAGGTCGCGAAGCTAGAATAAGCATTAAACACAAATCCAGATGAAGAACTCTAATGATTTTATCCTAACAATTTAATTCGACCTAACAATTCATTAATCACCTTTGAAAAACCCTAAACCTAACAAGCAAACTACTCAGACATGATCAATGAAACAGAAATCATAACTTGAATAGAAAGCATGAAAGAAATCAATAGAATAAATAAGGAAGTTCCAAATTTGCTCTAAGGAGACAAATTCTTCTCTCCAAAAACTATCTATAAATCTCTCTCTAAAATAATTGGTGGCCTAAACAATGGCTGAAAAACTATATTTATAGAAAAGGATTTTCGTCCAGGGGCAATCTTGTAATTCTTCAAAACTTGAGTGATTTCCTTTTTTGATGGAATTGGGAAACTTTGGCCGTCCTTCCTTGGTGTCGATCGACACAGATGGTGTCGATCGACACCCTGTGCGTAATTCCACTCTTCTGACTTCATCACTTCGCAGCTTCTTGCAGAATGCTCCAAAAAGCTTCAGAATCTCCAATTATGCTCCAAACGTAGTTCAACCTATAAAGACTCAGAAAGGACTCGAAAACTAACAAAAGACTCTATAAAAACACTTATATCATGGTCCAAAAGTGGGTAAAAACCATGATATATCAGACAACCCCAATGGTAACACTCATAGGGGGTGTCCTAATAATAAAATAATAATATTTCTGTGTTTTTTGTTTAAGACACTAAAAATAAGTGTCTAATATTAGACACTAGTTTTATGTTTAAGACACTCAAATTAATTTTTTATTCACTTATATTCATAAAACAATTGGTTTAGATCCCATAAGTTGTGCATTGGGGTTGATCTTAGATCTTAACCTTGATATGCTATTCTTTCCCTTTCCATAATGAGAATTCCTATTCTCTGTCCTTCCTCAAACATAATGACCCTCCAAACTACTTCTTGATCCAGAGCTATTCTTGAGGCCTTTCTCCTTTGATCTAGCGGAACTCGCTACATTTTCAAGCTTGATTGAATCTTTATCGTATTTTAGAGTTTCTTTAAACTCGCCATACCTTTTTAAAAGTGAATTCAAGAGGAGTATGGCTTGAACCTCCTCAGGAACTTCAATGCTCAGATAACTCAATTCTCCAATTAACTTCAGAAAGTCATTAATGTTCTCATCAATCGTGCGATGATCCTGCATCTTGAAACTTTAAAGTTGTAGCTGTGCGTGAACTCGATTTTGTAAAGACTCCGGCATATACAGCCTCTCCAATATAGCTCAAGCCTCTGCAGCTGTCTTGCATCATTCGATCTTCCTCAGAATGTGATCTCCTACAATCAAGAAGATCATATTCATAGACTTCTCGCAAAGCTCCAATCTCGCCTCGTCAACCACGACACCACTACAAGAATATTGGGTTTTAATAGCACTAAAAGATAGCGTTTCTTTCACTAGTGCTATGGTTAGCTTACCCTAACCTTTAGATAGTGTTTGTTTATATAGAAACGCTATCATATGTAGTCTGACTAATTTAAAAACTCATGTGTCTCGTTTTGATATTTTGTCTTATCTATAATATAGCAGATACATCACAGCAAACGCTATGTTAGATTTAGGCAGACAAATAAAAAATTATACGGCGACACTTAGAGAAAAAAATTAGGCTTCTATCTTCAATTTGGCTCCAAAACAAAAACGGGTGCAAGGCGAAATGTCTAAGAAAATGGTAGCTTAGGAAGGGAATGCACATATTATACTAGGGTAGAAAACAATTCGGTGCTTGGGTAAATGAGAATTTATCCTTGTATGCATCAGTTACTTTTTACCCTTAACATTTTGCATTAAGAAGATTCTTTCATTGAGTGATCCCATCTAAACACTTAACCCGTTTGCACTACGAGCTCATCTTTAACTCGTGACCTTACCCATAACCAAGTGAGCTGACTGATGAGCATGAGCATGATCCACGTTTTAAATTTTTAAATGAATGTTAAAGGGAATTGAGAATTTGAATGTGCATCTAAGTTGAGATTGATTTTGCTTGGTGTTGTGATGAATGTGGCTAAGGCTTTTTGAGTAAGTAAAATTCGGTATGCATCCTAGAAACCTGAACTTAGACATTGACTTGATTTCTTTTAAATGGCGTTTTGGATTCGGATTTACACTCTCTTTTCAAAACCTCACCCCTCCGGTTAACTTTTGTTTGCTTGAGGGCAAGGAAAAAGGCAAGTTTGGGGGTGTTGATATCCCTGCAATTTACACCTTTTTCACATGCATTTCATCCTAGTTAGGATCTCATTCATGCACTTTTGTTTTAGTTCTTGTACCATATCCGTTCATGTTAGGTCTATGATGCATTAGGTTAGGTTTTTGCATATTCTTGCATTGAAGTGTTTCTCAGGTACTAAGGGTGTATGGAGGTTGGTCCGAGGAAGAAGGTTCGAAGAGAGATCAAGTAAGAGGAGATAGACGCTTTCCCTCGCAGAATCGGGCATTGATCACGGGCACTAAGTCGATACATGCAAGCGCAAGGACGAACCTCGAAGTGTGGCAACGACTTGACCCCGAAGAAGGCGTTCCGAAGTGATGATTCAACAAGATGTTCCTCGAGAACGAATATCGGAGCAAGGCAACAGGATGAACCCGATACGAGCAGCATGCAACAGACTTCACAACGACAAGGTCCCGAAACATGTACAAGCTACCCGAAGGACAAGAGGACTTGGCATCTCGGCTTGTTCCCACAGCTTGTCCTTGAAACACTACACGCCAAGAAAGTACCCATTTCGGGCAAGTGGTCCCGGCGTGTAGGGTTTTTCCTCTTTTATGTATAAATACACATTGTCTCCCATGCTTATCTCTCCCTCTCGTTCCACTTTTATCTTGAGCTATCTTTTTGTAACCGAAACTCTCTGTTTTTCGCCACCTTTTATGCATTTTTGAAATTAATCAAGTCTTGTTTCATAGCATTTCTTGTTAAATCTTCTTTCTTTTCTTTTTTGACTATCTTGCGAGCTATGAGTTGTTTTCTCATCCTTATGGATCTTGAGGCTTCTCTAATGGCGCGTGAGTAGTCGTTTTAAGAGTTTTGATGGGTTAAAATAACCAAGGGACCCTCGGATTTATATTTCTTGCTTAGCTAGAACATAAAGTTTGATTCTTTCTTGATTATTGTGATCAATGCTTAGTCTAGTCTGATCATCTAGTCTAAAGTCCTTAGGCGTCTTGCATGAATACCACGTGCAAGATTAGCCGGACCTATAAACAAGAGTTTGATCTTTCTTAGCTTAAGGGATTAGCTGTCTAAGAGATCTTATGGTTCAATAGGGACGATTTAGCATGCTTATTTCTTCTATTGTACCGCTTTTCGAAAGCTAGTCTATGGTGATAGAGATTCAAAGAGGTTAGACCCAAACACCATGGGCTAAACGTCTTATGGATCCATTTGCCTAAGAATCACCATCAAAAGACCAAGTCTTGATGTAATCCAAAAGCTTCGCTTGATTTTAGGAATCCGAGAGTTACCTAGTTCATAAAACCCATCTTGATCCTTCTTTTATTCATAAAGTTTATTCCTTTCATAGTTTAAATCATTGCTTCCTGCTCAAGTAGTTTAAAGTTCTTAATTTTATGGTTTTGAGTGACACAAGATCTAGTCTTTAGTTGTTTCTAGTATTAAAGTCACAACCTTTAATCATATTAAACTTGACTTTTAACACTGATATGGCCGAAGTGTCAACTAAACAACCTTCTATGGATTGATACCCCATACACTATACTGCAACGGTCTAGTGGTGGGTCATTGAACTCCCTAACACCGTAAAAACGTGTTATCACTCATCTTTGCAGCAAATGGTTCTCTATGGGTTGCTTGGGTGCAGAAGAATATCATTGGTACGAGGACATTCTGGTTGGCAGATTTTCAACAGTTAAGGTCTTGAATATGGAAAAGATTGATGAAGCTTCGTTCCCTGGCGCGTCCCTATCTTATATCTATTGTGAGGTCAGGGAACTCGGCCCTGTTTTGGCATGACAATTGGACGGGTCTAGGCCCTTTAATAGACTTATCGGGGGCTAATGGACCAAGAGTCACATGGATCCGTTCTTCGGCTTCTGTCTCGCAAGCAATTTCAAGAGGTGCTTGGACGCTTCCTAGTGGGAGACATCCAATTCTTGTTCTGATGCGCGCGTGTTTACCAGATTCCGTCCCGGACGTGAGTTCGCATTTGCCGGATTACTTCCTCAGCAGGAATACTTTGAGATCTCCTCCGGGTATTTTCTCCTCTTGTAAAACTTGGTTATCTTTACATCCTGCACCTCCCCCTCTGTCGTGGGCTAAAACAGTATGGTTTAAGGGCATAATTCCAAAACATGCATTTATTCTTTGGATCACCATACGGCATTGTTTGACGACAAGAGACAGGCTACGAAGTTGGGGAATGAACGTTCCCTCAGAATGTCTCTTATGCGAAACTGAGCCGGAATCTCGTGACCATCTTTTTTCCGGGTGCTCCTTTTCCAGTGAGGTATGGAACTCTTTCTTCACTCAGAGATCTCTTTCTCAGCTGGCTTTCTTCAAGAATGTGACTACATGTGTACAATCGGCTTCAAGTAACCAAAATGTTAAGGCGATTTGTCACCTGGTTTTTCATGCTTCAGTTTATTGTATGTGGAAAGAAAGGAACTCTAAACTACATTCTTCAACTTTGAAGCTTTCTCATGTGGTGATAAAAGAAATTCAGGTCACCCTGCGAGCAAGGTTGTTTGGTTTAAATAGGAATGCTCAGATCACAAATCAGCAGACTTCAACTACTCCTAATGATGAATCCTACATTTACACATGGTTCAAGTTTTTTCAACCATAACTGATATTTCAATTGGTTCTAAAATGTTGCTTCACAAGTGTTTCGTTATGCTGCGTGTATCTGTTTTTAAGTTTACTCGTTCTTCTTCTTTTCAGTTGTAAGCTACTTTGAAAATTTATCTCCTTTAAAAAGGAATAAAGAAGAAGATTCATAAAAAAAAATTAAAAATGTTTTTAAAAAAATTAAAAATTAAAAAAAGAATGTATAATGTAGTGTGGTAAAAATTTGTTATCTTTTTCTTATCTTCTTTCTTCAAGTCTTTGATTAATATTATCATTTATTTTATTGGATTTTTTGTAATTACATTTATTTTTGTTGATTTGGCTGATTTATTTTAAACCATCAAGTTGTAACTAATTTGACTGATTCTGCGTTCACCTAGAGGTTGATTTTAAATTTGACTTCTTTATGTTTGATTTGTCATCCACTTTGAGCTCGTTGTTTTTTTACTTTACATGTCTTCGAGTTTCACTTCTTTTCTCAATATACCTATTTGTTTGTTCATTACTGTAAGCAAATAAGAAGAAGGAATCAAGACAAAAAAAAACACACATAGGACTATAGTAATACAAAAAAGGCGGGGTAGGAGTCGGACATGCGCTTCTTGTCCAAAAAGACAAGAACGAGCTTGAATTCAGGCCAACCGATCGAGGTCTCATTTATCCGAAAAAGAAGTAGTCTACCAAAACTCTTCCTTGTCCGGAAGGTCATGACATGTTTACTGTAACGATTCGGGCTCGGCCCATTAAGTTTAAATGGATTGATTTGCCTACCTATGTCATCAAAAGGTGCACTTACCTTTTCCGGTCACTTACCCTAAGAGAACTCCAGAGTTAAGCGTGCTTATGCTGCAGTAGGACTAGGATGGGTGACCTTTCGGGAAGTCCTCTGCGGAACCGTGTGAGTGAGGTAAAAACACGGGAAAAGGTCACGTGGTAATTGCAGGGACAAGTAAATCAGTCGGTCGGGCCACCGAGAAAAATAACGCACCGGCCATCGGACAGGTGCGGGGTGCCCACAGCCCGTGAGAGGTGTGGGGCCTCGCTGGTAGGGGCAGTCTGGGTGTTACAAGTGGTATCAGAGCCAAGGAAAGTAAAACTGGTTCTCTCCCAGGAGACTGTCTTGGGGTTTAGGGGTTAGGGTTCACACAGGCGGGATCAAAATTCGGGGATGAATTCCCGTTAAGTGGGGGAGAATTGTAACGACCCGGGCCTGGCCCATTTGAATAAGTTTAAATGGATTGATTTGGCTACCTATGTCATCAAAGTGCACTTATCTTTTCCGGTCACTTACCCCGAGAGAACTCTAGAGTTAAGCGTGCTTATGCTGGAGTAGGACTAGGATGGGTGACCTTCCGGGAAGTCCTCTGCGGAACCGTGTGAGTGAGGCCATGGACAAGTAAATCAGTCGACCGGGCTACCGAGAAAAATACCGCACCGACCGTCGAACAGGAGCGGGGGGTCCACAGCCCGTGAGAGGTGTGGAGCCTCGCTGGTAGGAGCGGTGGGATGTTACATTTTCGACTGGCAAATTGAGAGTGGTTAGATAACTACATGTTGAGGGAAATCAATTCATTACCTAAACTAACATGACAAACTCCTTTTCAAGTGGAAACCACTAATCCCCCACAACTTGATTTAATTCACCACATGTAGATACCGACGAAACCATTTGTCGCTACGTCACACAAAGAGCGACGAAATAGTGAATCGGATTAAAGTTTTATTTAGGTAAAAGACTATTGTATAATTATAGATTAGCAAAACCCTACGTCCAGTTATATATATACTCATTCTAAAGGTTAATACAATTATCACACTTTGGGCCTGTTCGTTTCATCATTTGTGATCTCCATCCAACTATTTAATCTGGATGCTCCATCCAAATGTTCCATCCAAATATTCCAACTAAATGTTGTTCGTTTCATTTTTTGTTATTCATCCGGATGATTTATCTGGATGGAACTTTAATTGTTTAATCAGTTAGTTTTAAATTTGATCGGACCATTTGAATGATTTTAATAAAAAATGACTAAAATGTCCCTACTTTCATCTAATCATATTTTTTAACCATATTATTTTGATTTTAATTATACTAATTTTTGATCTAAAATATATTTATAATTAAATATTCAAATTATTATTTTTAATATTTATAAATCAAGTTTTCCTCCGGTTTTGGCGGGAAAACGTAATTTTGTGATTTTGGTAGGAAAACGCAATTTCTCGGTTGTTGGAGAAAACATAATTTCTGGGTTTTGGCGGGAAAACGCGATTTCGAGATTTTGACGGAAAAACATGATTTGCGGTTTTGCCAGAAAAACACAATTTTGCGATTTTGACGGAAAAACATGATTTTGTGGTTTTGACGGAGAAACGCGATTTCGCGATTTTGACGGGAAAACGCGATTTCGCGATTTTGACGGGAAAACATGATTTTGCGATTCGGGAAAATGCGATTTCGCAGTTTTGGCGGGTAAACGCGATTTCGTGATTCTGTCGTGAAAACGCGATTTTCGGTTATTGCGGAAAAACGTAATTTCTAGGTTTTGGTGGGAAAACGTGATTTTGCGGTTTTTATGAAAAACATGATTTCACAATTTTGACGGAAAATGTGATTTTTCGGTTTTGACGGAAAACTCGATTTCTCGGTTATTGTGGAAAAACTCATTTTCAGGATTTTGATGAAAAAACGCGATTTTCCGGTTTTGCGATTTTGGCGGAAAACATGTTTTGCGGATTTTGTGGGTTTAGCGGAAAAATGCGTTTTTGCAGTTTTGTGGTTTTAACAGGAAAATTCGATTTCGCAATTGTGTGGTTATTGCGGGAAAACACGATTTTTATTTTTTTAAGATAATTGTAATCTTCATCTAGATAAATATATTTTAGACATTTGTAATTTTGGACTAGATCATCTCCATCCAAATAAATGATCCAATTTTGCTTTTGCGGTTGTTCGTTTCATCAACACTCATCTCCATTCATCTGGATGGAGAAACGAACAGGCCCTCTATACAATTATTATATATGGTATCAGGAGGGCCGGGCCCTCGGAGAAGCGTAATGAAACATTGGCCTAGAGCCCCAAATTTTTGAAATTTATTAGTATTAAAAAAAAGCCCTCAGATTTATTTTATTAGTAACAAAAAGTCTTCAATACTTTAAAAAATTTCAAAACCCCCTAAAAATTATTTTTTTTTACTTGGGCCTCCAAATTTTCAGGACAGACCATGGGTATCAGAAGCTAGGTTCGTGGCAAAAGTATTATGAACAAGAAGATCTCGATCAAAGAAACTACTGATTAATTATGCTTATGGTATTCGGTGGAGCAACTCGCAAGGGCATACTGTGGGAGATTACGTGCGTAAGGCTCAGAACTTCCACAGTTAATTAAAAAAAAAAAAAAAAAACCCAAATAGGTGGTGGCCTAGTGGTAGTGCAAGGGGGTTGGTTCCTTTGTGTCCTGGATTCAAACCCCCTTTGGGACGGAGGTATATAAGACCCAGAACTTCCACAGTTAATTCAAAAAAAAAAAAAAAAAAAACTCGCAAGGGCGTTTACATGTCTGAGCTATTAGGATTCATCGATGCCAACCGACTACATCATGCCAATCATGAGAAATATATATTTTAAAAAACATTTGTTTAAGAAATATATAATTTTGGAAGTTTGTTTATTTTTTAATCTATACAGCACAAACCGAAAAAGTGATAATTATAGTCCAAAAAGAACTATGCAATGTAAAACAATTATAGTACAAAAAGAACTATGCAATGTAAAACATGTGAAACGAGAAGTTATACTTCGTGTTCTATCTATGTACTTGAATCATTTGACAAAACCATGATTAAGTATCAGAACTTCTTGATTTTGCTCCTCTTCACCTCTTGCATTGGGGAAATTCATATAGGCGTTTTCAAGACTTTTCACCTCGTATTTTGGAAAAAACTTGCAAATCGTTATCATCTCTTTCTGGATAAATTTGATACAATGATGATATTATGCATCCTCGCGAACAGTTGGAGTTAGAACTCTCCCAACTTCCTTAACAATTTCCTTGATAAAATCGGCTTCGGAGCTGCCAAATATTGTAAATTAATTTATAGATATATCTTGTGAATGTAATTTTCTTTCACCAAACTATTCCACGTGATAAATACCAGCTATGCAAGTACAAGATATATGTAGTCTTTACTCTAACTTATTTTTTTCCTTATAATTCGTCTCACTTCCATTTAAATTAAATTAGACCGTAGAGTTTTCGGTTGTACAATAAAGCTTTAGGTATTTGGATTTTGGGTTGGAAGTCAAAAAACTAGCTGGCAATTTATGAATAATGGGGTAAAAAACGTAGAAGTGGGTGCAAAGCAATATCACTAGACTATAAAAGATTTTCAAAGTAGATCTAACATCTAAGAGATGGATGAGACATTCATAAAATAAAAGTGTAAATATAAAAAAAAACAAGTAGAAAGCAAAAATGCTGTAACCGTTGTGTTCGACTCTCCTTGTGGATATTATTGTTTTTTGTTTTCTTTTATGGTAGTTAAAACCCTAAAAAGAACAAAAGTAACAGAAGAAGCACGAGTAGTACCTTTCGTTTCTCAAGGACAAACCCATCTTGTTGGAGATACACTCTAGGGCATCCTTCCACTTCTTGATCTGATCTCCACTAGAAACCTTTGCTAGCTCCCAAAATCTGTCACCAAACTTGCCTGTTTGTCCTCTCACATCTCTTGCCCTAATCTTGTAAAAGATGGGAATGACTTCGAGCTTCCCTTTATCCACACGTTTCTTTATCTCCACCAGCTCATCCATGCACCAGCTCGACTCCGCATACCTGTGGATTTAACAGCCATACGATCAATACAACAACTTTAAAAGACTTCATATACAAAAACTCAGACTAATTAAGAATAATGCTGTAAGCTGAAGCAATCAAGAATATAATGCATCTATGGAGGGCTACTACCTGTTTTGAAGCGATTTGAATGAATGAGAAACACAAAAATATCGAGTTCATGTTCATAATTCTTAACAATACCTGCTAGAGAAGATTACAATCGCGATCTTCGACTCTTTGATCCTTACAAAGAGGTTTGACAAATCTTTGCCCCTTTGCTCGTATTTATCAATGAAGAACATGATCCCGTCTCTCTCAAAGGCGTCTATGAGGTGACTGACGAACCCATAGCGTAACTGGCCTCCTCGAAAATTGAGGAACACACTACCAAAGTTGGGGGGAGACAAGATCGTCATGGTAGAACCTGTAGTTTAGTGTTTTGGTAGTAAAAGGGTATATCGACTAAGTAAAATGGTTTCCAGAAAAGAGTAAAATGGTTTTGTGCGGAATAGAGATAAAGAGACAAAGAGACAGAGCACAGAGCTTTGAAGCCTTTTGGAGGCAAAATGAGTTATGCAAATGATAAAAGAAACAGAGAGGAAATAAATTTTTAATGTGGAATTGGTTGGGGCTTTTGGAGGATAGAGCTATCTATTTATACTTGCAAAGAATTGATGTCGTCTCGACATGGAAATTATTTTCTTTTCTAATCTTTTATAAAGTGGATTTTTTTGTTTTTTTGCTTTGACTTAAAAAATATCGTGTGTACGTAGGAAAATGACACTAGGAATTCTACCATTAGATAAAAAGTACGTAGGAAAAGGAACTATATATATATATTTAATATCCTTTCACCCGAAAATGTAATCCAAAGGCGTCTATGAGGTGACTGAGGAAACCATAGCGTAACTGGTCTCCTCGAAATTGAGGAACACACTACCAAAGTTGGAGGGAGACAAGATCGTCATGGTAGAAACTGTAATTTAGTGTTTTGGTAGCAAGAGGGAATGTGGACTAATGGATTGTGTTAGTACATCACTTAGGTCTTGATGATTGATGAATATTTATACATCCCAAGAAGCATGGCAACCAAGTTATTTTTTAATTTTTTATTTTCTTTTGTTAAAGAACGAAGTTATATGTTGGGAATGCTATAATGGCAATGCTGTGAAGGAGACTACTACTACGACTTTATTCTTTTAACAGTGAGAGAGTATATGATTACGATTCTAGAAAAATATAAGTGTGTATGTTTAGGTCTGAATAAAACCAACAACAAGAAAAGAAAATAGTTTAGGTCTTGATATGATTCACACTGATTGTACGCGGTTTCACGCGGTCCTTATCAATGCAAAAATACTTTGTCAATGCTCGTGCATTTCTTTTGGATTACATTTATTATTTTAATAACATATTTTCCTCTTCGCGTCTCAAAATTATTTGAATGCTTTTGGCGGTTTATTTATTGAACATATATTTAATTTTTAGTAAATAAATTAGAGATCCAAATTTATATACCTATATATACACAAATATATATATATATATATATATATATATTAAAAAAAAACTTTTATTTTATTTGGATGCTTTAGTTGCACGTGATAGACGACGATCACGTGAATATTATGTGGATGTGGTCACATACTCACATCACATCTGAGGACAAAACAAACTTCAGGGGCATTGACCTAGAATTTTCGCTTTGTTTGTTTTGTGGCCACTAGATTTCTTCAAAATTTATTACAACTTTTTCCTATCTGGCAGCTGACACATAAGATTGATGATGTTTCGTTTTATTTTTATAATTTAATTATGATATCTTAAACTTTCTTTAGGGTCTCGCTCCCTTAGTTCGCGAGTGTATAACTCAGACTAATCTCCTAAAACCCATTAAATATCGAGCTTTTTGCTACTAAAAATATCTACGGATGATCAATAGTGATTATATATCAAATTTTAAAATAAATTAAGGTTCTATATATAGTAAATTTTTATTTGGCACTAACACTTTTTTCCTAGTAATCCCTTCCCAAATGATCTCAAATCAAAAAAAAAAATTGTGCTGTTGGCCTGATTTTTTCGGGTGTCAAGTTCAAAATACTTTATTTTTTGCTAAGAAAACAATTCTAAATTCAAAAAAATAATGAAATAGTTCACTTATTCTATTGGCTTCTAACTGGTTTCAGTTCTTAACTCATTAAAAATTTTTTATCTGTTTAAACTTAGCTTAAAACAATGGTCTAGTTTCGTTCTAATGAATTGTAATTTTATATTAATTGAGTTCGTTTAGTCAAAAAATGATTCAAAAATTTGATTAGAACAACATTCTCATTTGAATATAATCTATGTACATTTATCAGTTATATTATATATTTTTATATTTTTTCTAGGTGAAATATGTTTTTTTATTTTGACAAATCTCTTAACGTCATTCGTAATTAATTTAAATGAATCTTTCAGTATCATGTTGCGTTTTTAGCGTTTTTTAATCTACATTAGTTTTGTGTTTTTATAATCTTTAATGTTTTCTTGAGTCATTTCAGGTCAAAGTATGTTTAGAAAAAAATTTAAAAGTTTTGGAGCAAAAATGCATAATAAAACGAAGAAGAACTAGCTCGAACGAGTTGATACTTAGCTTGCTCGTGCTCAGCACTATGACAAAGTTCTACGAACGATACATGAGCAACCAGCTCTATCAAGCCACCTACTAACTCGATTAGGCCAACAAACTAAATCGAGGATGAAGAACATGCAACTAGGCACAGCTCAATCGAATCCGCTTGCAGCACGATCAAACCAAGACCTTTTAGCCAGCACAGTCAATCTGAGAGTAGGTGCTCGATCGAGCTACCTACTAGCTTGATCAAGCTCAACCCTAACAAAGAAGAAGGCAATTTCGGACTTTCCTGTTTTATCCCAAAATAATCTAGATGTTATCCAATTGGACATTAGACCTATTTATATTTGTTTTTAATCATTGTTAAACACATTCTATTTTTCACTGTGACTTTTTATCAGATTTTTCTAAGATTTGAGGAGACTAATCTCTCACTCTAGATCTTAGACAAGATTTTATGAAGTCTAGTTATATTGTATTACTCCAATGATGTAGGTCTTTTCATCTCCTCGTGTTTTCTCTGTGATCATGTCTGAGTAAATTTCCAATTAAGTTTTTAAGGTTTCAAAGAAATTTCATGAATCGGTAAATCATATATGTTAGAATATGGAATCATCTTTAGAGTTCATCATCGTTGTATTTATTACTTAAATTGGATTGATCATCCAGAATTTAGTGGTGCATGTGGACAAGTTTAAAAAAAATGATTTGGCTATCTATGTCATCAAAGTGCATTTGTCACTTGTACCGAGAGAACTCCAGAGTTAAGCATGCTTAAGTTGAAGCAATTTAAGGATGGATGACCTATCGGAAAGTAATTTTTAGTACCGTGTGAGTGAGGACCAAACACAAAGAAATATCATGTAGTGATTGCACGATCAGTATATCAAGCCTTTCGAACCTTCCTATTAGCACACCGACTGTCGGACAAAAGTATAGCCCACGTGCCGAGAGAGGGCATGGGGCTCACATACGGTGGCAGTCGTGGCGTTACACATTGTTTATTGCTTACTTGATTGCCAACAAAACATACCAGATCTAAGAGTAAAACCACGACCATACGTGCTCTTCTTTTCTTCAACTGAACCAGATCGATGTCTGAATAACCGTAAAACTCCATATTGTTCACACTTGTAAACTGAACTCCAATGTTAGACGTGCCTTCAACATATCTTAGTACTGTGTTGGCTTCTTGATAGTGCCTCGTGAGAGGTACATACTTATAAACATCAACGATGTTTGTAGATACAACAAGCTACCAACAATGTTCTGGAATTTTGTCAGTTCTGCATACTCTTCATCGTTCTCAATGTTTTTGCCATGAGGTGTAACTGGAGTACTCACACTCTTGCTCTCTTTTACCAAACTTCTCAACAACCTTGCAAGCATATTTTTCTTCGTGACAGAAAAGTTCTTTGATCATCTTGAATAACTTCCTGACCAAGAAATTAATATCACATATCCAAATCTGTCATATCAAACTCCTACTTCATGTCCTCTTTGAACTTGTGAACGAGATGAGGATTGTTGTCGGTGATTATAATATTTTCCACTTACAAGATCACAATCACCAAATCGTGGTCTTTCATTAGCACGTAATAGAGCCACAACACTCATGCTCCTTTAAAAATCATGTTGGAGAAAGTATCAATTAACTTTTCCATACCAAGCCCGAAATGCTAGCTTTAAGCTATACAACTTTCTGCAACCTCAACACTTTGCCTTCTTCACCTTCGACTATGAATGCGGGTGGCTGTCCTATTCATGGTTTTTCGTTGAGAAACATCGACTTCATTTCCAATTAATAGTGTTTCGACTTCATTTGCGCGGCGAGAGGAAGAATAGCTGGAATTGTGTTATGTTTTGAAATCGGCGCAACGGTTTCAAGATAATCATGAAGATATATTAGGACTCATTTTGACACCAACAAAGAGGAGCGAAGTACATCCCTATATGCACCTTTAATTTGCAGCTTCCTAAAAAACCATGGTTACTTATACTTATATTCAAAACTTTTCATGAATAAATCAAATATTGATTGATGAGCATCTTAAGAGTTAAGACTTGATATTTTCGAAAGCATACCAACATTATGTTAACACCGAATCTTTACATTATATGTGATTTATTATGTACATGTTTAAAATTATAAAGTTATAAAATTATAATGGACATATATTGAAGTTAAACTTGATTTTGGATTAAGCTTAATTTTGGGTCCATAATTAATTTGGGTCCATAATGAAATTGTTATTAATTGGAGCAAGCCCAAAATTTAGTTAAGTTCTAAGAAATCTCTAGAAACATTCTAGAAAGTTTATCACCTCTTCTAAGTGTTTTCTAGAGAAATCAAATTAGTTAATTAATTAGATACTAGAAATTAATCCGCGCATTGCACGGAGTTATCTATTAATCTTTTTTTAACTTTATAATTTTATTTTTATAATTTTATATATTTTTATTATTGTTATGTTTATTTTTTATTTCTATTTTTTCTTAATTTTAGTTTATTTATTATTGTTAAATATGTAGATCTATTATGAAATAGTTTACTTAATATAAATTGAGTTGTGTTAATTGTTTAAAAAAACTTTCTTTTATATTTATACGCTAACGCAAGTATCTATGTATCCCATTGAATATTTTTATTCAATTAGCTTCTTTTTTTCCTGTCGCTTATTTTCTCCGAGATCAAAAATATGAATTCACCATCTATCCCATCTATTCTCTTTATTTTTTATTCATAATATTGTTCTGGTTTTTTTTCGTCGAAAATTTTCAGTTTTGTGGTTTGTAGAATAAGTATTTATTTTTTACTTTAAAACTAATGCCATATGGAGGCCCAATTTATAGGCTCTCTTCAGTGTAGTTGAAAGTCATTCAGGTGTAGATTCTTTTTCGTTGGGGTATTTGCATTTTTTTTTATATGTAACATTGTTGATAGGTTTTGATGTCTTATGGATTTTAGATGTTCTTTTTTAAATCTTTTTGTCTGTTTTTTTTAGTTTTATTCGTAGCTTTTCCAACTATGTTTCTATATTTTATTTATTTTAGAGAATTTATAGTTTTTTTGTTTGTAGAGAATTTGTTTTTAATTTCTAAATTTATGTTATGTGAAGGCTCAAAAATTTATATGAATAAATTATATAAAAGCCCATTAAAAAAAAATTAAGTTGATGATGTGGATAGCTTAGATGGAGAGAGGTTTGGCTAATTATATATATGATTTGTGTAGAATTTTCTAGAGATTTAGAAAAAATCTAGGAAGTAAGGAGATTGTAGAAAAAGAGTAGATCTTTGTACGATAGTTTTGGGAGGCTATAAATACCTCCTCACCCTGTCATTTGTAAACATACACAAGAAGTTGAACAAGTTAATAAAGAGTGTTCTTCATAAGTTCTCTTAAGTGTTCTTCCTCTCTAAAAGTTTTCAAGTTTTTCTTAAGTGTTCTTCCATATTCTTCTTCATGCTTAGAAGTTATCTTGTTTTTTTTTGGTCTCTCGAGTATTACGGTCTTGTGCTAGTGCTAAGCACTATCGGGGTTGGTTTCTCTACATGGTATCAGAGCCATTCTGATATGGTTCTTTTCAAGATCATGGTTTAAAGAGAGCTCGGGTTTATTCTAAGTATGGAGTCAACGGGTCATGTAGTTGGGTTGGGAATGAAAATCTTAAACCAATCTAACTATCGGTTATTGAAATCATGTATGGAGTCATACTTGGTGAGTGAGGACTTGTGGGATGTTGTCGGTGGTAGCAGCACAACACCACCAAGGGGAGCTGCTGCAACATCAGAAGCGACAAAGGAGTGGATACGGAAGAATGCCAAGGCGGAGTTTGCTTTAAAGAGGTCAATATTTTTTGGGAATATTTGAGCATGTCTCAAGGTGTATCTCCGCTAGCTCTATTTGACAGCCGTTGGATCAATTGTTCAACAAGAAGAATGAAGCTCGGCTACAATTGTTAGAGAACGAGCTGGCGAAAGCAAAGCAGGGGGAGTCTTCAATCTCAGAGTTTTTCATCAAGGTAAAAAATATTTGCTTTGAGATTAATACTCTAAATCCGGAGGAGTCGATTTCGGAAGCACGGTTGAAGCGGTCTATTATTCGAGGTCTACGACCCGAGTATACACCGTTTGTGACTTCGGTTCAAGGATGGGCTACACAACCTTCCTTGAAGGAGTTTGAGAATTTGCTAGCTTCGCAAGAATCATTAGCCATGCAAATTGTAGGAGTTAAAATCTATGATGATTCAGGGAGCGCTTTTATAGCTCGGAGGCAACAAGTTTCAAAGCCAAATCCAAGTATGACGGTGCCAAGAATAATGATGGACGTGAAGGATCTTCTATGGGAGATAAGAAGTGTTTCAAGTGCTACCGGTGTGGAAAGCTTGGGCATTTATGATATGCTCAAATTTACCCTAGACCTACTCTCTCAAATTAAGAGATTAGTCGCAGTACTTAGGGATCGAATCCACAGGGAATTAGATAGTGACACAACAAATTTCTAATTTCGAATTAAGCTAAGTGAGAATGTAAAACTAGAAGACAGCATGCAATTAAAGATTTAGTAAATTCAGGAGACAAAACGCTAGGTTTAGAGAAATTTTCAGGTGAATCCTAATTGCAGATCTAGACAAGATGTTAGGATATTATTAAGGATTGTTCTTGAACTCGAAACACAATTATAAAATCAACCAACTCTCGCTGCAAAAACTTTGTATGTCTAAACCCTAGAATCCCAAATTTCTTTGCAAATTCTATCAATTCAGACAAGCATTAATAACAGGTTTATTGTTCATAAAATCCCTAAACCAAATCTCTTTGCGAATAGGTATTTTGCTCATCTAAAATTAGCTCAGGCAATCAATAATACTCTCGCATCTATTAATTAACCTAAGATCAGATTCTAGGTCGCGAAGCTAGAATAAGCATTAATCACAAATCCAGATGAAGAACTCTAATGATTTTATCCTAACAATTCAATCCAACTTAACAATTCATCAATCACCTTTTAAAAATCCTAAACCTAACAAGCAAACTACTCAGATATGATCAATGAAATAGAAATCATTATTTGACTAGAAAGCATAAAAGAAATCAATAGAAGAAATAAAGGAGTTCGAAATCAGCTCTAAAGGAGTCTGATTTTTCTCTCCAAAAACTCTCTACAAGTCTCTCTCTAAAATAAAGTGTAGCCTAAAACAACGGCTCTGAAAATCCTTAAATAAGGGTTAAAACACGAGTGAGGGCAATTTTGCAAATAAGGAAAACTTCTGGGCAATTTTCTTTTTCTTTAAAACTTGTAAAGTCACGCGTTTCCTTCTTGCCACGATAGGTGTCAATCGACACCAAGGGTAGTGTCGATCGACACTCCTTGTAAAATCCGGCTCTTGACTTTATCTCTTTGCAGCTTCTTCCACAATGCTCCAGAATGCTTCAAAATCTCCAATTATGCTCCAAACGTACTTCAACATGTAAAGACTCTAATAGGACTCTAAAAAGACCAAAAGACTATAAATAAGACTTATATCATGGTCAAAACCGGTAAAAACCATGATATATCAACTCCCCCAGACTTAGCTTTTGATTGCCCTCAAGCAAAACAGAAACTAAGTATAGAGTCGAGGTTTGAAAACAGAAACAATGAGCTAATCTTAGGAATGCCACATTGATCAACACTCTTGAATCCACATACCATAGAGGCAACCTTAGATAGTGTTTCAGTATATTTACCACAAGCTTAACAATCTCCCAATTCAAGTCTAAACCCCTTAGAGAAATCCAGATTCTCCACTCTTAACCCCTTCATTTAATTAGGTGAGGTCTCATCGAGGGAATATCGATCAAAGAACTTATAGATTCTTTCCCTTTCAAGCTTCATGAACACACATACAGTCTTTGCACAATCTCTCGTATTTTCTCTTCCCTTAGTCGATTTCTCCCTACTTTTCTAGGGTATAATTTTATTTTTTCTATCGACTTTCTTTTCTTTTCATAGCTCAAAAACGGTGCCACTCACTAATTGTGTTCCTTCTGAGAAGACAGGTTCATGAGTATAAGCTCCCATCATAGTCCTTATCAAGGACTCAGGTTTCCGTTCTTAGACTTAAACTCTTTATTTTTCTAGGGAATATCAAAGAGAGATCATGACAAACTTATCTTAAAAATGCTAGAAGAGGGATCAAGTTCAATGCATACCAAGCCCCAAGATGAGAAGTTGAAGTTCATTAGGGTGGAGTTAATAGCAAAGTTTCTAAACTCTCCAGAAATCTGAACTCTCCTTGTTAGATTGATCCACTTGCAGTTTTCTACCTAGTAAAACCTGCATTCGACTGCTATGGCAATGGTTCTTCAAGTGTCAATGTGTTGTGGTTAGTTTCAAGAAAAACTGAAAATTTCAACTGGTTTTGATTCAATAAAACAAGTTTTTGACTGACTCGACTGAGTCTCAAAACAGAACACAATGTCAGTAATCACTTCCCCCAGACTTAAATAACACTGTCCCCAGTGTTATCAAGCCTGAAGTTGGTAAAAAGAAGACAAAGATACGATTAAATGAAGAAAAGAAGCACTTACCTGCTTTCCCGTGGGGGTGTCGATCGACACTAATGGTTGTATCGATCGACACAGGTTGTGTCGACTTCCTGTGTCGATGGTCGACATGCATTCGCCTCGAGAAAGTTTTTTTTTTTTTTTTTTTTTTTTTTTTTTTTTTTTTATAGAAAAACAAAACCAAAAGTTAGTGAAAACAAAACGAAATTCAACGAAAAATCCTACCTAAAAGTGGGTTGCCTTCCACTCAGTGCTTGTTTTCAGTCATTAGTTTGACTGTGTCGGGGTTCAGACGTTTGATGGATCAAATGGTGGCCGCGAATGCCTTCCAGAAAAATGTTTCCTCATCCATGGTGGTGTATAGGCAGAAGATGCATGAGAGTGACCAAGAAATTTAGGAACAGCAGCAGGGTGGGACTTAAGTTCGGGTAGGATACTTCTTTTTCCTGCAGAATCATCAAAAGCAATACCAAGGCTTCAACGAGAATCTCTTGGCTTGCATAAGTGTGAAGCAGCTTTTGAACCTTTTAAGTTCTTATTGATAAGATCAAGAGGTTTTTAATTGATTCCAGGAAGTGCATACCTTTGCTTTCTTGGAGGTTTCTGGGCAGTAGGATGTGGAGTCGTCTGTTTGATAGCAGATGATGGACTTGCGGCATTGGAAATGATATTTGTTGATGAATCTGCGGAGGGTGTCGATCGACACTAGGAGTGGTGTCGATCGACACCATACAAGCACCTCAAATTTATGCACTTTTCCTGCAATTCAGCTCTGCAATCCTTGCCTCCATCACAAAAACGTATTCCTTCATCAACTTGTGATTGATTAGAATCTCATCCTTGCTCATAGTCCCGAAGAGATGATCAACAACTAAGTTTTCACTCTTATCCTCTAGCTCAACAGCTTTCTCAGAATTCTCAGCCAATTCCTCTTGAACAACCACCTTGTTCACTTGCTCGTTAGTATCCAGCTCCTCTCTAGCGATCACATCAATGCAAGAGACGTGTTTGGAGGTTCCAGTAGTAGGGACAACTTTGTAAAAAACTTCTTTGTCAACATTAGATAAAGGGATTCTCTTATTAGGTATGTCTACAACTCCTTTCACTGTGGCCATGAATGGTCTCCCAAGAATGAATGGCATGACATAATTCTTGCTCACTTCCACAACCTGAAAATCAGTAGGTACTAGACAATTCCCCACCTTGACAAGCAAGTCTGGAATTGTACCATATGGTATTGTGGTGGAAGAGTTGGCAAAAGCAAGAGTCATCTGAGGAGGGTGAATGTCAGCAATCCCTAGCCTCTCTGCAATGTCCTTTGACATGAGATTCACACTAGTGCCAGAATCGCAGAGAGATTTTTCAAACTCAACTTCTCCAATGGAGCATGGAACAACAAACATCCCTGGATCTTCAACCTTAAACAGCTTCTTCATTGGGGGTGATGTATCCCTTGCTTTGTGAAAGATTTCTTCAATCTCTTCAAAACTCTCTCTGCAATTCTGAAAGAAGGCACACAAGGAATACCTCTCATAAGCTTCATCAAACGAGATCTCTTTAGGAATCTTTTCACCCTCCTGTTGAAAGCAGCCAGCTTCTTTGCACTAATGGGCGGCCTTAGGTGTTTGGATAGCAAAGGATATGGAACCTTAGGCTTATACACCCTTTTCTCTGCAGTTTTTGAAGCTTCCACCGATGTCTGAGAGTGGTGTCGATCGACACTAGTGAATAGTGTCGACGAAGCAGTGTCGATCATGCTCGATTTCGGTCCGTCAGAGCTCGAATTCTCGAGTTTTTCTAGTGGTGTCGATCGACACTCAATGCCTAAAACATCTTTGTTCATTGCAATACTTAAGGTTAATCAATCCAACCTTGGGTGAGAGTACACTAAGAATCCAATAACTTCATAAAGCTAAGTCATTTTCGGTTTTATATGAGAAATGGAATTTCTAAAACTACTTGCTCAAAACAGAGTCACTTCAAATTTAAACTAGATACTCTATGATACTCTAGGGAATTTCTAAAATTATAAGCTTGGCAAGAAATAAAGTCTAGGAATTTAGAACTAAAAAATGCAAGTACTAGTGTGGTACCTCGGACTAGGTGTGACCGGAGCTTGAGGATGCTCCGGAGGAATCTATGTAGATTGGGATTTCAGTTGTGCTTCCAAATGCCATGTAGCACGCTTCGTCGAGAGGCAAGAACTCGAGACCTTCGAGGCAGTCTAGTAGTACGCCATTAGGATTTGGGAGGATGTAAGCCTTGCTCTTGTTCTTCTTATTGGTGAAGCGGTAGGCATAAACATTGGGAGCAGGAGGAGGTCCAAAAAAATCCATTGCGACCATGTAAGTATGGTCCATGTAGGCTCGCTCCGTGCATGCTTCGAAAAACGAAAGATTCACTCCCGCTTTTGTAAAGAGGGGAGTGAGAAAACCCCCAATGGAGACAGAGGGTGTCCTTGTCCTTAGCACCGAATTCTTGTACTCCATTAGTGAGGCGGCCAAGATGCACCCGTAGTTGACGTCTTCCCCGAAGTTATCATCCACCAGATCTTCTGTATTGCCCGAGAGCCACCCCTCGTCCCACATGATCTCTTTCACGCCTTGAAAGAGAAAGCTAAGCCCGCGCTCTCCCACAGTTTCGGTCGTGGTCTTTCCCGAGAGTATGTTGGTGAGGAGTTGGAGTACATATCGTAGCAAGGGGTTTCTCAACCTCGTGATCTTGGATTTGTTGTTCTTGAAGTCGCCATCACCAATTAAACTCCATAGGGCACGTGCCGATTCGAATTGGGGTAATTCGACCAAGGGGGGCTCTTCTTTGAAGTTGTAGGTGCTACATATGTCCTTCATGGTCAGGCTGAAAGCATTTCCCCGAACCTTGAATGCTACGCGTCCCGTTGATGGTGTTGGCGCACTTGGATCTTCATAGGAGAAGTCCAATGTGGATAGGAAGTGCATGGTCACCTTCGGGTAAGTGGGGCAATCCATGGTTGCTAAATAGCTGAGCTCCATGTCCTCAAGTAGCTTATCAAAAGATCCCAATAATCCTACCTCTTGCAAGAAGGTCTGGCTTGCAAACCTTGTAGGTTCAAAGTTTACTCTTGCAAGCTTCATGCGTGCTTCTTTCTCCTCGGTAGTCCATCCCGCCAACCCCGCTTGTGGTGAGTAACCGTATATTCTCGACGCCATTGTGCCTAAAAGACAAAATCTAAAAAGAGAGTGAGAGGAGAGTTACGGCTTGAGAAAACCGGAGTAAGCAAGAGGACAAGAACCTTTAAATACTATGCAATTTTGCAAGATGTGAAAAAGAATATTTCTCTTGCCAAAAACCCAAAATTTTCACACTCTCTCTTTTAAAAATCAAGTTTAGAATTGCAAGTGAGTGAAGAGAGAGTGCGTGAGCAAGGCTTTATAAAGAGAAAGAATTTTTGGAGTTATGCATGCAAGTGGTCTTGTAATTTGTGGTCAAAGCTCGTCTCCCATGGTCAAAGGTGTCAGCTTTGACCAAAATTCAAATTTAAATTGAGAAGGAAGGAGAAAGAGGAGGAAATTCGAAAACTTACCTTGGCATGAGATCGAAGCAAATTGGTCGATCTTGACCTCGATCTCATGCCCTTGCGGCCAGAGATCGATCCTTGGGATCGATTATTGCCTCGATTCGATTTAAATCGACCCAAAGATCGACCTTCTCCTTTGTTTCACCTTCCTTCAGGGGTTGAGCCATGCCCTCCAGATCGAGCTCCCAGCTCGATCTTGTGATCGTTTCGGCAGAGATCGAGGTGAGTGATCGATCCAAACATCGATTCTCTTTCCAAGATCGAGTGAACTTGCTCGATCCACACCCCGTTCAATATTCGTTTCTAACACGTGGGTGGGTCATCCTCTCGCAATCGAGCAGTTCCCTCGATCTTCTGGTCGATCTTTCAATGAATCGACCAAGATCAATCGATTCACGCCCCCGATCTAGTAAAGATCGAGGTATGTCTGGCCGATCCAATGCTCGATCTCTTGCCTACTCTCCTTCTCTCAAGGCCGAATTGTTCCCAAGAACGTGACTTTGGATCTCCATTTCATTCTCCCTAAACACACAAACATAAAAAGCATAAAATAGAACAAGAATATATACAAAGATAGACATGGGATTGCCTCCCATGTGCGCATTGGGATTGCCTCCCATGTGCGCTTTTGTTTAACGTCGTTGGCTCGACTTTTCTTACTCTCTTTAACGTGGGGTTGAGACGGATGGTGTAGCTGGAGATACGGTGGACCTTGGCCTCTGTTTGACCTCCACAGTGTAGACTGTGCTCATCATTTCCATTACCCTTTCCTTTTTCACCAAACCGGGCGGGAGTAGAAATCGTGCTTGTGTGAATGGTTGTGACCATCCCTTGCACTTGACCTTGCACAGTATGGAGTCATCCTTGAGATCCAATGGATGCAGGCTCAGGGTGCTGTTAGGCCGGGGTTGACCATTGCTTGGCTTTCCCTTTTTCATATTATAGAGAACCTTGAAAGCGTTCTCTTTCTTCTCTCTTTGGCGTGGTGTCTTCTCTTTGGGGCAGTCTTCCTCTTTGCAGTCGAAAAGAACTAGCAGGGCTTCTCCATAGGGTTCTTCCTCAGCCTCGACATCGTCCCCAAGATCAGCTGTTTCTTCCCTTGAAACCGAGAGACAAGAAACCTTAGGCTTTCGCTTATGCTTCCCTAACGAGGGTTTGGCCTTTTCATGGCCACCCAATTCATCATTACCCTCTTGCCTAACGAGGGCAGGTTTATCCTTGCCTGGATCTATCTTGTCTTTGGTACCCACTTGAAACACTTGACCGTTGATGGTAGGCTTCTTCATACCATTCTTGATTTCAAACTTGAAACTTGCACCTCTCCCTAAGTGTAGGGAAATCTTTCCATTCTTCACGTCGATTATAGCTCCAACAGTGGCCAAGAATGGCCTTCCCAGGACAAGAGGATCCATGTCTTCCTCATCCATCTCTAAAACCCCAAAGTTCGTTGGAATGGTTACATCATTTATCTTCAAAGGCAAGTCTTCAACCACTCCTTTTGGTAGCCTTATGCTTCTATCAGCTAGGACTAGGGAGACATTGCACACCTTGAACTCAGTGTGGCCTAACTTCTTTGCAATGGAGTAAGGCATCAGGTTGATACTCGCTCCCAAGTCGCATATACTACTTTCAAACTTCAACAAGCCTATAGAGCAAGGTAACGTGAAAGATCCGTGATCTCCTAGTTTCTTTGGCGTGATCTCCCTTGAGTTGATGACATTGCATTCTTTGCTCAAAACCACAGCCTTTTGTAGCTCCTTTGCTCTCTTAGCAATCACGTCTTTTAGAAACTTGGCGCTCTTTGGTACAAGCGCCAAAGCATCAAGTAAGGGCATCCTCATCTCTATGTCCTTGATACTTTTTTCAAACAAAGCCTTGTGCTTTTCAATGAGATGCTTCTTGAACCTTCATGGGAAAAGGAGTTTTAGGTTTGTAGGGAGGGGGGGACAGCTTCTTGCTGCCTTGGTGTTTCCCTTACAAGCTCCTCCTCAACCATTTCCTTGCCTTTCCATGGCCTTTCAATGTAGACATCGTGGATGGTGATTTCGTGGTCTTGGAATGACTTTCCTCCCCCTCTTGGACCACAATGTCCCCATTGTCATCTGCTTGAGGTCGTGGAGGTAACACTTTTCCACTTCTAAGGGAGATCATGTGAGCATGCTCTCTCGGATTTGCTTCACATTTACCCGGTAAGGTTCCTTGGCTTGAGGTGCTTGCCTTTCCCTTTTCAAACTGAGTAACCTTGTTGTTTAGATCGTTGATTTGGTTAAGAATGTCGTTGTTGGCGCTGTCTTGCTTAGCTTTTATTTCAGCAAGTCTTTTTCCCATGTTTAGCTCGATATTTGCTTGGTTTTGCATGAGCTGCTTTATCAACGTTTGAACTTGGTCCTGAGTTGTAGCTTGACCTTGCTGTTGCTGTCCAAAACCAGGAGGGTATCCTCTGTTCCCTTGCTGTTGTTACTGGTCTTGGTGGTTCCCTTTTCTTTGACCTTGATATGTGGTTGATGTAAGGATTTTTAAGCCTTAACTCAATCCTCAAAC
The DNA here is from genome assembly GCA_020283515.1 of Alliaria petiolata. Taxonomy (NCBI): domain Eukaryota; kingdom Viridiplantae; phylum Streptophyta; class Magnoliopsida; order Brassicales; family Brassicaceae; genus Alliaria; species Alliaria petiolata. The sequence goes on from JAHZTW010000002.1 coordinate 55,206,454, forward strand.
ACACATGTCATTGTAGTATGCGAGGTGTCAATCCAGCCTAGGTGTGAAAGATACTAGGAATACAAGAGCATAGTAAAGCAAAGTCAAATTCGGATTAAATGGAAGAGATAAATGAAAATAAACTACTTGCAGCTACTGAAAAATTATGAAAACTATTTTAAAATCCCTATTGGGATGTTAACTAACTAGCAGACGACTTCTAATAATTTAAATGAGCAAACTTTAATATCTAAATGCAGCTACTGATTTTTAAAATTCGAAATCTAAAACAGGCAAATAAGGCTATTTCTAGGAAATGAAAGGAGCAAACTTTAATATCTAAAAGAGAAAGCTTTTGAAACTAATTATATGACAAATAACAGATTCAAAGATGAGGTTCATGCTTAGGGAAGCTAAAGTTTCGATCTTGGCTTACAAAGAGTAAATCTACACATTTCTAAATGAGCTATCCTTAGGCTTAAGAAGCAATCTTTCCATGGTTTGTGGATAAGATAAGATCCTCTCATCATTCATTCTCTCCAAACCCATGGTTTGTGGTGGAAAAGAATGGTTGATGGAGCTGAAGCACGATCTTGACAATGGCCTAACTAGCCCTTAATAGCCACTATCATGGTCTTTAAGGCATACTAGTCTCTTGGTTTGGACATAAGAGATTTCCTAAATTCTTATGAGACAAGGAAATCTAGGAAATCTCTTGGATCATAAAGCCTCTCTAAAGGTCTTTAAGCATTTGATACTCCAAACCATGAAAGGATAAAGTTAAGAACAAGAAAATACCAAGATCTAACCTTTAAAACCTTCCTAATCACCTCATCCTACAATCCTAAAGATCTACTCTATTATCATTTTCGAACCCCTCTTAATCATGAGATAAGAGGAGTTAAACATGATTGAGATAACAAGAAATAAAGATTAAAGCTTTAAGAGAAGTTATAAAATTCAAAATCAAAGTTTTTACAAAAGATAAAGCTTGAAAATGGATAAAGTGTGTCTATGGTGATCCACAAAACCCAAAAATGGGGAAGGAGGCTGTGAAAATCGTGGATAGTTCTAAAAATTAGGTAAAACATGTTTATATAGGACCACACAAATGGTCCCCTCACTAAAAGACAAAGTGTGAGTTGGCAAAGCAAAAGAAGGGAAAAACAGAAGGACGGATCGAGCTGGCTGGTCGATATGTGACTCGATCCACGGCTGATCGACTGGGTTTGGTCGATCTGTGACTCGATCCACGGCTGATCGACTAGGTTTGGTCGATCGGCTGCTCGATCTCAGCTTCTTTTCCTTTGCCCAAGCTTTCCTTTGACTCCCATCAACTCCTAAGCTCTTCTTTAACCTTCTTGTCCATGCTCATCATCCAAGATAGCTCCAAGTACACCAAATATCCTGAAAATGGTGCATATATGCAAGAAATATGCAAATGCTAATGCAACATGTTCTAAAACCTAAAATGGAGCAAAAGTTACAAATAATCTAAATATGAATGCAATATAAATGCAAAATCTATGCTAAATTATGAGTTTATCAACTCCCCCAAACTTGCCTTTTTGTTTGTGCTCAAGCAAACAAAGACAAATCCGAGAGAGAGGTTTAAAAAATGGGGGTTAAATTCCAAAAGTGTTTTTCAAATAAATTAAATCAATGGTCCTTGTTCTTAGTCCTAGGATGCAGTATGCAAACTCTACTTCAAAGAACTTAGCCATACTCATCACATATTGAATCTCAAATCAAGACTTGTCTATTACAAACAATCCAAGAATCCTAACCTTTAACATTCATTAAAGCTCAAACCGTGAATCATACTTATGCATTTAAAACCGAATACATTTGGCTAAGGGACAAGGTTATGAGATAAAAAATGATCTCATTCAAGTGGGTACTCCAAGCATTGGTTTATCTCAAAAAGGATTGAACTTATGCATAATGTTAAAGGTAAAAGGCAATGTATGTATACATGACTAGACTCTCATCTACCCATATATACTAAAAATGATCCTAATTCCCCTCTCATTCATTTTTTTTTAGCTCACTCACCCTCTAGAGATACCCAAAATCAACAAGGCTAGACACGCCAAGCATAAACCCAAAAGAATTTCATCAATCACATTCACCTTAGGAAAACTTTTTCAACCTTTTATTATAGCTAGTGGGATGGCCATTACATTTATTAGCTCTTCTCTTTTCTTTGGATAGCCCTCTTTTCATATATAATTTTTTTTTCTTTTATGCACTTGGGCCTCTAGGGCTCTTTCCTTTCATTTTATAAGAGAGCTATTCAATTTCGTTTTAATCTTAGCTTTTCACACAAAAAATTTCAAGAGCAACCACTTAAAACTATGTACCCCTTTTTTATTCAAATTTCCTAACACCTTCTCTTTTCTTTCAAACCCGTGAACAAGGTTGAAACAAGAGTTTTTATCTCTTGAAGCAATTTCTCAATTGCTCATATCATTGCAATACTTGAGATATCAATCCATCTTGGGAGTTTGATGCAAAAGGAATACAAAGTTTGGTCTAAGGTAAGCCAACTTCGAAATTAAGTGACAAGGGACAATTAAAAGCAAGCTACTAGCTAGAAAAGACACTACAAGACTAAGAATATGATTTAAAATATTAATTATCACTAAATGAGCACTAATTAAGCAATTAACTACTAAGCAAGATTACCAAATTACTAAAAACGAAACCTAGGGATAGAATCATTGATTTGGGCATCTAAATGGCCAACCTTGCAATCATTTAAGCAACTAAACAAGCTATCTCTATGCCTAGAACACTAATAAATACTAATCCATGATGTGTGGCACTAATCCCTTTCCTAATCACCTTAATGAACTAATGATGTGTTAGAATTAAAATGATTAGCAAGCAATAAACACAAGTCTAAATACCATGATGAACACCCTAGGCAACTAATATCTTTGGCTAGGAATGTAAATCTCTTAGAAAAGTGGTTCAAGCATTTCATCAAACACTTAGTGGGTGTATGAAATGCTTATGATCCAAATAGCAAAAGATTGGCTATTTGGCATTAAGAACTCCTTAATAAGAAGAGAGATGAAAGAATCTAACCTAGATTGCAAGATTGAACCATTATAAAACCCTAAATCTAACCCATCCCCAAGTTCCTAAGAGATTACTCACTAATCACCATCAAGCCCATCAAATCTATGATTAGAGATAAGCAAAACATGATTAGAGAATAGATAAAAAGAAATCCAAGAGAGTTTTTGTATTAAACTTAAAAAATCCAAGCAAAATACAAGTTTTCTCCCAAAGAGGTAAAAGTTTAAGATAAGAAGAAAGATAATAAAAGTTAACCTAAAAATTAGGTCTTATGAGTATTTATAGGTGGACCCAGAAAAGTGAACAGTAAAAGGTAGTATGTGTTCGGATCGACGTGCTAGGTCGATACAGCACATCGATCCAAACTCCTGGAAAACCATCTCGGGGTGGCCTGGTCGATACAGCTAGCCGATCCACTATACCAGGAAAACGTCTTCTTCTTAGCTTCTTGGTTCGTATCAACGTGCTAGGTCGATACAGCACGTCGATACGAACTCCTGGTTTTATAGATCGAGCTGCCTGGTCGATACGTCTGGCCGATCCGAAGTCCTGTAAAAGTGGATCGACCACCCTCGTCGATACACTACATCGATCCAGCTCGAGAGAAATCCTTCTACATTTTCTTGGTGACCTCTTGCCCTTCCTTTGCTATGCCATCCTTCTCCAACTCCATTCATGCCTCCATAGCATCCATATCACCTGATCAAGACTCCAAATGCACCAAAATATGCAAAGACTATGCAAAGACATCCTAGACCTCTAAATGATCACAATGCAATACAATGATGCTTAATTAGGTTCCTAAATGATAAGAAACTTACACTAAATGAAGGGAAATATGATGCAAAATATAGACATATTAACTCCCCCAAACTTGCCTTGTGCTTGTCCCCAAGCAAATGAAACACAAGCTAAGGAGAGAGGTTTGAAGGTGGGGACTCAAATCCAAAGGTGTCAAGCAAATAAATCAACTCAATGGTCCTAGTTCTTAATTCTAGGATGCTCTTAATGCAAACTCTACTCCAAAAGACCTAGCCATACCCATACTCATTCAAGTGAACCCAAGCCTCAATCTACACAAGCATTCATTTTCACCAACTCTTTAACATTCATTAAATGGTAACCATGGATCATGAATCATGCAATGCTAGCGAACTTGTTTGGTTTTGGGTAAGGTTTTGAGATGAAAATGATCTCAACTTCATGGGGTTCCAATGCTAAGGGATCTCTCAATGAACAAGTGAACTTTGGCAAAATGCTAAGAGTAAAAAGCAACCTATGCATACAAGGACAAACTTCCATCTACCCTTTGTAACACAAATGTCTTCACTCTCATTTTCTTTTAAGCTCACTCACCAAGCCCAACCTATGCTACCCATTTCAAGGCATTGCGCCACACCCCAAAAGAAGTTAGAACACTTTTCTTTTTCTTGTAAGTACTTAGGGAAAACATCTTCAACAACCACAAGTGTTGGCACACTTTCTCTACAAGGTCTTTTCTTTTATACTTTGCTATCCTCTTTCTTATCTTAACTTAGCTATATTTTTTTTTTTCTTGGCTCTTTTTCTTTTCATTTCTTGAGGATTTTTCTTTTGAACACTTAGAGCATAATACACATTGCCAACACTTGTCTCAAAATTTTCGTTTTCCCCTTCTCACCACCTAAACTTTGCCAAACTCATTTCTCTCATATTGAACGCCAAGCTAAAATCCCCACCCAAGAAGCCTAACCTATCACCTAGCTCATTGTCTCGAGCTAGCTACATAGAAGCCTATCCTTGTCGCTCTAAACTCAACACTTTTTGCTAAGTTCACAAGAAGAAAAAGGCCTAATTCACTCAATAAGGTAGAGGTTTCAAAGAAGGCTTAGCTAGGGTGTTTGATCTTAACCGCTCTAAATATGAGAGTCGGCTATTTGGGTTAACAAGAGTGGTACAAAGGAAAGAAGATAACCCAAATATGTATATGGTATCCACAAGTTCTCTAACAATGCATGACCATGATAATTGTTCATTCAAATTAAGTTCAGGTTCAAGAGAGTTGGTTTCTATTCAAAGCTTGCTTCAATTTAGACTTGAGTTTCAAATGGTGAGGTCAAAGTAGGGTTCAACTTTTACTTTCAAAATTTGCACTTCAAGCATCAAAGACCTACTAACTAGGGCCTTGAACTAATTCATGAGCTAAACACCTTACAAGGAAAAATCTATCATTGTCCCCTATGCAAGAATGCAAACCTATATGAAAGCTAGACTCAATCCTAATTATGTGACAAATGCAAATGCAACTACATGCTATTTTTTGAAATTTGCGAAATTTTTCCAATTTTTTTGGTTTTTTTTTTCTATGCCATAGATGAATGCATGAGACTCAAAAATGCATGAAAAAGAAAAATAAGATCACAAAACACAAGATCAAATACACCATACTCCCCCAAACTTAAATTACACAGTCCCTTGTGTAATCCAAGCTTGGAGAAGATTTCAAAATGCAAAATAAAAATCTAAATGGTATTTACAATGGTTGGAGTGGTACCTTGATCGAAAGCGAATGGAGGAGGAGAAGTAGGAGACCATGGAGTATGATGGGTTGCTTGATTGAGGAGTGGGGGACCGCATGACTCTCTTCTCACGCCTTCGATACGCTATGTCGGAAGGAACTCCTGGAAAACCGGATCGGCTTGGCACGACGATCCACTAGGTCGATCCAGGTTTAAAACTTTCGTCATGACCGAGATGCTTGGGGTTTGAAGGCTGTATCGACCACCTACGTCGATCCACTAGGTCGATCCGAACCCCTGGAAGTTTGGATCGACCTAGCACGTCGATACATCACCCCGATCCAGTTTTAAAAATTCCCTCCTCACCTTTTCTTGAAGCCAAAGTCCTCCATACTCAACCTAAAACTTTCAAATACTCAAAGAAACATGATCATAGAACTAAATAAAGAATATATACAAGGATAACCATGGGAATGCCTCCCAAGAGCGCTTCTTTAACGTCATTAGCTTGACTTTTCAAACCTTTTTAGGCAAGAGTGGGATCTTGAAGAGGACATGAGCTTGCCTCTTCCTTAGACACATTCACCAAGTATGGCTTGATGATAACTAGCTTTTTCAGCAGTTTAATAAAACCTAAAGCTTAGTTTTTGTTGTTGTAATACTTTAGGAATCAATCCAAATCAGGTTGTTGAAAGCTACTAGGAATACAAGAGCTCAAAGTAAAGCTAAATGAAATCCGAGTTAAATGGGGGAACAATTCTGTGAAAACTACTTGCAGCTACTAAATCACTACCAAACCTATTTTAAAATCCTCACAGAGGGGTTAAGCATAAGCTAGACTACTGAAAAGATTTGAAAAGACTGAACTACTAATTTTAGAAAATCAAAATCTAAAACCGGATAAACTATGAAATTTCCGGTACAAGAAGAGATTTTTAAAAACTATTTATAAAAATCCAACGACTACCAAATCAATACCAAACTGTAAAATAAGACTCTAGGGAATTTCTAAAATACTTAAGCAAGCAAGAACAAGACTTTATGAATTTAAAAGGCTCTAGTGCAAGGATTAAGCTAAAAAGGTGATTTCTTGACAAACTAAAAGCAAAGACTTGAACTTTAAGATTTCAAAAGCTAAAAACAGATTCAAGGTTGGGATTCATGCTTAGGGAGGTTAAAGATTCGAACTTGGGATTTTGAAAACATAAATCTACACTTTTTAGTGCTATCTCTAAGCCTTAAGAAGGTATAACTAGATTTATCCATGGTTTGTGGTATAAATCCTTTCCTCAACTTTCCTCCTAACCCATGGTTCGTGGTGGAAAGAGAAGCTGAAGAACAAGGAGCTCAAATCTTAAAAGATGGCCTAACTAGCTCCCTAAGCATCCATGGTGTTTGAGAAAGGATGAGCTAGTCTCTTGGATTTGGGTTTAATGGATTTCCTAAGTCTTTTTGAGATACGGAAATCCCTAGAATAAAAGAGATCTTTCTCAAGAGTCTCTAGGCTTTGAGCCCTTCAAATCTAAGAAGAGATTAGATGAAGAACAAGAAGAAAACCCAAGATTAAACCTTTAAACCTCCCCTAATCATCCCAACCTCAAATCTTAGTGATTTACTCACTAATCATATTCAAACCTCTCTTAAACATTGGTTTAGAGATGTTAAACATGTTAGGCTTAAGCAAGAAGAAAGATTAAAATCCAAGTTCTTCATTAAAATTCGAAATTTCAATTACAAAACTAAAGAAAGTTTAAAAGTACAACTATGGAGGAGAGAAATATAAACTAGGTCTAAAAATGTAGGTGACAATCAGAATATTTTCTTGGATGGCCTTTTACAAGGTTGGTGGCTTGTCTTCTTCTAAGCCTTATCCACAAATGGTCCCCCCACTACAAGCCAAAAAATAGTTGGCAAAAGTTTGAAAACCAAAGAAGAGGGAAGGAGAGTTTGAGCTAGAGATCAAGTTGGCCGGTTGATCTGCTGGTCGATCTGTTTGTTGGATCTTGTGGCTTGGTCGATCTTCAGCTCGATCTGTTTGTTGGATCTAGTGGCTGGATCGATCTAAGGGTTGATCTGTTTGTTGGATCTAGTGGCTGGGTCGATCTAAGGGTCGATCTCTGCTTTTCTTCAATTTTCCAAGTTCTTCCTTGACTCCCAGCAACTCATAAGCTCCTCTTTTGACTCCTTGTCCATGCTCAGCATCCAAGATAGCTTCAAGTACACCAAATAACCTGAAAATGATGCATATATTCAAGAAATATGCAAATGCCAATGCAAGTGTCCTAGGACCTAAAATGAGACAAAAGTTACAAATTCTCTAAGTATGAATGCAATATGAATGCAAAACTATCCTAAATAAGTGCTAAAACATGCTAAATTATGAGCCAATCACTTGACCCTATGACCATTGACTGTGGAATTCTCTCCATTCTTTCCAATCAAATTGATGGCTCCATAAGGCAATACTTCTTGAATTTCAAAAGGGCCTCCCCACCTTGACTTGAGCTTACCGGGAAACAACTTCAGCCTAAAGTTGTAGAGAAGAACCTTGTCACCAACACTCAGCTCCTTCCTCACAATCCTCTTGTCATGAAAAGCCTTGATACTTTCCTTGTAGATCCTTGAACTCTCATAGGATTCAAGCCTAATCTGCTCTAGCTCTTGGAGTTGAATCAATCTCTTCTCTTGGGCTGTCTTGATATTGTAGTTGAGAAGCTAGACAGCCCACAAAGCCTTGTGTTCAATCTCTACTGGTAGATGGCAAGATTTTCCATACACAAGGTTGAAAGGAGATCTTCCAATTGGCGTTTTGAAAGCTGTCCTATATGCCCACAAAGCATCATCAAGCTTGGTTGACCAATCCTTTCTTGTTATACCCACAGTCTTCTCTAGAATGGCATTGATTTCTCGATTTGAAACCTCCACTTGGCCACTAGTTTGAGGATGATAAGGAGTGGCTACCTTGTGCTTGACACCATGCTTGCTTAACAAACCTTTAAAGACCTTGTTGATGAAGTGGCTTCCCCCATCACTAATCATAACTTTTGGCACACCAAACCTTGGGAAGATTATACTCTTGAACATCTTTACCACGACCTTGGAGTCATTAGTAGGGCTTGCAATGGCTTCAACCCACTTGGAGACATAATCAATAGCTACCAAGATGTATTGGTTTCCATAAGAAGATGGGAAAGGGCCCATGAAGTCTATGCCTCATACATCAAACAACTCTACTTTCAAGATTGGGTTTTGGAGCATCTCATCTCTCTTGCTTATGTTCCCCTTCCTTTGACAAGGCTCACATCTCTTGATGAACTCATGAGTATCTTTGAACAATGTAGGCCACCAAAATCCACTTTGAAGCACCTTTGTAGCTGTCTTGAATGTGGCGAAATGACCTCCATACTTAGACTCATGGCAATGAAAAATCACACTCTCAACCTCTTCTTGTGCCAAGCATCTTCTATAAATCCCATCAGCACATCTCTTGTAGAGATAGGGCTCATCCCAATAGAAGTGTGACACATCTCTCATGAACTTCTTCTTGTGATAGTTGTTGAGATGAATTGGTTCTTCTTAGCACACCAAGTAGTTAACAATGTCAGCATACCAAGGCAAAGCTTTGTCCTCTAGGTCTTGAGTCTCTTGAAGCTTCTTCCCAACTCCATGTGCACTAGAAACACTCTTGGTCATCATTATTTGCTCTTCCGGGAGAGCATCATTGAGTGGTAAAGCATCTTCAATCCTCATTCTTGACAAATATCAGCTACACCATTCTCCACACCCTTCTTGTCAACTATCTCCATGTCAAACTCTTGGAGGAGCAAGATCCAACTAAGGAGCCTTGGCTCGGTCTCCTTCTTAGCATAGATGTGGTGCAATGCAGCATGATCCGTGTACACTATCACCTTTGATCCTACCAAATAAGATCTGAATTTCTCAAAAGCAAACACCACCGCCAAGAGTTCTTTTTTCTGTTGTTGCATACTTGGTTTGAGCCTCATCAAGTGTCCTACTTGCATAATAGATCACATGAAGCTTCTTATCTTTCCTTTATCCAAGAACAGCTCCAACAGCATAGTCACTAACATCCGCCATGATCTCAAATGGTAGACTTCAATCCGGTGCTTGCACAATAGGAGCACTTACAGGTGCTTTCTTGATTGTCTCAAAGGCTTGCAAGCACTCTTCATCAAACTGAAACTCCACCTCCTTACAAAGGAGTCTTGTCAAAAGCCTAGCAATCTTTGAGAAATCCTTGATGAACCTCCTATAGAAACCGGCATGCCCAAGGAAACTCCTTATTCCTCTCACATTTGATGGTGGCGCCATGTTAACCATTACATCTATCTTGGCTTTGTCCACTTCTATTCCTTCCTCAGAAATCTTGTGACCCAACACAATCCATTGGTTGACCATGAAATGACACTTCTCCCAATTAAGCACCAAGTGAGACTCTTCACATCTTTGTAAAACCTTGCAAAGATTAGAAAGACATGCAGAAAAAGAGGCACCATACACATAAAAGTCATCCATAAAAACCTCTACCATCTTCTCAATAAGATCGGAGAAGATACTCATCATGCACCTTTGAAAGGTAGCTGGAGCATTACATAACCCGAATGGCATCCTTCGATACGCAAAGGTACCATAAGGGCATGTGAAAGTGGTCTTCTCTTGATCATTTGGGTGAATGGGTATTTGAAAGAACCCACTATACCCATCAAGGAAACAATAGAAGGGATGGTTAGCCAATCTCTCAAGCATTTGATCAATAAAAGGAAGAGGGAAATGATCTTTTCTAGTAGAAGCATTAAGTTTTCGGTAATCAATACACATACTATGGCCAGTGATGGTTCTAGTTGGTATTAACTCATCTTTTTCATTCTTAATCACAGTGATTCCACCCTTCTTAGGGACAACATGCACGGGAGAAACTCAAGTGCTGTCACTAATAGGATAGATCACATTTGCTTATAAAAGTTTCAAGATTTCCTTCTTCACTACTTCCTTAGGGTTGGGTTCAATTGAGGAAGTGTTTTCATTTTCAAGGTGAATCCTATGAGTACAAAGCATAGGAGATATGCCATTGATATCACTCAAAGAGTAACCAATAGCTCTCCTATACTTTCTCAACTCATGAAGGAGGGAGTTGAGCTCATCATCACTCAAGTATTCATTGACAATTACGGGGTAAGAAGAGTTAGGGCCTAGGAAAGCATACCTTAGTCCAATGGGAAGTGGCTTGAGTTCCACCTTTGGAGCCTTAAGTTCACTCCAATCCTCATCAAGATCTCTTGCCAACTCCCCTTGCTCAAATTCCTCTTGTCCCTGACTTGAAACCTCAACCCTCAAGGACCCTTTATCTTGAGCAAATTCCACTTCACCCTCACATGAAGCTACCAAAGTTGAAAATATGTCCTCCCCATCTTGTGCCTTGCGAGAATCAAGGATGAGCATGTATGCTTGTGTTTCCTCAAGCAACTCGTCGGCCAAATTGATATGGGTCAAATTTACCCTAAATCAACTCTCTCAAATTAAGAGATCAGTTGTAGTACTTAGGGATCGAATCCAAAGAGAAGGGATAGTCACACAGCAGTTTTCTAATTTCGAATTAAGTTAACAAATAATATGGAATTAAAAGACAGAAAGCAATTAAACGATTTAGATTCAGGAGACGAAACGCTAGGTTCAGGGAAATTCTCAGGTGATCTAAATTGCAGGTATAGACAGAATGTTAGGAATTATTAAGATTTGTTCTCGAACTCGAATCACTAATGTAAAATCAACCAACTCTCGCTGCGAAGATTATCTATGTCTAAACCCTAGAATTCCAAATCTCTTTGCAAATNTAGTAGAAGCATTAAGTTTTCGGTAATCAATACACATCCTATGGCCAGTGATGGTTCTAGTTGGTATTAACTCATCTTTTTCATTCTTAATCACAGTGATTCCACCCTTCTTAGGGACAACATGCACAGGAGAAACCCAAGTGCTGTCACTAATAGGATAGATCACATTTGCTTCTAAAAGTTTCAAGATTTCCTTCTTCACTACTTCCTTAAGGTTTGGGTTTAATCTTCTTTGATGTTCAATTGAGGAAGTGTTTTCATTTTCAAGGTGAATCCTATGAGTGCAAAGCATAGGAGATATGCCCTTGATATCACTCAAAGAGTAACCAATAGCTCTCCTATACTTTCTCAACTCATTAAGGAGGGAGTTGAGCTCATCATCACTCAATTATTCATTGACAATTACGGGGTAAGAAGAGTTAGGGCCTAGGAAAGCATACCTTAGTCCAATGGGAAGTGGCTTGAGTTCGACCTTTGGAGCCTTAAGTTCACTCCAATCCTCATCAAGATCCTTTGCCAACTCGCCTTGCTCAAATTTCTCTAGACCTTCCTCTTGTCCTTGACTTGAAACCTCAACCCTCAAGGACCCTTTATCTTGAGAAAATTTCACTTCACCCTCACATGAAGTTACCAAACTTGAAAATCTTTCCTCCCCATCTTGTGCCTTGCGAGAATCAAGCATGAGCATGTATGCTTGTGCTTCCTCATGCAAGTAGCCATTGTCTCCATGTGGTTTGGTTAGAGCTACACTAAGATGGTCTTCTTGGGCTAGCTCTTCAAGCAACTCATCGGCCAACTCATCAATAGTTTCAATGTAGAACACTTGGCCATCAATGGTTGGCTTCCTCAAGGTCTCCTTTATGTCAAACTTCAGCTCAACCCCTTTTCCTAGTTGCAAACTGATTTTCCCATGCTTAACATCAATGAGGGCACCAGCTGTAGCTAAGAAAGGTCTTCCCAAAATCAAAGGATCTTTTGGCTCTTCATCCATCTTGAGCACCATAAAATCAGTTGGGATGATGAAGTTGCTAACCTTTAGAGGCAAGTCTTCTAGAACTCCAATTGGCATCCTCACACTCCTATCCGCAAGAATTAGTGAAATGCCACATTCCTTGTACTTAGTGAAACCGAGCTTCTTAGCTATTGAATAGGGCATGGGGTTGATACTAGCTCCAAGATCACACAAGCAATTCTCAAACCCAAGAGGACCAAGGGCGCATGGTATAGTGAAGGAACCGGGGTCTCCAAGCTTCTTTGGTATCACATTGCTTTGAATTATTGCACTACACTCTTGAGAAAGTAGCATAACTCCTTGGACATCCCTAGCTCTTTGAGCCACAACATCTTTCAAAAACTTGGCATATTGAGGAATCAACATGAAGGCATCCATCAAAGGCATCTTGAGCTCAATGTCTTTGATTTGTTTGTCAAACAAGGCCTTGTATTTCTCCACCAACTGTTTCTTAAACCTCCCGGGGAAGGGAAGTTTAGGCTTGTAAGGTGGGGGAACAAAGTTTGACTCCTTTTGGTGCACATCCTCTTTTGGCTTCTCCTTTACCACTTTCTTGCTCCTCTTTGCAATGTAAACATCATCAAAAGTTACAGCTTCTTGAGCTTTTGTAAAGCTTTCCTCCCCATCTTGAACTTCAATGTCCTCATTGATTAGAGGACTCTCCCTTGTAGGCAACTCCTTTCCACTTCTTAAAGTGATGGCATTGATATACTCTTTGGGGTTTGCCTCACATTTTCCAGGTAGAGTGCCTTGAGAAGAGGAGCTAGAAGCTTTGCCCTTGTTCTCAAGTTGCTTGAAATTTTGTTGAAGACCTCCTATTTGAGTGGCAAGCTCATTGAGTGAAGAATCCATCCTTGTGTTAATCTCAGCGATTTTTTTGCCCACATTAGCATCACTATGAGCTTGACCTTGAAGTATTTGTTGAAGCATGAGTTGAATGTTGTCTTGTGGAGGACCTTGGGAGGCTTGAGTAAAACCCGGTGGAGGATTGTTCCTTGCACCAGCATGGTTGCCTTGATTTCCTCCTTGGTAGTTAGACTTTGGTACATAACCTTTTTGTTGATTGTTGTAAGTCGCAAAAGGTTTGCCTTGAGTAGTTTGGGTGGGGTAGACTTGGTCTTCGGGGTTGGCCACATTGGTACTCCTATAAGAGAGGTTGTTATTCCCCTTATAGTTGTTGTTATAGTTGTTGTTGTATCCTCCTTGGCCTCCCACGAAATTGACCTCTTCTTCACATTCTTGAGACCCAACTTGATCCTCACATTCCTCTTGATTCTCAACAACAAAATGTACATGCCTTTGTGAAGAAGACATGAGCTTGTCCATCTTGTCATTTAGAGACTTCATTTGTTTCTTGTGAGATTCATATTCACCTCCCCTTGGAGCTCTATCATAGTCTTCATTGTAATTACCATCACTCAAGGCAAGATTCTCTATAAGATCCAAACCATCTTCCACTTCTTTTCCTAAGAAGTTTCCATTACTTGCAGTATCAAGAAGCATTCTAATCTTTGGAAGTACCCCTCTATAGATGGTGCTTAGTAGAGACTCTTGTGTGAAGCCATGATGAGGGCATTGCATTGTATAGCCCTTGAACCTTTCCCAAGCTTCATTGAAATACTCATTATTCTTTTGAGTGAAACTTGAGATGTCATTCCTCAACTTGGCAGTCCTTGAATTGGAGAAGAACTTAGATAAGAACTTAGATAAGAATGCCTTCTTGCATTCATCCCAAGAGGTGATGGTACCTTGAGGCAAGTTTTTCTCCCATTGCCTTGTTTTGTCCCCAAGAGAGAAGGGAAAAAGTCTTAGGTTGAAAGCATCCTCACTCACACCATTCATCTTGAACAACCCACAAACTCTATCAAAGTTATCCAAGTGATCAAGTGGATCCTCCATTGGCAAACCATGGAACTTGTCATGTTGAACCATGGAGATGAAAGCTGGCTTGACCTCAAAGGTGTTGTTGTGAACTGGTGGAGGTTGAATACCATATCTAGTTTGATGAATATTTGGAGCATCACCAGCCCCAATTGTCCTCCCTTGTCTAGGCGCATGCAAGGGGTTTCCATTGCCCCTTGGTGCTTGCGCCATGTTTGGTGGAGCAACACCTTGAGGAGCTTGATCCCTTTGTTGCTCTTTCATTCTCAACCTCTCTAACCTTTCAGATTCCCTTCTTGCAATCCTAGCAACCCTTTCCAACTGATCAATGTCTTGAAAGCCTTGGAAGTTGTTGTTTCCTTGTGATCTCAAATGCATTCAAGGTCAACTGAAATCTAGAAAAAGAGATGGTCAATAAACACAAAAGAAGAACTTAGTCTCAAACTAAACTTAAATCCTAGTGATCAAACAATCCCAATATGGCAACGGCGCCAAATTGAAACAAAAGTTTTTATCTCTTGAAGCAATTTCTCAATTGCTCATATCATTGCAATACTTGAGATATCAATCCATCTTCGGAGTTTGATGCAAAAGGAATACAAAGTTTGGTCTAAGTTAAGCCAAATTCGAAATTAAGTGACAAGGGACAATTAAAAGCAAGCTACTAGCTAGAAAAGACACTACAAGACTAAGAATATGATTTTAAACCTTAATTATCACTAATTGAGCACTAATTAAGCGATTAACTACTAAGCAAGATTACCAAATTACTAAAAACGAAACCTAGGGATGGAATCATTGATTTGGGCATCTAAACGGCCAACCTTGCAATCATTTAAGCAACTAAACAAGCTATCTCTATGCCTAGAACACTAATAAAGACTAATCCATGATGTGTGGCACTAATCTCTTTCCTAATCACCTTAATGAACTAATGATGTGTTAGCATTCAAATGATTAGCAAGCAATAAACACAAGTCTAAATAGCATGATAAACACCCTAGGCAACTAATATCTTAGGCTTGGAATGTAAATCTCTTAGAAAGGTGGTTCAAGCATTTCATCAAACACTTGGTGGGTGTATGAAATGCTTATGATCCAAATAGCAAAAGATTGGCTATTTGGCATTAAGAACTCCTTAATAAGAAGAGAGATGAAATAATCTAACCTAGATTGCAAGATTGAACCATTAGAAAACCCTAAATCTATATCCCCAAGTTCCTAAGAGACTATTCACTAATCACCATCAAGCCCATCAAATCTATGATTAGAGATAAGCAAAACATGATTAGAGAATAGATAAAAAGAAATCCAAGAGAGTTTGTTTATTAAACTTAAAAGATCCAAGCAAAATACAAGTTTTCTCCCAAAGAGGCAAAAGTTTAAGCTAAGAACAAAGAGAATAAAAGTTAACCTAAAAATTAGGTCTGATGAGTATTTATAGGTGGACCCAGAAAAGTGAACAGTAAAAGGTCGCATGTGTTCGGGTCGACGTGCTAGGTCGATACAGCACATCGATCCGAACACCTGGAAAACCATCTCGGGGTGGCCTGGTCGATACAGCTAGCCGATCCACTCTACCGGGAAAACGTCTTCTTCTTGGCTTCTTGGTTCGTATCGACGTGCTAGGTCGATACAGCACATCGATACGAACTCCTGGTTTTCTGGATTGAGCTGCCTGGTCGATATGTCTGGCCGATCCGAAGCCCTAGAAAAGTGGATCGACCACCCTCGTCGATACTCTACATCGATCCAGCTCGAGAGAAATCCTTCTTCATTTTCTTGGTGACCTCTTGCCCTTCCTTTGCTATGCCATCCTTCTCCAACTCCATTCATGCCTCCATAGCATCCATATCACCTGACCAAGACTCCAAATGCACCAAAATATGCAAAGACTATGCAAAGACATCCTAGACCTCTAAATGATCACAATGCAATACAATGATGTTTAATTAGGTTCCTAAATGATAGGAAACTTACACTAAATGGAGGGAAATATGATGCAAAATATAGACATATCAAAGGTGAGCAATTACATCAACACCCGTGAACTCCCACCCCAAATCAAGCCTAAAACTAGCTTCAATATGCAAATTTAGCATCAATATGAGAGCCTAAGCATGTCGCCCTAAACCTAACACTTTATGTCAAGTTCAATCAAAAATAGGCCTCACAAATTGCAATCACACAAGAAATTGGCTTGAAAGGAGGGTAAGGGTTAAGGTGTGGAGTTCTATTTAGGCTAACAAGAGAGTGGTGAAAGGAATAAGAAAGCCTAAATATGTATATGTATCCATGTATCCTTTTTCAAATGCACAAGTATGATAATTAAAAGTTCATGTTAAGGTTCCAATTTATAGGATAGGATTCAATTCATGCTTGTTTCAACTTCAAGCCAAGAAAGTCAAGACAAATGATCCAAATATGGTTAGAACTTAATTTTCAAATTTGCACAAAGCATCAAAGGACTACTAACTAGTGCCTTGAACCAATTCATGAGCTTAAAACACTTTACAAGGAAAATTGCCCCCTATGCACATGAATGATGCAACCTATATGACAAAAAAAAAATATATAGACTCAATCCTAAAATATTTTCCAATGCAAATGCAAGCTACATGAATTTTTTGAAAATTTTAAAATTTTTATAATTTTTCTATGCAAATGAATATACATGAAGACTCAAATATGCTAAAGGGAAAATAAGAACACAAACACACAAAATTAAATCTCTCAACCTCTCCCCCAAACTTAAATTACACAGTCCCTTGTGTAATAAAAGTTCAAGAGAGACCATCAACAAGAAATAAAATTCAAAAATCCAAAAATGCATGTTATTTACAAGGTTTTGGAATGGTGTACCTTGGAGCTTGTTGTGGTTAGGATTGAGATCAAGCAGCTGGATCGATCTAGGCACCATTCTCCATCTCCCTTGTTCCTGCTCACACACACTAAAAAGCATAATTAAGTACTGAAAAATTAAAAGCATAAAGAGAATGATAGTCATGGGAGTGCCTCCCAAGTGCGCTTGGTTTAAAGTCTCTAGCTTGACATGTTGAGGCTTGTATCACCAGGCTCTTACTCATCATAGAACCATCCCCTAAATGTGTGCATCCTTATCTCCTCAAAGGGTAACTGCCATGGATCCTCAATGCTCTCTTCTTTGGTGAGGGTTAAACTGAGGTACTTGGCAAAGGGTTGTTCCATTGGGGATTCTTCTTCTTCACCCTCCTTGGAGGCTACTTCAATGGGACTCTCCTTTGCCTCCTTTTTGGGAATGAGTTGCACATGTGTTTCTGCATTGGTGGAGAGCTCTTTCTCAACAAATGAGCTCTCACTAGCGTCCTCTAAGCATTCAACAACCGAAATGTCTTCACAAGGGTCTTCAAATCTTTGCTTAAGATTTTCATCAACAATGTATCCAAGAAGAGCTGCAAGTTCTTTTTCGTCAGCTTCTTGTTGGGGTTCATCATTGGTTTGAGCTTCATCCTCTTGTTCCTCATTCCCTTGTGTGATTTCGGTGTTGATGGACTCCACATGTCGTGTTGCAGCAACTCTTGGATATGGAGCATGAGAGGCTAGTGTGGAGGCAAGCATGTCAATTCTCTCATTAAGCTCTTCTTGCCCTTCCAAAATTAACTTCATCATGTTGAGAGTTTCTTCCTCATTAGAGATGTGGGAAGAATAGGCTGCTCCTTGCTCATACTCCATGTCCCAATATTGGTATCCCTCACCATATCCATACTGATCCTCTTGAGCAGAATGTTCATCCATGAGTCCTCCTTGATAAGTGGATGAGCTTTCAAAACCGTGGTGGCTTGTGGGGTTCCAAGCCATCATTCTCTCTTGATTCTCTAATAGAGATTCAAACATTGAAACTATATCTGAATCTATGCTTTCTCCCTTGTGATTGTGCCTTGCAAAAAGAACAAACACTTGAAAGAAAGTTAGTAACCAAAATGAAAAATAAAAATCTAGTCTATACTAAGCTCCAAATCCTAGTAAGTTCAACAAAACCTAAGTTGGCAACGACGCCAATTGATGTAAGGATTTTTAAGCCTTAACTCAATCAAACACACATTTCATTGTAGTATGTGAGGTGTCAATCCAGCCTAGGTGTGAAAGATACTAGGAATACAAGAGCATAATAAAGCTAAGTCAAATTTGGATTAAATGGTAGAGATAAATCAAAAGAAACTACTTGCAGCTACTGAAAAATTATTAAAACTATTTTAAAATCCCTATTGGGATGTTAACTAACTAGCAGACTACTTTTAATAATTTAAATGAGCAAGCTACTGATTTTTAAAATTCGAAATCTAAAAACAGGCAAATAAGGCTATTTCTAGGAAATGAAAGGAGCAAACTTTAATATCTAAAAGAGAAAGCTTTTGAAACTACTTATATGACAATTAACAGATTCAAGGATGAGGTTCATGCTTAGGGAAGCTAAAGTTTCGATCTTGGCTTACAAAAAGTAAATCTACACATTTCTAAATGAGCTATCCTTAGGTTTAAGAAGCAATCTTTTCATGGTTTGTGGATAAGATAAGATCCTCTCATCATTCATTCTCTCAAAACCCATGGTTTGTGGTGGAAAAGAATAATTGATGGAGCTGAAGCACGATCTTGACAATGGCCTAACTAGCCCTTAATAGCCACTATCATGGTCGTTAAGGCATACTAGTCTCTTGGTTTGGACATAAGAGATTTCCTAAATTCTTATGAGACAAAGAAATCTCTTGGATCATAAGGCCTCTCTCAAGGTCTTTAAGCATTTGATACTCCAAACCATGAAAGGATAAAGTTAAGAACAAGAAAATACCAAGATCTAACCTTTAAAACCTTCTTAATCACCTCATCCTTAAATCCTAAAGATCTACTCTATTATCATTTTCGAACCACTCTTAATCATGAGATAAGAGGAGTTAAACATGATTGAGATAATAAGAAAGAAAGATTAAAGCCTTAAGAGAAGTTCTAAAATTCAAAATCAAAGTTTTTACAAAAGATAAAGCTTGAAAATGGATAAAGTGTGTCTATGGTGATCCACAAAACCCAAAAATGGGGAAGGAGGCTGTGAAAATCGTGGATAGTTCTAAAAATTAGGTAAAACATGTTTATATAGGACCACACAAATGGTCCCCTCACTAAAAGACAAAGTGTGAGTTGACAAAGCAAAAGAAGGGAAAAACAGATGGACGGATCGAGCTAGCTAGTCGATATGTGACTCGATCCACGGCTGATCGACTGAGTTTGGTCGATCTGTGACTCGATCCACGGCTGATCTACTGGGTTTGGTCAATCTGTGACTCGATCCACGGCTGATCGAATGGGTTTGGTCGATCCGTGACTCGATCAAAGGCTGATCGACTGGGTTTGGTCGATCTGCTGCTCGATCTCAGCTTCTTTTCCTTTGTCCAAGCTTTTCTTTGACTCCCATCAACTCATAAGCTCTTCTTTAACCTTCTTTTCCATGCTCATCATCCAAGATAGCTCCAAGTACACCAAATATCCTGAAACTGGTGCATATATGCAAGAAATATGCAAATGCTAATGCGACATGTCCTAAAACCTAAAATGGAGCAAAAGTTACAAATAATCTAAATATGAATGCAAATCTATCCTAAATGAGTGCTAAAATATGCTAAATTATGAGTTTATCAGTGGTCTTGTTCACATATCCACCTTGGTTACCAACTTGTTTTTGTTGATGATACACTTGGTCTTGTAGATTCTCAACATTGTTGCTTCTATATGACAAGTTGTTGTTGTTGCCTTGGTACTTGGAGAAGTAACCGTGCTGTCTTTGATAGTCTTGTCCACCAACCCAATTAGCTTCCACTTGACATTGCTCATCCAACTCGTCGAAGACATCCGCGGCTTCACCAACAAAATGCACTTGCTTTTGTTTTGTAAGCACCAACTTGTCTATCTTGTCATGGAGTGCTTTCAACTCCTTCTTGTGTGATTCTTGGTCTGACCCTCTAGGAGCTCAGTCATAATCCTCACTATCACTCAATGCAAGATTCTCAATCAAATCCATTCCCGCCGAAACGTCTTGTCCAAGAAAGTTACCCTTGCTCGCCGTGTCTAGCAACATTCTGATTTTGGGCAATGCTCCCCCTGTAGATGGTGCTTAGCAAGGACTCCTCAATGAATCTGTGGTGAGGACACTGGATGGTGTAATCTTTAAACCGCTCCATAGCCTCGGAAAATGTCTCGTTGCTTCTTTGGGTGAAGCCACTGATTTCACTCCTCAACCTTGTTGTTCAAGTGCTTGAGAAGAACTTTGAGAGGAATACCTTCTTGCATTCAGCCCAAGAGGTGATCGTTCCTTGGGGAACGGTCTTCTCCCAATGGCGTGCCTTGTCACCAAGAGAGAAAGGGAAGAGTCGGAGCTTGAAGCTGTCTTCGGATATCCCATTTATCTTGATCATCCCGCAGATTTGATCAAAGTTATCTAGGTTCTCCAGGGGATCTCCATAGATATACCATGAAACTTATGGTTTTGCACCATAGAAACAAACTCCGGTTTGATTTCGAAGTTGTTATTGTTTACGAGTGGCGGGGGGGGGGGGGGGGTTATACCGAATCGGTTTGTGTGGGTATTAGGAGCATCCCCCGCACCAATAATCCTCGGCTCTCTAGGCACATGGTGAGGGTTACCATTGCCCCTACCAGCCCCTTATTTCTGCGGAGCAACACCTTCTTGTTCAGTCATACCGTCTTGCACTATCTCGGCTTCAACGGCTTGCTCTCTTCTCAATCTTGCACTGCCAAGCAAATGTATGTTATCTAGAGGCTGAAGGAGATCGTTGGTGCCTCTAGATCTTAGGTTCATGTACCTGAAAGTGCAACAAGAGAGTAAAGCAATTAGATACCAAAGTAAGAGAAAAAACAGAACATAGTCTATAAGAAGATCTAAATCTTAATGCTCTCAAACCAAAGATGGCAACGGCACCAATTGATGAATAGATTTTTATCCTATTAATCAATGCCTAAAGCATCTTTGTTTATTGCAATACTTAAGGTTAATCAATCCAACCTTGGGTTAGAGTACACTAAGAATCCAAGAACTTTCTAAAGCTAAGTCATTTTCGCTTTTAGATGAGAAATGGAATTTTTAAAACTACTTGCTCAAAACAGAATCACTTCAAATTTAAACTAGATACTCTATGATACTCTAGGGAATTTCTAAAATTATAATCTTGGCAAGAAATAAAGTCTAAGAATTTAGAACTCAAAAATGCAAGTACTAGGCGATTTCTAACAATTTCAAGGAAGAAACTTTGGTAAGCGAGAAAGATTGATTCAAGATTGTCAAATATAAAAAGGTAGATCCGAGGCTAAGGGTTTATGTGAAAAGTAGAGAACGACTTCTGTTTCTCTTCACAAATACAAGAGATATTTATACAAGTGTGTTAGCCGACCTTGTTATGTCGAGCTTATCTTACTAACCTATAGTATTTTTCTCTAATTCATACTTATCTTTATGATATATATCAACATTATACATCATTATCTAATACTCCCCCTCATGTTGGAAGTGTGTAGATTTCGAACACCTAACTTGAACAATAAGTTCTCAAACTGAACTCGTCCAAGCGCCTTGGTAAGAATATCAGCCAATTGTTCTTGTGTACAAACGTGTACTGTATAAATTAAACCATCTTGAACCGCATCCCTTACTTGATGACAATCTGATTCTATATGCTTAGTACGTTCATGTAATACCGGATTCGCAGCTATATGAATCGCTGACTTGCTATCACAAAACAAACAAACCGGTTCGACAGGTGGTGCTCCGAGATCAGTTAACAACCGCCGAAGCCACTTAATTTCTCGTGTTGCTTCTGCCATTGCTCTATACTCTGCCTCAGCTGATGAATGAGAAACAACATCTTGTTTCTTAGATTTCAAGAAATCGGAGAACCACCAAGTAATGCTACAAATGCACTTAATGAACGCCTCGTGTTTGGACAAGCTGCCCAGTCTGAGTCACAATACACAGAGAGACTCAAATCTGGGCTTGAACTTAACAATATTGCGTGTCCAGGCGTACCTTTCAAATATCTGACCACCCTGAGCGCTGCTTCCCAATGTCCTTCTCTTGGTGTTTGCATAAATTGCGACAGGATGTGAACCGAATAACAAATATCTGGTCGTGTGATAGACAAGTAGATTAAACGTCCTACAAGTCTTCTATACTTCTCTGCTTCACCTAGAAAAGCACTTGTATCAGATCCTAGTCGATGATGTTGTTCCATCGGAGTAGCTGCAGGTTTAGAACCAAGTAAACCTGTTTCTACAATTATATCTAGCGTATACTTTCTTTGTGAAATCATGATCCCTTCTTCTCCTCTTCCAACTTCGATTCGAGAAAGTATTTAAGCTTTCCCAAGCCTTTCATATGAAAGCACTTGCCTAAATATTCTTTAAACCTCTCCACTGCTGCCAAGTCATTACCGCAAACCAGAAGGTCATCAACGTAAATCAACACCCGTAACTCAACTTCTCCACTCTTAAACATAAACAAAGAATAGTCTGCATAAGAATGAGTGAACCCGAACTTCATCAATGCTTCGGTAAGCTTGGCAAACCAACATCTAGACGCCTGTTTAAGTCTGTAAATCGACTTATGTAATCGACACACTTTCTTCGGATCAGATACACCAAAACCTGTTGGGATTTTGATGAAACACCTTTATTTCTCTCTTAAACCTTTATTTTATTAATTCTCTCTTTCACTTTGATCTTTGTGATCTCTGTGATTTGTGATGTTTTTGGATACAATAATCCTTAAGCCTAGGACTCTATTTATAGAGTTAGGATTCTAAAAAAAAATAGTAAATTGTTAATTCCTATGGTTACAATTTCCTTTCTCCTTGTTTGCCTTTTCTTCATGATTTTCTTTTTGCCCAATTTCCTTTGTTCCTTGATTTTCCTTTTGCTTCATGTGAGATTACTGATCCAACGAGATCTGTCACAGTGATCTTCTTTAGATCTTTTGTTTCCTGCATTAGAGCTGCTAACCCGGCATAACTCTTTGGCATCGTGTTTAGTATCTTCCTGATAACTTGATGATTTTTTTTCTGTTCTCCAAGTAAACTCATCTGGTTCACGATCTCCTGAATTTTATCAGTATATTCTTGAATCTTTTCTCCTCGTTTCATCTTTAGATCTTCAAACTCCTTGTTCAAACTATCTAGCCTCACAAGTTTTGCTTGATAGTTGCCTTGATAATTTTCTTGTAGTCTTTCCCAGAATTCCTTAGATGTAGTAGCAGAAACTACATTCTTGAGAACCAAATCTGTCACAGCCATCTGTAACAATTGTAGAGCTCTCATATCTTGCATCATCTGTTCTTTCCATTCTTCTTGTAAATCTGATTTTGGTTTTGGTTCTGGTTCTGGTGGAAGTCCTTTCTCCACAGCTTCCCAGAGTTCTTCAATTCTCAATGTTGTTTTTATCCTTGCAGCCCAAAGCTCATAATTTTGCCCATCAAACACTGGAACAGATAATGTTTGAATGCGTTTGGTCATCTTTCAGATTGGCTCGGACGTTGCACGGAACACGGATTTTGCACGAGCTTGATTCTTCACAGATTTGATTTTTTCACGAACCCGGATTTTGGGCGAACTTGATTTTCACAGACCCGGATTCTGCACGAACGATTCTGCAGCGGAATTAGTTTCGACCCGAACTTTGCACGAGACTTTTTTTTCTCTCTCTCTCTGAAAATAGGACACTCAGGACCTTGGCTCTGATACCATGTTGGGATTTTGATGAAACACCTTTATTTCTCTCTTAAACCTTTATTTTATTAATTCTCTCTTTCACTTTGATCTTTGTGATCTCTATGGTTTGTGATGTTTTTGGATACAATAAACCTTAAGCCTAGGACTCTATTTATAGAGTTAGGATTCTAAACAAAAATAGTAAATTGCTAATTCCTATGGTTACAATTTCCTTTCTCCTTGTTTGCCTTTTCTTCATGATTTCCTTTTTGCCAAATTTCCTTTGTTCCTTGATTTTTCTTTTGCTTGTTTTCCCCTTTTGCTTCTTTTCCATGTTCTTGATTTTCCTTTTAACTTGGTATCCTTTTCCTTTTACAGAAAATGGATCTATTCCAACAAAACCTTGCGGAAGCTTCATATATACCTCTTCATCCAAATCTCCCTGAAGAAACGCATTGTGAACATCCATTTGGTGAACTATCCAACCTTTACCAGCAATAACACGCAACAATCCTCTAATACTTGTCATCTTAGCCACTGGAGCGAACGTTTCATTATAGTCTTCTTCTTCTACTTGACGATTTCCCAAAGCTACTAAACGATATTTGTATCTCTCAATCGAACCATCTTACTTATACTTGATTTTGTAAACCCACATATTACCAATAGCTTCTTTTCCAGGTGGTAAATCAACAATACTAAACGTTTTGTTAATCTCAAACGCACCAATCTCTCCTTTCATTGAATTCCGCCAAACTTCATACTTAACTGCTTCTTTGTAACTTCGTGGCTCCACACCATTACTTACTGCTGCCAAGAAAGCTTGATGTGCAGGAGAAAATTTCAAGTCATAAATATAATTCCCGAGAGGGTACGGTGTGTTACCTTGGACTGTTTTCGGTGACTCGGTTGATGATGGAGCGATGAGAGTGTGATGGGGGTCTTCTTTGCAGCTTGTGTTATAGGTTACATAGTCACGTAGCTTGACAGATGGAAACTTCTCTCGATTGCCTCTGCCCAGAACTGCCTTAGCCGCAGTTACAGTCGTTTCTCTCGGATCTGCAGTTTTATTTGTTTCTGCAGGTTTCTCTATTTCTGCAAGTTTTTCTGTTCCATCACTTACTAGATCTGGTTCAACTTGAGCATTATTCCTCTCTGCTGCACTCGTTAATATTATTTGTGCTCCCCCTCAAATCCACAATCGGTGCATCAAATAATATCCAATCATCATCAACACTATTACTAGGTGAGATCAACGTTGGACTTGTTGATACTCCTTTAGTTTCTTCTGCAAACGGAAACTCATTTTCCTTAAACACCACATCTCTCGACACCAGAAATTCATTTCTTTCAACATCATACACTCTCCAGCCTTTCTTGCCAAAAGGATATCCTACAAAAACACATCGTCTACTTCTCTCTCCAAATTTGTCCTTATCCCGATCTCTTCTATGTACATAACATAATGAACCAAATACACGAAGCTGGTCATATTTTGGGTTGTCACCGAATAAAACTTCATACGGTGACTTACCTTTCAACACTTTCGTAGGCGTCATGTTGATTACAAGAGCAGCTGCAGAGATAGCTTCTCCCCATAACTTCACGGGCAACTTAGCCTGAAACAACATTGCACATGCAACATTAAGAATATGTCTGTGTTTCTTTCTACTCATCCGTTCTGTTGGGGAGTTCCAACGCAAGACGTCTGATGCACTATCCCATTATCTCTAAAGTAAGAGCTTAAACACATAAACTCTGTCCCATTATCACTACGCGTCATTTTGACGGGCTTGCCAAATTGTCTTTCCACATACGCACAAAACTTTTGCAATACCCTACGCACTTCTGATTTTTCCAACAACAAGTATGTCCAAACAGATCTTGAAAAATGATCAACGATTGTAAGAAAGTACACAGCTCCACACGAAGCAGGCACACGGTATGGTCCCCAAACATCAACATGAATTAGCTCAAAACACTTGCTTGTTTTATTAATACTGTCAGGAAAAAAATCCCTAGTTTGCTTAGCCCGAAAACACACGTCACAATGACTTGGGCTAGCTTTATTCATAACACCAGAACACTTGAATAAAGAATCAGAAAAGAAAAGAAAAGGCAGGATGCCCTAGCCTACGATGCCACATAACTTGATCAGAATTCCCATCAGTCATGTTGACCCGAGCTGCTACAACATCTTTGAAATAGTAAACCCCATCACGTTCCTCACCGGCTTCAATCAGAGTCCTGACAAATAGGGTTTTTAGCCTTTTTAGCAATGTCCCAACTGCTATCAACCGAAGTAGTACAGCGTATGGGGTATCAAACAATTTTGGGAGCGTTAGTGAGCATAACGGTGATATCGGTATTATAAATCAAGTTCAAAACGGGTAAAGACTAAGACTTTACTACTAAAAACGACTAAAGGATTGATCTTGTGTCACTCAAGACCATAAATGAGAAAACTTTAAAGACGCTAAGCAAGGACTAGATATTTTAAACGGTAAAAGGATGAACTTTCAAGATAAAGGAAGGATCTTGATGAGTATCATGAACTAGGTAACTCTCGGTTAGACTTATCAAGCTAAAGCTTTTGGGTCACATCAAGACATGGTCTTTTGATGGTGATTCTTAGGTAAAGGGATCCTCAAATCGTTTAGCCCATGATGTTTGGGTCTAAACTCTTTGAATCTCTATCACCATAGACTAGCTCTCGCATAGTGGTACAATAGAAGAAACAAGCATCTACAACGTCCCCATTGAACCGTAAGATTCTTAGACAGATGGTTAGTCCTAGCCTAAGAGATCAAACTCTTGTTCATAGATCCGGCTAAGCAAGCACGTGATGTTCGTGTCAAGCCGCCTAAGGACTTTAGCCTAGATGGCCAAACTAGACTAAGCTTTGGGAATGATAAACAAGAAAGAATCTAACTTTATGTTTTAGCTAAGCAAGAAATATAAATCCGAGAGTCCCTTGGTCCTTTTAACCCATCAAGGTCCTAAAAAAACTACTCACAAGCCATTTGAGAAACCTCAAGATCCATAAGGATGAGAGAGTATCTCATAAGCCGTGAGATAATCAAGAACAAAAAAAGGAAGAAGCTTTAAGAAAATAACACTAAGCTATAAGACTTAAAACTTCAAGATTGCATAAAAATAAAAGCTTTGAAACAAGCTTCAATGGCGAAAAATACAAAGGTCTCGGTTCGAAAGAGAAGACAGAAAAATAAAAGTAGAAAGCGTGATGAAGAGATAAGAGTGAGGGAGTAGGTATTTATACACAAAAAGGGAAAAACATAAACGTTGGGACCACTTTCCCGAAATGGTACTATTTTGGCTTTTAGCGTTTCGGGCTCACGTCGTTATGGACGAGCCGAAACGCTAACTCTTCTGATTCTTCGGGCAGGCTCCATATCGGGCAAGGATTTCGGGGTCATGTCGTGAAGGCTTCCCTTCCTTGGTACTTGAATCGGGCACTTCCCGTTGCCTTGTTCCGATATCCGTCCTTTGGGCATCCTCTTGCTTGATCTTCACACCGAGGTTCTCCTTTCGGGACTAAGCTGCTACTACTCGTCTAAATCGACCTCGTGTCGTGATCCATGCTCGATATTGCCGGCTCATTCACCATTTGTGACCTCCCTCCTTGGTCTCTTCTTCGGATCATCCTAAGCACCTGAGAACACACTCCAAACATGCAAGACTATGCAGAAACCTAACCTAATGTATCTAATCCTAACATGGGTGAAAATGTGATGCAAGCTATCACTAAAGTGCAAGAATGAAGTCCTAATTATCATGAAACATGTACTAAAATCATGCAAATTACAGAGATATCAAGTCCTCGAAGAACGGTCGTGCAAAACACAAATTGCATCAGTAAACAAAGCAAAACAATTTGTATGCTTGAGTAGCTTCGATACTGAGATCAAGGAGCAATTCAAATGTGGCAAAAATAGAACATCTCTAAGCGAGATTTGATCCGTCAATATCAGATCACCAGAACTTGCTGATATAGTAATACTTCCATCAGCAAAACCCACGGTGCAAGGAGCAGTCTCCTTCACATTCATGAGTAAAGATAGGTTCCCTGTCATATGATGAGACGCCCCTGTGTCTATGATTACATCACCAATTTTCTTACCAGACAATTTTTCAGAAGAACCACCAGATTTGCCTTCCTGAATGATTTGAGTTATAGCTTTCCATTGCTCTTGAGAAAGCTCTGGAATTGCAGAAGCATGATGACTCGACGCATGAGCTGCAAGTGCTGATCCACGTCCGCCTCCTCTTCCGTAACTCGAGTTTCCTCCACGTCCGCCTCCTCTGTCTGCACCTCGACCACCACCACGATTGATCTTGTCCGTCATCCACTCTGGATAACCAATCAGTTGCCAACATGTACTCTTCTCGTGTCCATTCCTACCACAACGAGAACACAATCTGTTCTTATTTGAATTAGCCCCTCCTGCAGAATCAGTTCGAGTTGCATATCCCATAGCTTCATTGTTGTCACGACGAGATACAGAACCAGCATGATCCTCTGTTTGGGAATCACGACGAGTCGCAAACCCAATTGCATCTTGCTTGTGTTCTCGGGATTTAGCCGAGTTGAGTCACACTTCTTCTCGTATGACTTTGGCGTAAACTTTGCCAAGGTCAGGCAGATCATCAGCTTCAATGATTGCAGTAACCACGTTACCGAATCTGGTTTCATCCAAACCAATAATGAACTGATGCACCCGTTCATCTTCTCTCTCCTTCTCATAGACTGAAGCCGCTGAACAAGTACACACTGTAGGAGGTTTGTATGTCTGCAATTCCTCCCACATTGTTGCTAAACGACCATAATAGTCAATAACGGCCTGTCCGTTTTGTCTACAAGACGCCAATTGCTCCATCAATTGATGAATCCGCACCTTGTTGCCAACAACAAACCGTTTCTTCAGATTTTCCCACAACTTGTGAGCATCTGTAACGAATGTCACCGTTGATGAACGAACCCGAGGTTCGATTGAAGTTCGGATCCAACCGACTATCATTGAATTAACACTTAACATAGACTCAAGATCTACACTTTTTTCAGCTGGTTTAGGCAAAGTACCATCGATAAACCCTGTCTTCTTCTTTGCACGGAGTGCGTTAAGCATCTCCATCGCCCACTCATTATAATTATCTCCCTTCAACTTAACGGAAGTAATCATAGCACCAGGGTTATCAGAAGAAAAAATAGAGTACGGTGAAACCACCATCGTCTCTCCTTGCTTAGCAACTACGTCACCTTGCTTAGCAACAATATCACCTGATTTTGGAATGTTATCTTCTCCTCCACTCATCGTGAGAATTTGAACAAATCGATTTTTAAAATATTTGATGGAAACTTTGTAGTCGTTTCCACACAAAAAAAAAAAAAAAAAATTGAAAAGAAGAACCAAAAAAATAGAGACTTTGGTAAGAGAGAAAGATTGATTCAAGATTGTCAAATATAAAAAGGTAGATCCGAAGCTAAGGGTTTATGTGAAAAGTAGAGAACGACTTGTGTTTCTCTTCACAAATACAAGAGATATTTATACAAGTGTGTTAGCCGACCTTGTTATGTCGAGCTTATCTTCGAACATATAGTATTTATCTCTAATTCATACTTATCTTTAAGATATATATCAACATTATACATCATTATCTAGTATTTTATGTCAAAGGGGGTTAAAGGATCGATCTTGGGTTTTGCCAAAATGGGTCTTCTCATGAAAGAGCTAACTCTAAGCCTAAGAGGCGATTGAAGATTCTCCCATGGTTTGTGGGTAGAATCACTTCACCAATCTTCCCTCCAAACCCATGGTTTATGGTGGAAAGGAAGATAGATGAGCATGAAAAGATCTAACTTAACTTGGCTTGGCTAGTGATATATTATGGTTTTTACCGGTTTTTGACCATGATATAAGTCCATTTTATAAAGTCTTTTGATCTTTTTAGAGTCCTATTAGAGTCTTTGCAGGTTGAACTACGTTTGGAGCATAATTGGAGATATTGGAGCATTCTGGAGCATTGTGGAAGAATTTGCGGAGTGATGAAGTCAAAAGCCAGATTTTACAAGGGGTGTCGATCGACACTACCCTTGGTGTCGATTGACACTACCCTTGGTGTCGATCAACACCAATCGTGGATTCACAAAGCCGCCTGATTTTACAAGTCTTGAAGGAAAATGAAATTGCCCAAAAGTTTTTCTTATTTGCAAAAGTGCCCCATCTCGTGTTTCTACCCTTATATATAGTTTTCAAAGCCATTGTTTAGGATTATCTCATATTTTAAGAATCTTAGAAGTTTAGGTTTTTGGAGAGAAAATTCAGACTCCTTTAGAGCATATTTGGAACTCCTTTATTTCTTATATTGATTTATTTTATGCTTTCTATTCAAATAATGATTTATGTTTCATTGATCATGTCTGAGTAGTTTGCTAGTTAAGTTTAGGGTTTTTCAAAGGTGATTGATGAATTGTTAGGTCGAATTGAATTGTTAGGATAAAATCATTAGAGTTCTTCATCTGGATTTGTGATTAATCACTAGGGTAAATTTGAGACCATATCAAATTTTGGCGCCGTTGCCGGGGAAGGAGATTAGTTGCCTACAGATTTTTAGTATTAGAATTTTGTCTAGGTTTTTATTTTTGTTTTTGGTTACTAATTTTTAGCTTCTTATTCTTGGTTTCAGGTGTATGCATAATCGCAATACCAGGAGCAACAAGGAAAATGAGCTAATTAGACTTGATAATCAGGCGCTAGCACATCTCGAACGGACCAGCAGAAAAGCTGCAAGAGCGTCGATCGACACCAACATTGGCATCGATCGACACCAGGCGCAGATCACAATGGATCCTGTGATTTTAGTCCGAGACGAAGCTGGTCACTTGGTAGATGCAGATGGGCACAGAAGGAACGCCCAAGGACAGAGACTCGACGAGAATGGGGCTGTTGTCGTCAAGCAAGCAGTGCAAGTAGTACCCCCAGGGAATGCAGGATGTGGAAGAACACTTGGGGATTACAACAAGCCTGATCAGTTCTATGCCAATAGAGCTGCGATCCGTCCTCCTGCTTTCCAGAGGAATGACTTCGAGCTGAAGCCTGCTTTCTACACACTTGTGGCTCAGCATCCCTTCCATGGTCTTCCTAATGAGCATCCAATGGACCACATTGAGAGATTTGAAAACTTGGCATCAAGCATAAAGCCCAATGGGGTGTCCAATGATTATCTTTTTTGCAAGCTTTTCCCTTACTCACTTGCTAGAGATGCTGCATATTGGCTGAAGCAATTGGACCCAGGATCATTGACTACTTGGGAAGACACAAAGAATGCATTCCTGTGCAATTTCTTTGATGATGCAAGGTCTGAAGAGCTGAGGATGAAGATCTCTACATTCTTTCAAGGACCAACTGAAGCATTCAAGGCTGCTTGGGTGAGATTCAAAGCATATCAAAAAGATTGTCCACACCATGGTTTCACTGAGGTTCAACTGCTTGGAATCTTCTTCAGAGGTGTTGATTGGAGGTATCAGATGGCTTTAGATGCTGCAAGCAACGGAAACTTCAACACCCAATATCCAGAGAATGCTACAATTCTTATTGAGAACTTGGCATCTAGCAATAGTACCAAGAATGCAGGCCTTGAGAGGAAGAAACGAGCTGGAAATATGAATGGAAGTCAAATTGCTGAAGTGAATGCTAAGCTAGACTCAGTGCATAGTCTTCTTGTGGGAAAGAGGCAAGTCCAGTTTGCTGCTGAAGTTGATACTTTTGAACCAGAGCAAGAAGAAGTCAATTACATCAATGCTGCTGGTTTTCAAGGACATAGATTCAGCAATCAGCAAAGCTATGGTTCCTCTTACCAGAAGCCTTTTCAAAACAACAACTTCCAAAGAACTTATGGTTCTTCTTCTTACCATAAACCTCCTGCACAAGATAATGAGGTGAAGTCTATGCTGGAACAGCTCTTGGGGGGTCAACAGAAGGTGACTGTAGATTTCAATGGGAAGATTGATGCCATGTACACTGATTTGAATGGGAAAATTGAGTCTCTAAGCACTCATGTCAAGCAATTGGATGTTCAAGTGGCACAAACTGCTGGAGCTTTGAAGAGACAAGATGGGTTTCTTCCTGAAAAGACTGATACAAATCCCAGACATCATGTCAATGCCATCATGGTAGGAAGTGCATAAAATTTCGTGGAGGTCGAGAAGTTTGAGGAGCTTGAAAAAGAACATGTAGCAGTTGCAGAGATGGTGTCGATCGACACCACTGCTGAGTGTTGATCGACACCAATAGAAAATCCCGATTTTTCGAACTCTGACGTACTGAAATCGAGCATGATCGACGCTGTTTTGTCGACACAAAATATTAGTGTCGATCGACACTGTTCTGGTGTCGATCGAAACCCTTCGCAGGCTTCGCCAGACACGCCTGAAGTTTCAAAAGGTGCAGAGGTAAAGGTGTATAAGCCTAAATTACCCTATCCCAGGCTTCCTAGAAAGTCTAAACAGGAGATAGAAGAAGCTAGATGCAAGGAAATGATGGATAAGCTGATGGTTGAGCTACCCCTAGTTGATGCAGTCAAACATTCACCTGCATTAAGAAGATATGTCAAGAGAATGGTTGTCAATGGTGTGAGTCCTGAAGAAGGAGCATTGCTTACCAGAGACATGAATGCAATTCTCTTGAACATAGCTCCAAGGAATAAGAAGAAGGTGTGGGTTTCTGAACAAGTCAGTGCTGTGATTCATAGGAGGATTCCATAAAAGTTACCCGATCCAGGAAACAGTGTGCTAGATTGCTCAATCTCAACAGGAAGGTTTCCTCGTTCTCTCTGCGATCTAGGTTCAAGTATCAACTTGATACCATACTCTGTTGTTGTTCGACTTGGAATGGCTGATTTCAAACCAACCAAAATCTCTCTTGTCCTAGCTGATCGATCAAAAAGAGTCACAGAAAGTGTTCTAGAAGATGTTCCTTTGAAGATTGAAGGTTGCATGATTCCCACAGACTTTGTGGTTTTGAAATATGATGAAGAACCTACGGATCCTCTTATTTTGGGAAGATCATTCTTGGCTTCAGCTGGTGCCATCATTGATGTGAGAAAAGGGAAAATAGAGCTTGATTTGGGTGATGTTGTCATGAATTTTGACATGGACAAGTTAAGAGGACCATCCACCATCGATGGCCAAGCTTTTTCTGTAGAAATTCCCATGGATAAAGATCCAATCAGGGAGCATTCAGACGACATTACTGCTGGGTATGCAAAGGAGCTGGAATCTAATGAGCAAGTGAACAAGGTGGCTGTTCAAGAAGCATTGGATGGAAATTCTGAGAAAGCTGTGGAGCTTGAGGATTGGAGTGGAAACATAGTTGCTGATCATCTCTTCAGGATTATGGGCGAAGATGAGGGTTTAATCGATGTCAAGTTGATGGAGGAAGACGTTTTTGTGATGGAAGCAAGGATTGCAGAGCTGAATTGCAGAAAGAGAGCAGAAATCCGAGCTGCAGAGTTGATGTCGATTAACACCCTTCGCAGAACAGTCCACAAGTCACCTCCAATGTTGCAAGTCCATCACCTATTGTCAAACAGACGAATCCACATCCTACAGCCCAAAAACCTCGAAGAAAACAAAGGTATGCACTTCCTGGAATAATTTCCAAACCTCCTGCTCATCTCAATACGAATTTAAAAGGTTCAAAAGCTGCTCCACACTTATGCAAGCAACGAGATTCTCGTAGAGGGCTTGGTATTGCTTTTGATGATTCTGCAGGAAAACGAAGTGTCCCACCCAAACTCTAGTCCCACCCTACTGTTGTTCCTCACTTCCTTGGTCGCTCTTATGCACCTAATGCCTATACATCACCATGGATGAGGAGACATTCTCATGGGAAGCATTCGATGCCACCCTGTGATCCACCAGATGCCTGAACCCCGACACAGTCAAGCTAATGACTAAAAACGAGCGCTGAGTGGGAGGCAACCCACTTTTAGGTAGGATTTTTCTTTGAATTTCGTTTTGTTTTCAACTTTTGGTTTTGTTTTTCATGATCAACACCACGCGCAATCGAAGGTAAGTCTACTCAACTTGTTTTCTTCATATCTCTTTCAATTCTTAACGGATTTGAGTGATTTAAAAGCCTAAGTTGTGTAGATTTTCGTCCTCTATCCATCCTGTCCATTATCTTTTCTATTTGGTTTGTTTCTTTCCTTAAGATTTAATTACACTGGGGGAGGAAAATACTAATGTATTTTGCTTTGTTTTTTGTTTGGAGTCATTTGAGTCAGTCAAAAACATGTTTTATTGAGTCAAAATCAGTTGAAATTTTCAGTTTTTCTTGAAACTAACCACAAAACATTGACACTTGAATGACCATTGCCATAGCAGTTGATTGCAGGTTTCACTAGGTAGAAAGTGCAAGTGGATCAGTCTAACTGAGAGAGTTCAGATTCCTGTTTAGAGGTTGGTATGCATTGGACTTGATTTCCCTTTCAGCACTGACAAGATAAGAAAACTACAGTCTCTCCTTGATCTTCCTTGAGAAAAATCGAAAAGAAAAAAAACAGTTTAAGTCAAGGAATAGTGCAAAGATCCTCATGAGCCTGTCTCCTCACAAGGAAAAATATTAGTGAGAGCTCATGATCCTGTCTCCTCACAAGGAACACAAGTAAAAAGCATCACTGTTCTAAGACTTCAAAAGAATAAGAAAAAATCAATGAAAAGATCTGTAGAATACCCTGAAAATGGGCAGCAGTTGACTAAGGGAAGAAAGAATAGGAGAGCTGTACAAAGTCCTTTGGTCAATACCGTTTGTTTAAGTTTGAAATTTTGAGAAGAAAGAGATCTGGACTTGATTTGGGAGATTGCTAAGCTTGTGGTAAGTATACTAAAATACTATCTAAGGTTGGCTCTATGGTATGTGGATTTAAGAGTGTTGGTTCGATGTGGCGTTCTGAAGGTTAGCTGATTGTTTCTGTTTTCAAGCCTCGACTCTATACTTGGTTTCTGTTATGCTTGAGGGCAAGCAAAAGCTAAGTCTGGGGAGTTGATATATCATGGTTTTTACCGGTTTTTGACCATGATATAAGTCCATTTTATAGAGTCTTTTGATCTTTTTAGAGTCCTATTAGAGTCTTTGCAGGTTGAACTACGTTTGGAGCATAATTGGAGATATTGGAGCATTCTGGAGCATTGTGGAAGAAGCTGCGAAGTGATGAAATCAAGAGCCAGATTTTACAAGGGGTGTCGATCGACACTACCCTTGGTGTCGATCGACACCAATCGTGGATTCACAAAGCCGCCTGATTTTACAAGTCTTGAAGGAAAAGGAAATTGTCCAGAAGTTTTCATTATTAGCATTGCGTGCCTTCCTTTGATCCCCATTGCTTCCTAGGTTCTCCCTTGACCATCTCGTTCGTGCTCACCATCCATGATAGCTTAAAGAGTACCAAACAACCTGAAATGATGCATATATGTAAGAAATCTATGCAAATGCTCATGCAATGAATCCTAGGACTTAAAATGAGATAAAGTCTACAAACTAACCTATTATGGATGCAATGTGGATGAAAATCAATGCTAAATGCATGCTAAATATGTGAAATATATGAGTATATCAATTTTCCATTCAGATCAGTGTACAAGGCATCAATCTTCCCATTGAAGTTGATATATCATGGTTTTTACCTGTTTTTGGACCATGATATAAGTGTATTTATAGAGTCTTTTGGTATTTTTAGAGTCCTATTAGAGTCTTTGCAGGTTCATGTACGTTTTGAGCATAATTGGAGATTTTGAAGCATTTTCGAGCATTGTGGAACAAGCTGCTGAAAAGATGAAGTCGAAGTGGATAGATGAACAGTTTCGATCGACATTGTTCATGGTGTCGATCGACACCCAAGATTTCCAAAAACTGGTCGTGACTTTACAAGTTTTGAAAAAAAGAAAATTGCCCAAAAAGATTTCCTTATTTGCAAGAGTGCCCAATTCGTGTTTTAGGCCTATAAATATAGTTTTTCAGCCATTGTTTAGGAATCATACTTTAAGAATCATAGAAGTTTAGGTTTTTGGAGAGAAAAATCAGACTCCTTTAGAGCAGATTTTGGAACTCCTTTATTTTCTTCTATTGATTTCTTTTATGCTTTCTATTCAAATAATGATTTCTGTTTCATTAATCATGTCTGAGTAGTTTGCTTGTTAGGTTTAGGGTTTTTCAAAGGTGATTAATGAATTGATATGTCGAATTGAATTGTTAGGATAAAATCATTAGAATTCTTCATCTGGATTTGTGTTTAATGCTTATTCTAACTTCGCGACCTAGAATCTGATCTTAGGTTAATTAATAGATATGAGAGTATTATTGATTGCATGAACTAATGTTAGATGAGCAAAATACCTATTCGCAAAGAGATTTGGTTTAGGGTTTTGTGAACAATCGAACCTGAACTTTAATGCTTGTCTGAATTGTTAGAATTTGCAAAGAGATTTAGACATAGATAATCTTCGCAGCGAGAGTTGGTTGATTTTACATTAGTGTTTCGAGTTCAAGAACAGATCTTCATAATTCCTAACATTCTGTCTAGATCTACAATTAGGATTCACCTGAGAAATTCCCTGAACCTAGCGATTCGTCTCCTGAACTTACACCGTTTTTATTTATTCATTGTCTTTTAC
This sequence comes from Alliaria petiolata, assembly GCA_020283515.1. NCBI lineage: Eukaryota > Viridiplantae > Streptophyta > Magnoliopsida > Brassicales > Brassicaceae > Alliaria > Alliaria petiolata. Next base: position 55,243,194 of record JAHZTW010000002.1, read on the forward strand.
TTTTAATTACTTCTTCTTAGCTTAATTCGAAATTAGAAGTTCGTTGTGTAACTATCTCTTCCCTGTGGATTCGATCCCTAAGTACTACGACTGATGTCTTAATTTGAGAGAGTAGCTCTAGGGTAAATTTGAGAGCATATCAGAAGTCCACAGTCATCTTCTGTTGGCCCTCCAAGATCTGTTCAACCATGGACTTCATCTCATTATCTTTTGCATGAGGCTTCTGGTAAGAAGAAGAACCATAAGTTTGTGTGAAGTTGTTGTTCTGAAAAGGCTTCTGGTAGGAGGAACCATATCCTTGCTGATTGCAAAATCTCTGACCTTGAAAACCAGCTCCATTAATGTAATTGACCTCTTCTTGCTCAGGTTCAAAAGTCTCTACTTCAGCAGCAAATTGGACTTGCTTCTTTCCCACAAGAAGGCTATGCATTGAATCTAGCTTAGCCGTCACCTCAGCAATCTGACTTCCATCCATGTTTCCAGCTTTCTTCTTCCTCTCCAAATCTGCATTCTTGATACTATTGGTAGATGCCAAGTTCTCTATGAGTGTAGTAGCACTTTCTGGATATTGGGTGTTGAAGTTTCCATTGCTTGTAGCATCTAAGGCCATCTGGTATCTCCAATCAATACCTCTGTAGAAAATTCCCAGCAGCTGAACCTCACTGAAACCGTGATGTGGAAAGTCTCTTTGATAAGCCTTGAATCTCACCCAAGCAGCCTTAAATGCTTCAGTTGGTCCTTGAGAAAAAGTAGAGATCTTCATCCTTAAATCTTCAAACCTTGCATCATCAAAGAAATTACACAAGAATGCATTCTTTGTGTCATCCCAAGTAGTCAATGATCCTGGATCCAATTGCTTCAGCCAATATGCAGCATCTCTAGCAAGTGAGTAAGGGAAAATCTTGAAGAATAGATAGTCAATGGACACTCCATTGGCCTTTATGCTTGATGTCAAATCCTCAAATCTCTCTACATGGTCCATAGGATGCTCATTAGGAAGACCATGGAAGGGATGTTGAGCCACCAGTGTATAGTAAGCAGGCTTCAACTCGAAGCCATTCATCTGAAAAGGATGTGGGCGAATTGCAGCTCTTTTGGTATAGAACTGATCAGGCCTGTTGTAATCCCCATGTGTCCTTCCACGCCCAGCATCCCGTCGTGGTATCTCTTGCTGCGCTTGGTGTAGATCGACACCCAGCTGGTGTCGATCGACCCCCTCTGCCTCGATCACATCAACTCCATTCTCATCGAGTCTTTGTCCTTGCTCGTTCCTTATGTGCCCTTCTGCGTCAACCAACTGACCCTCTTCGTCTCTCATCAGAATGAGTGGATTGACCATTGCAAATTCCTTCTTGGCTTTTCCGTTGGTCCTCTCCAATTTGGCGAGTTCGCCTATGCTCAAAATCACAAGCTCATTTTTCTTGTTGCTTCTGGTACTGTGATTAAGCATACACCTGAAAATAAGAACAAGAAACTAAAAAAATTAGTAACCAAAAACAAGATAAAAACCTAGACAAAATTCAAATATTAAAAATATGTAGGCAACTAATCAGATTCCCCGGCAACGGCGCCAAAATTTGATATGCTCAAATTTACCTTAGAGCTATTCTCTCAAATTAAGTGATCAGTCGCAGTACTTAGGGATCGAATCCACAGGGAATTAGATAGTGACACAGCAAATTTCTAATTTCGAATTAAGGTAAGTGAGAATGTAAAACTAGAAGACAGCAGGCAATTAAAGATTTAGTAAATTCAGGAGACAAAACGCTAGGTTCAGTGAAATTCTCAGGTGAATCATAATTGCATATCTAGACAGGATGTTAGGATATTATTAAGCATTGTTCTTGAACTCGAAACACAATTATAAAATCAACCGACTCTCGCTGCGAAAACTTTCTATGTCTAAACCCTAGAATCCAAAATTTCTTTGCAAATTCTATCAATTCAGACAAGCATTAATAACAGGTTCGATTGTTCACAAAATTCCTAAACCAAATTTCTTTGCGAATAGGTATTTTCCTCATCTAAGATTAGTTCGGGCAATCAATAATACTCTCGCATCTATTAATTAACCTAAGATCAGATTCTAGGTCGCGAAGCTAGAATAAGCATTAATCACAAATCCAAATGAAGAACTCTAATGATTTTATCCTAACAATTCATCAATCACCTTTGAAAATTCCTAAACCTAACAAGCAAACTACTAAAACATTATCAATGAAACAGAAATCATTATTTGAATAGAAAGCATAAAAGAAATCAATAGAAGAAATAAAGGAGTTCCAAATCAGCTCTAAAGGACTCTGATTTTTCTCTCCAAAAACTCTCTACAAATCTCTCTCTAAAATAAAGTGTAGCCTAAAACAATGGCTCTGAAAATCTTTAAATAAGGGTTAAAACACGAGTGGGGGCACTTTTGCAAATAAGGAAAACTTCTGGGCAATTTCCTTTTTCTTCAAAACTTGTAAAGTCACGCGTTTCCTTCTTGCCACGATTGGTGTAGTGTCGATCGACACTCCTTGTAAAATCCGGCTCTTGACTTCATCTCTTTGCAGCTTCTTCCACAATGCTCCAGAATGCTTCAAAATCTCAAATTATGCTCCAAACGTACTTCAACTTGTAAAGACTCTAATAGGACTCTAAAACGACCAAAAGACTCTATAAATAAGATTTATATCATGGTCAAAAACCGGTAAAACCATGATATATCAATTTCAAAAAGGATTGCCGAGTCAAGTTGAAGGAAACAAATATGGCGGAATCAAAAGGTCATACTGAAGACGAAGAATGGGGGAAATGTTTCACGGTGGAGGCTACATCTTCATGTACATTCACAACTAGAAATCTTGGAAATGATTGGATTGTAGATTCGGGTTGTAGCCATCATATTACTAGAGACGAGAAGTTATTTTCTAGTTTTCAATGCCATGACGGGAAAGAAGCCATAATTACTGTGGATAATTCAACGCACCGCGTTGAAAAGGAAGGGACTATTGTTATTGAAGAAGATGATGGAAGTCATATCACTCTCAAGAACGTATACCATGTCCCTAGAGTAAGGAATAATCTTTTCTCCATGATGAATGTGGTAGACTCATGTAACTATGTTTTATTTGGCCCAAGAGACGTTAAATTCTTGAAGAATATTAAAGATATAAAGGCGGATGTAGTTCACACCGGATCGCGGGTTAAGGATATATTCTTCCAACTCTTATGTGAAGAAGATAAGTATGAATGATAATGCATCTATATGGCATGGTAGACTTGGTCATATAGATATGACTAAGTTGAAAGTTATGTTGAATAAGGATTTGGTTAACGGGCTCCCGAAGTTGAAGATTCAAGATGAAGAAAAAATTTGTGAAGGTTGTCAATATGGAAAATCACATAGACTTCCATTTGACAACTCTATTTTATGATTCAAAGCTCTGTTGCAGAGGATCCACAGTGATTTAATGGGTCCGACAAGAACATCCTACATGTTGCTGTTTGTTGATGACTTCTCACGGTACACTTGGGTATACTTTGTGAATGAAAAATCAAAAGTATTCTCCAAGTTTCAAGAATTCAAAGTTACCGTGGAAGGAGAGTTAGGTCGGAAAATCAAAACCTTAAGGACAGATATGGAGGGGAGTTCACGTCCAAGGAGTTTCTATCTTTTTGCCAAAAGTATGGTATAAAGAGAGAATTTACATGTCCATATACACCTCAACAAAATGGAATAGCAGAAAGGAAGATCAAGCATCTAACCGAGACGTGCAGAAGATGGATATATGGAAAGATTTACCTACGGCCTTATGGGAAAAAGGTATGAGATGTGCAGCGTATGTCATCAACCGGATGCCACTCAGTCCAAACAACATGAAGTCTCCTTATGAGATGGTTCACGGGAAGAAACCATCAGTGAAACATCTCAGGATATTTGGATCATTCTGCTACGTCCATGTGATTGATTCTCAAAGAACCAAGTTGGAGGCAAAGGCAAAGAAGTGCATCTTTGTTGGGTATGATGAACAAACAAAAAGTTGGAGGTGTATGGATCCAGAGACACACATGTACATGGTTTTTAGAGATGTTATTTTTGATGAAGTTTCCTCATTCTATGGGCCACATCAAGTCTTAGTTGAGCAAGAAGGTGGGAGAACCTCCAAGACTGATGAACCAGTTCTTCAAATTCCAAGTAAGAGCGGAAGTCTTGAAATGGAGAAGCAAAGTGAACGGAGGAGCACTAATCAAGAAGAGGATGAGGATGAAGATCATAGTTCCATGGCTAGCTAAATGCCTAAAAGGAACATCGTAAAAAATGCTCGGTTCAGAGATGAAAGATTTGTCACTACCTACTCATGCTACTTTGCAGCTCCATTAGATGAAGATGAGCCATCACTTTATGATGAAGGCGTAATTGAGTGGGACCGTAATGAAGGAGGAGATGAATGCTCTCATGAAGAATGAAACTTGGGATTTGGTTCCAAAACCTAAGGATATCCAATTCGTTTCTTATAAATGAGTGTATCAGATCAAGCGTAAAATAAAATGGATGGAAGCGTTGATAGATTCAAGGCAAGGTTGGTTGCTCGGGGGTTCTCTCAGAAGTATGGAGAAGATTATGATGAGACTTTCAGCCCTGTAGCCATAGCCAAGATGACTATAATACGCACTCTCTTATCTTTAGCTGCAAGCTTTGGTTGGAAGTTATGGCAATTAGATGTGAAGAATGCTTTTCTATACGGAGAGCTTGATAAGAACATTTTCATGGAACAACCACTTGGCTTCATATCACGAGAGCATCCTGATTATGTGTGCAAGCTAAAGAAGGCTTTGTACGGGTTAAAACAAGCCCCACGAGCGTTGTATGGAAAGCTTGCTCAGTTTCTTCAGTTCTGCAGTTATGAGGCATCAAATTCTGATTCGAGTCTATTCTTCAAGAAGAATGGAGGATTCCATGTGGTAGTTCTCCTTTACGTGGATGATATGATAATTACCGGGAATGAAAATGCATAAATTGCTCTTCTACAAGAAGATATGTTGATAAGGTTTGAGATGAAGAAGTTGGGTAAGCTCAACAACTTTCTTGGTTTGGAGGTGGAAAGGATAAATGATGGAATATTCATCGGCCAACAAAGCTATGCAAGAATGATTGTTGAGAAGTTCGAGGTACACGAAGGAAAGACATGGTCTACTCCGATGGATATCAACATAATGCTTAAACGCGATGAAGGGTCCTTGCTATCTGATCCTCGGCCTTATCGCTCTCTTGTAAGAAGTCTTCTATACTTAACCATTACAAGACCTGACATTGCCTTCGTGGTAGGTCTTGTAAGTCGGTTTATGCAGGAACCAAGGAAGCCACATCTAGAAGCGGCAAAGAAGATATTGAAGTACATGAAGACAACTTTTGGCATGGGTCTGGTGTACAAGTACAATGCCAAGTTCTCTCTCTATGGCTTCAGGGATGCTGACTTTGCTGGAGATCTAGATGATCGTAAATCAACTTCAGGCTATGTGTTCTTATGTGGGGACACAAGTGTTTCATGGCAGCAAGAAGCAAGCAACGATATCGCTTTCTACCACTGAAGCGGAGTATAAAGCTTCGACACTCGCAGCTCATGAGTGTATATGGCTTCGCAGGTTCCTTGAAGATTTGTTCGAGCCAATAAACAAGCCAGTTGCAATTTATGGAGACAACCAGAGTGCTATCAAGCTGGCTAATAATTCGGTGTTCCATGCAAGAATAAAGCATATTGAGTTAGAGCATCACTTCATAAGGGAGAAGATGCTTGATGGAACAATTGAAGCTTTGGAAGTTCGAAGTGAGGGCAGCGTTACAGATATCTTCACCAAGTCATTATCAAAAGGCCAGTTCGAGTTACTTCGTTCGAAGCTCGGAATGGTTGACAAAATCAAGTTTAAGGGGGAGTATTGAAGTTAAACTTGATTTTGGGTTAAGCTTAATTTTGGATCCATAATGAAATTGTTATTAATTTGACCAAGCCCAAAATTAAGTTAAGTTCTAAAAAATCTCTAGAAACGCTCTAGAAAGTTTATCACCTCTTCTAATTGTTTTCTAGAAAAATCCAAATAGTTAATTAATTAGATATTTGTGTAGAATTTTCTAGAGATTTAGAAAAAATCTAGGTAGTAAGGAAGTTGTAGAAGAAGAGTCTAGATCTTTGAAAGATAATTTTGGGAGGTTATAAATGCCTCTTCACCCTCTCATTTGTAAACATACACAAGAAGTTGAACAAATTAATAAAGAGTGTTCTTCATAAGTTCTCTTAAGTGTTTTTCCTCTCTAAAAGTTTTCAAGTTTCTCTTAAGTGTTATTCCATTTTTTTCTTCATACTCAGAAGGTCTCTTGTTTCTTCCGGGTCTTTCGGGTATTACGGTCTTGGGGTAGTGCTAAGCACTATCGGGGTTAGTTTCTCTACAACATATATATATAGTATCTCTGATAAAAACAAATTTTTACAAATGTCATATTTCTCTTTGATCACCAAACTAAGTAGAAATAGTTTAAGACAATCAAGTCCAGAATAAGACTCATGCCGCTAGAACAATGAATTTGTACATTGGATGTGGTGAAACAGACACTCCATAGAGCAAGCAGAACCGAGAATCATTTTATCCAGTAAATTTTAGTACCGAAAATCCTGTCACCACTCCATGCCACTCTTTCCCAAACTTATTGAAAACCTCATAGTCATAGACCGGTCACCACTCCATGCCACTCTTTCCCAAACTTATTGAAAACCTCATAGACCGGTCACCACTCCATGCCACTCTTTCCCAAACTTGTTGAAAACCCCATAGACCGACCGGTTACCACTCCATGTGATGTAAGCATCAATGCTAATACATCAGTACTTGACAAGGAGCACGGAACCTGGAGCTATAAGGAGGAGAGCATGAAGCTGAGGAAGGCTAAGGAGACATGCGAGCTGAGTTTAGCTCAAATGGAGGCAAATTGGTTTACATATTTTAAACCCATCCAAAGCTCCAATGGACCCGATGGAGACCTATGATCACCCATCGAGTCATTCTGGCCAAACCAAGATGAATCAAGCAACAAATCTAATTGTTTTAGATTCTCAACTCATCAGAGGTCAACGGAGAGTTTGAATCAAGACCAAATTCATTTTGGTTTAGGAGCTATTAATTTTACAAGTTGGGTGAACTGGAGCTTTCCCGATTTGGACATAGGCGCGCTATTTGGAGGATTAAGACCGAACCAGAAGGAATGAAGCTACAAACCGACTTGGCGTGGAATCGTGACTCAACCAGGGAGCTCGTCGAATTGGTTTCACATCAAAAACGGTTCAGATGAGAGAGTTATAAAATTTCTAACCGGAAGAGCCTAAACCAGCTTTTACTCGACTTTCCTTATTTAGATGATTACATACTTAGAGAGATCAAAGAACAACGGTCTTATTACATTTATTTGGGACGTCAAAGAGCATCTAGAAGACTATCCAGCCACGGAATCATCCAGAAATTATCAAGATACAAGGCTCCATCAAGTTCCCATATTTGGAGAGACCAAATCACCTCCAACGGCTAGGAGATCTTCTATAATATTTTCAGCTTGATCTTTGCTATGTTTTAATTATTGTTACCGTTTGTTTTTCACATTCTGAGCACTATATAAGCTCATTTCCTTTGTACCTTTTTGATGAGAATTATTCAAGAAATTAAAAACCCCTTTTGTTTTGTTTACAAAGAGTTTCTTTGCAGCTTAATTTGTTCCTGCTTTTCTTCTAAGTGTTGTGGAATCAGCCTTGAAGGATTGTGTAGAAGCTCCAGTCTCTTGCGTGGATTAGCCCTTGAGAAAGAAGATTCTAAACTCTTGGTGTTTGGAGTTCAAGCATCAAACCGATTTATCAACACATCAAACCATTCCTCCATCAATTCGGCTTCAAGTGACGATTTCAAAGGCCATCTTGCTTGAAGCGATTTCAAGGATTGTGTCATTTGCCACTATTGTTCACAATTATTGAAAAACTATTTGCAAATTTTATTTTTTTATGTTCTTCACTCCTATGTTAGGGACTTAAGCCTCCTGCAAGCTATGCTCAAACCGGCCAATACAGCCCTTTAAACCACTGTAATCTGTCTAGATCTTTTTCAGCATCTGTTTGGTGTTCCTTTTGAATTAATCGTCATTAGAATTTTCTGGCTTTCCTTGTTTCAGAACAGGGAAGTTCATAGAGGCCACTCATGACCCGCCCTCTCTTTCTTGAGGAATGATCGGTAGTGTGATTTTTCCTCACTTCTATTGGGTTTATGCTTCGTTCTCTCTCGAGCTCCTCAATAATTTCTTTGATGAAGTCTGCCTCTGAGCTGAGAAGGGAATGACAGAAACCAATTATTCCACGCTAATTCTACGTTTTTTTTTTTTTTTTTTTGCGAATATTATGGAGATAATGATTAAGATGTACATCAAGAATATGGTACGCACAAACATTTACACCTGCTATATATTAGTATATCCAAGATAATTCCATTACCTAAAAAATGTAGTTTTTAGTCGTGTCTTATTGAACGGGTAAATGTCTATTTGTATGATGTCAGAATTTCAAATAATAATTTGCTTGTTCAGTAAGACAGGATGAAAAAGTACATTTTCAGATAACAAAATTCAATTGACTCATGGCTGCTCTTCGTGATCTCTCTCTCTTGCGGCTGTTAGGGATTTCCTCATTCACTGGATTTCATCTCCGATCAATTAATTGAGTGGTTGGCTCGGTTTAACTGTTTTCAAAGAAAACTGGTTATGGTTTCTTCTTAATTCCTGATTCAATTCTAGTTTCAATCTAATTGGACTCTTTCGGTTATAGCCCAATCTGGTTACTCTGGTAGTCTGGTTCATTATCATTTCAAGTTATGTTTTTACTAGATTTTGGGGGCTACTTAGTCCATTAAAACCAAACACTGGGCCTTTGCTCTGTAATATTTGTTTTCTCATGCTTCAATAGAAGAATGTTCTCAAAAAAAAAAAAAAAAGAGTTTCAATTGAATACTTCATAATTTATATAACAAGTCATAATTCTGGGGAACAATTTTAATATAGTACTTTTATCTATAAAAATATTGTCATATTGACATATATTATATTATTGTAGAATTGATTGTATTGAGTTATGTCGATATGATAAGAATACAAAGATATATATATTAGAGCTAAAAGAATCATGTAATAAATGAGAAGAATATATGATGGAGTGATTGTAGGGATTGAGTGATCATATGCATTGATTGTGATGATCCTCTTTCCTTAATAACATACACATATTATTTAGAAAAAATAGAGGTTAGTTAAAGAGCCAAATATTGAGTATTCATTAGCAGGGTTCTTGTTTTTTTTTCTCGAGCTCGTCATGAGTACCGTCGCAAGCAACGCCGGTAAGTCCCATTTCTCTCTTTCTTTTCATTTTGGTTTTGCTCGATTTATTCTTTGGGTTGAATCGCAATCCAAGCAGGAATCAGACAGAAGCGAGTAAAGTATTGACATTTAATTTCTGTGGCATGAGTTTCATGAAAATTGTTAATCCGATTAAGCTTTTGATACACTAAAGCTTTTATTTGAAAGCCCACTATGGCCGTTTTAATCTTTCATTAAAACTTTTAGGCTTTAGATACATATGTATATTAGTATATATCTGAAAGTGATGTTCTATCATTCTTGTTTTAATCTTTTTTGTTCCTAAATCGGACAAACGGGTTGGTTTAATAAATACCCTTATTCCATTAAACTCGGTTTTATTGAAAATGAAGAGTTGTTTTTTTATTTATTTTTGTTGTAAAAGTAATGAATCGTGGTGTATTATTATGGTGGCCAATGGCCTCTTTATATAGTAGTTACATAAGGGTAGAAAAGGAAACATAACATCCTTTTCCTACATGAATAAGGAAAACATCCATTAGCCGCCTATAGCCTAAACCGTCTTAAGGTATTGGGCCTTCACGCCTATGTCTTGATGGGCCGGTTATGGAGATCGAACCTCTATGATTTATAACACTCCCCCTTGATTGACATAACCGGATCGTGATGAATGGATCATAGTAATACGCTTGGGGATGCTGCCTCATTAAAACCTTACCAAGGAAAACCCAGTGGGACAAAACCTTAGTGAAGGAAAAAGAGTACAGCACGTATTACTCCCCCTTGTTTTAGGCATCACTGAAGGTCTCTTAGTCGGCGCATGCCGATCTGATACATGAGCTTCTTGAGCGTGGAGGTTGGAAGCGACTTGGTGAATAGGTCGGCTGAGTTGTCACAGGAACGTACTTGAAGCACTTTGATTTCTCCGGTCTTCTGTAGATCGTGAGTAAAGAAAAACTTCGGTAAGATGTGCTTCGTCCTGTCTCCTTTGATGTATCCATCCTTCAGTTGAGCAATGCATGCGGCATTGTCCTCGTAGAGTACGGTTGGCTCTTCCTTCTCATCGGTCATTCCACAGTCTCGCCTTATGTGCTGAGTCATCGATCTCAACCAAACACATTCGCGGCTAGCTTCATGAATCGCCAAAATCTCTGCGTGGTTTGATGAAGTGGCCGTGAGTGTCTGCTTCATGGATCTCCATGAAATTGCTGTTCCTCCATGAGTGAACACATATCCTGTCTGAGATCGTCCATTGTGTGGATCCGATAAGTAACCTGCATCAGCAAAACCAACCAAACCTTCATTGTTAAGGTTAGTGAAAAATAGACCCATATCTTTCGTTCCTTGTAGGTAACGAAGTATATGTTTAATCCCGTTCCAGTGCCTTTGGGTCGGACAAGAACTAAATCTTGATAGGAGGTTCACGGCAAAACAAATATCTGGTCTAGTATGACTAGCCAAGTATAACAACGCTCCTATGGCACTTAGATATGGCATTTCGGGACCAAGGACTTCTTCATCGTCCTTCTTTGGACCAAATGGATCACTGTCCAATCCGAGGCTTCTCACCACCATTGGGCTGGTCAATGGGTGGGCCTGGTCCATATTAAATCTCTTGAGTATCTTTTCTGTATATGCCATTTGATGCACAAGGATTCCATCATTAATATACTCAAGCTGTATTCCCAAACAGAACTTAGTCTTTCCTAAGTCTTTCATTTCAAACTCGGCCTTTAAATATTCAACTGTTTGGGCGATTTCTCCAGAGGTGCCGAGGATGTTCAAATCATCCACGTATACTGCTATAATCACAAATCCTTTGTTTGCAAACTTCTTTATAAAGATACACGGACTAATGGGATCATTCTTGTACCCGGACTTTACTAAGTATTCACTTAACCGGTTGTACCACATACGCCCACTTTGCTTTAGTCCGTATAAGGATTTGTTCAGCCTAATGCAGTGTTCTTCTCGAGAACTTTTCTTATCTTTGAGCTCAATACCCTCTGGCAATCTCATATAAATTTCATTATCCAGTGGACCATATAAATACGCGGTTACAACATCCATTAACCGTAAATCCAATTTTTCTCTTATAGCCAGGCTTATCAGGAATCGGAATGTCGTTGCATCCACCACAGGGGAGTATGTCTCCTCATAATCGATTCCTGGTCTTTGTGAGAATCCTTGTGCAACAAGCCGTGCTTTGTGCCTAACGATTTCGCCTAATTCGTTTCTCTTCCTCACAAAGACCCATTTATGTCCAACTGGTTTAATGTCATGAGGTGTCCGAATTATGGGACCAAAAACCTCTCTCTTCTTTAAAGAGTTTAACTCCACGTTTATAGCGTCTTTCCAGTTAATCCAATCTGGTCGCTGAGTGCACTCATATATTGACGTGGGTTCTAGATCCTCGTTCATTACTTCAAGTGCTACATTGCATGCAAATACATTATCAATGTCGACATCTTTTCTGTTCCATTGGATTCCAGACGAGACATAATTGATCGCGATCTCTGTATTATCAGGAACTTCAGGCCCTTGCTGCTTGGCGTCCCAAGCAACATTTTCTGGCACCTTAGGTTCATTTATGTCTGGAATATCCACTATCTCCTCGGTCTGAATCTCAGCACCTTTCTTTAATTTCCGAGGAGTCTTATCTTTGGAACCAATAGGTCTTCCACGTTTCAAACGTGGCCTAGACTCTGTAGCCACTTGCGGTCCATCCTGGACATCAATTCGTATAGGTGCATTCACGGCTGGTATATACGATTTAGTTACCCTCTTTGGGTCTGCAAAGGAATCTGGCAATTGTATAGCTAACTTTTGCAAATGTATTATCTTTTGGACTTCTAAGTCACTCTCTTTAGTTCGAGGATCTTGCCAATTTAAGGATGTTTGATTCCATGCAATTTCTTTCATCAGCCGGTTTTCTCCACCTAATGTTGGAAAAACGGATTCGTCAAAATGACAGTCCGCGTATCTGGCCTTAAATAAATCTCCGGTGGTTGGCTCAAGATACTTTATGATCGTGGGTGAATCATATCCAACATATATCCCCATCCTCCTTTGAGGTCCCATCTTAGTTCTCTGTGGTGGTGCAATAGGCACATAGACTGAACATCCAAATGTCTTTAGATGGGAGATGTCTGGCTCTTTTCCCGTTATTAATTGGGATGGGGAATACTTATGATCACTAGATGGCCTGATACGGATTAGTTCAGCAGCGTGTAAGACAGCATGTCCCCAAGCGGATACAGGGAGCTTTGACCTCATGAGTAATGGTCTAGCTATCAGCTGTATGCGTTTTATAAATGACTCGGCTAAGCCGTTCTGTGTATGTACATGTGCCACGGAGTATTCAACACTTACCCCCATGGACATACAAAAGTCATTAAACGCTTGGGAAGTAAATTCACCAGCATTATCCATTCTTATGGCCTTAGACACTTTTACTGGTGATGTCCTTACAATCAATTTTCCTTGTGAACATGAGGCACAAGTAAGATTCTTTTGGGATTACTCTCCTTTCTTTCAAGGCGTGCCTATTACTATTTGGCAATCAATTTTCCCATCATATTCGACCCGGGATGTCCCAGCCGGTCGTGCCATAGGTTAAACCTATCCGTAAACTCTTGGTTTGCGGTGGCATTGGCCTCAATCATATTGACCTTAGTACAATATATGCCGGTGGCTATAGCAGGTATAGTCTCTAGGACTTTCTTTTGGCCTTGGGCGATTTTAACTATCTGAGGAAAATCTCTGTTTCCTCCGCCCATTGTTTTCACATGAAGACCATTCATTCGAATGTCTTTGAAACTCAATAAGTTACGATTTGAGCTAGGTGAAAACAATGCACCTGAGATTTCTAGATGCGTGCATTTAGGCATTAAAATATTAGCCTGGCCGTAGCCTTCTATTAGACTGGCCTGTCCTGCTATAGCACTTATGTTTGCTCTTTTAAGTATAAGATTTATGAAAATATCTCTTATATCTTAAAAACATGTGGCTTGACCCACTATTCATACTTTATAAAACAAGAGTTATGTCTAATAAACCTTAAATTATCAATCAAGCAAATCCAATCAAATCCAAAGACATAAATCCAAAGCAAACATAAAAGCAACATGAAATTTAAAATTTCGGAGTCTCAACTTATGAACTGCCCTCACAGTCCGAGGCTTTCTCCTAATCATTTGTTTGAGGAGTTTCCATCTCACTGCATCTTTTCATCAGTTCATCAAATCTGCTGATGATTTCTTTGGTCCTCTGTCCCCTTCTAAGGTAATGAAATAGGTCATTATAGTTGGTGAAACTTTTAGCCTTAAGTGATAACAACAATTCCCTTGAATGGAATGTAGATATGGTCTTTTGTAAAAGATCCTCATCTGTTATCACCTCGCCACATAGCCTGAGGCCATGGACGATTTTCATTAGGACAGAGTTGTATTCATCCGCGGATTCAAAATCCCGGAAACTGAGATTCTCCCATCCTTTCAGGGAGTTTTGCCGCAGTACCATTGTATACCTTTCACCCAACTTTGTCCAAAGATCAAAAGGGTCCTCAACATCATGGTACTGATCTCTCAGTTCTTTAGTGAGATGGGAGCGCATAATTGTTATGGCTCTATGCCTTTGGCTTTCTATTTCATGATTGCCATTTGTGATGCATCCCGTAGTCCGCAGAGCATTTATAGTGTTAATTGCCCATTCTAGGATATTATCTCCGGAGAGACTTAGGACCGGGTAATCTGAGTTATTAACTTCAGACATCTGAAATTATGCATCAACCTTTTCTTAGGGCTTTTAATAAAATCAAGGCCTTAGAATGATGGCCGATTTATACATCCGATTTTAAACTTCGTGTAATCAAGTAATCATTCAAGTCAAGCAATTATAATTCATTCAAGTTTCCAATTTCAATCTTAACATGAAATTCTATGTGATAAAGGAAACAAGGAAATCCAAATTCTAAATAAGGCAATTCCTTATTTGCTTTTTTTTTTTAAGTGATCAAGCAAAAAGGAAACTTTCCAAATTCAATCCTAAAAAGGAAACTATGGTTTTTCGGTTTTGGATAATAAATCTAATGGTCCGAAAATTCTTCTTTCTTTCTATTCCTATTTTAATTAGGATTCCTAATTCAATTAGGGTTTGGCCAAAAACACGCAACACATAGAAAACGTTTTTGGGGTTTTCCTAATTGGAATAGGATTAGGGTTTATGTAACCAAAATATTTTTCTTTCTATCATGCTATCATGCGATTTCAATCAACAATTTAAACAAGCTATATGATTCGGATTTAAACATGATCTAGGGTTTATGCAATTTCTAACAAGCAAGCAATCAATCAATCAATCACATGAATCGGTTTTTAGGGTTCATATAAGTTTAATGTTCAAGTTCGGTTTTAGTAAATAATATGATCATGCGAATTCTAAACATTAAACAAGGAACTAAGAAAACATGCAAACAAGTTATTCAATCAATCCGAGTTTTAGGGTTTCATATTTTCTTAGATTCAATTCGGTTTTAGGGTTTTCAAAGATCAAACAATTTTAAACAATCAATCAAGTTTAAACAATCAAACCGAATTTTAGGTTTTATCTTTAGCTTAGATTCAATTCAATTCAAGTTCTCAAAATCAAACAAGTTTATATGAGAGAATCGGTTTTTTAGGGTTTTATAAACTTTAGGTCAGATTTCGATTTTATGTTCTAGGGTTTTAGAAATCTGTTTATACCTTTGATCCTTCTTTTGGGTTGAATGGAATGGACCGGGAGCTAATAGACCTCGGTAAAACTTTGCTTGGAACTCGCGGCTCGGCTACTCGTCGGATCAGCTACACGGAACTCGCGGCTATCTTTGCGTCGGGTAGGATCGCACGCGGCTAGGGTTTGCGCGGCTAGGAGAAGATCGGATCGCGGTTGCTCGCGGTGGCTAACGGCGGTTTAGGGTTTTTAGTAGCTAGGGTTTATCAGAGCAAGCTCGTGCTGATAACGTGTTGTAAAAGATAATGAATCGTGGTGTATTATTATGGTGGCCAATGGCCTCTTTATATAGTAGTTACATAAGGGTAGAAAAGGAAACATAACATCCTTTTCCTACATGAATAAGGAAAACATCCATTAGCCGCCTATAGCCTAAACCGTCTTAAGGTATTGGGCCTTCACGCCTATGTCTTGATGGGCCGGTTATGGAGATCGAACCTCTATGATTTATAACAATTTTGCCTTTAATATCGTTGTTGAAATATTTTAAGCATGAAAGTCTTTATCACTAAATGGTGTTTCTAATATTTCTTCCAATTATATTTTAAGCATGAAAGTCTTTATCACTAAATGATGTTTCTAATATTACTATGACAATACAAACGACTATAAAACTCTGGCTTAATTAACAGTTACAAAAAAAAAAAAAACTCTGGCTTAATTAAAGGAAAAGATGTGGAGAATGACAGTTTTAGGATTTTTCTTAAGCTTTTTGTTTGAGATTTATAGGTTGGCAATCCATTGTTTATATACGTCAATCCATTGTTTATATACGTCAATCCATTGTTGACATTGACTGACTTTAACTATGATATATATATGGTGTATGTTCATTTTAGATTCTAGGGTTTTGTCGTTAGAATTAGAGTTGCATGTTGGTTTAGTTTGTCTTTTTCCACCCACTGTCAAAAAGAAATGTTTGGTTTAAAAAAAATAAAAAGACGCAATGAAAAAAGAACGAACTTTTTCAAATTTTCTTAGAAAACATGTGCAAAGTTGTAACTCGAGGTATATAAGCATACTTCCCCAGTTCCCCACAATATATGAAGTTATTTTTTTTGGTGTACAATATAATCCGACAATCTTTGAACATGTGTATGATTATAACCAGCTTCAACGAAAATAGGTACATTTTGTGAAAATCTTTTAACAACTATTTCCTAAATTTTTAGAAGTTCAAAAACAAATAAAAGACTTTAATCAAAAACAACATTTAAAAAAAAAAAACATAAAAAACAACTTTTTCTCAAATAATTCTTCGAATTACATCAAAGTTAATGGGTAGACAACCCAACGGTAGTTGGTATGTTGTTTTGCCTATAAATTTATATGATTTCTCTCGTTTTAGCTTTTTCGTTTGAATTAGGGTTTTTTACTCTATAGGAGTATAATTGTGTTATTTTTATTCTCGTTAATTTATTCTTACTTGTTACTATTACACGCCAAATATTACATCCATTGATAATGTGTATGGATTGTAGCCAATTCCAATAATTGTTTGGTGAAAGTTTGAAGAAACGGTTAAGCCTGAATGGATCAAGCGTGCAGGTGAACAACATGAAGTGTTATCGGTCCTACACAAGATTGGATTCAAGTAAATGTATCTCTTAATTATATTGTGTTGCGTTGGATTTTTATATATGTAAAATGTGTAAGGTTTGGTGATACCTTATATAATAAATTTGAAATAACAAGAAAAGCAACAAAAAAAATGATATGAGTTTCTAAATTAGATATATAAAGAAATGTTACTGACTCGATGAAGAAACAATCTCTCATGAGTAAGCCAGGATAAAAGAAATAAAATTGATGTAAAAAATAAAATTAATAGAATTTTTAATTTCTCTCAGAGATCCAGACTAAATGTATTTCACTAGTAATTATACTGTTAACAAACGTAACTGTAAAAGAGAATGCTTCTAAGTAGCATAGTTAGGAAAAAAAGGTGAAAACGTAAACACATCTCTTTAAATTATTTTACTTATCTGTTCATAATTGTGGCTCAAATTTTGCAAATATTATTGGAGTTTAGAGCGATCTCTGGTGAGAAGCCATGTTGAATCACAAATGGCTAATATATAGTTAAACTTGCATTCTTTAGATATTCGATTAAAGAGTTGAAGATCACGTCGAATACCTGTTGTCACATAACGTCAAGCCCATCTTGTAGGAAACAAACTCCAAAGCTTCTTTCCACTTCTTGATTTCCTCCCCACTTGATGCCTTTGCCAGTTCCCAAAAGTTGCAACCAAATTCGCCCTTTTGATTTCTCACATCATCTACCTTCACCTTGTAGAATATTGGAATCACAAGCAAGTTGTTGTTTTCTGCGTGTTTCTTCATCTCTGCCAGTTCGTTTAGGCACCATTTGGATTGTGCATATCTCCCAGAGAAGATTGCTAGCGCAATCCACGACTCCTTGATCCTTTTGAAGAGGTGCGTAAGGTCTTTTCCCTTTTACTCGTCTTTGTCAATGAAAAATATTATTTGGTGTAGTTCAAAGGCCGCAACGAGGTGGCTGAGGAAGCCATAGCGAAGTTCCTCTCCTCGTAAATTGATGAACACTTGAGGTTGTATGATTCGAGAGATATTCATAACCCTCCTCGTCATATTGGAAGACTGATTATATATATATATATATATATATATATATAGGGCAAGAGAAAACTTGTAAACTCCAATTGTTGTCTGTGCGGAAAAAGATGTAAGTAGTTTGATTGGTTGGATTCGAATTCTATTTGTAGTGGGAATGAAATTTAGGATGTACAATATTACTTGACGACACCTATAGTCTATTGTGTACGTAGTACTTTTGCGCTAGATCTTGACAATGTCCTCCGCCGGGATCGGCTCGCCGAAGCAAGCCTCGGATCCAAAAGGGCTCTGATTCATTCAATTATTTGAAGAGATAGATGGCAAGGCTGAGGTAAGCGTCGTAGCAGCTCTTCGCGGGTTATCTGGCGAGGGATTTGTATAGAGTTGGGCGCTTGTGATGCTGACGTTACTTCTAGGTAGAGTGCGTCATCAGAGGAAGGTAGTACAAGATCGAGTGCATGATCTTGTATTCTGTAGACGATATGGTGATGCAGTGTTGCAACTACACTTTTTTCTTGCATCGGAGCTCCGATCAGTTGTAGTTGGACTTTGAGTGTCTTCAGGAGGTTGGGATCTTACAGGGAGACATTGAAGTTGGGAAACAGTGTTACAAATACTGTTCCTGCATTTAAGGTTGTTTGGACTGTCCCGATGCAAGCTTGTTGGTAAGACTTTAGTCTTGAATCGACTAAAGCTATACGAGCGATAACTGGCAGACCCTTTCGGGTGTGTAGAGTTAGCCCGATTCTCACTACACCAAAGTGTAGATGGGTGTATCCATGTTGTTGCCACAATTGTGGTAGGTTCTCTGGAATATTGAGAGATATGAATTGTTCCTCCTCGGTGGCCGGGACCTGACAGGACGAGAATTTGCTGGATTGAACGTACTCCATAACTCGTCGGTTTGAGGATGGTCGGATGAGTTCGCGTACACCTTTTACCGAGAAAGCACTAGGCTTTCTGGAAAAATACTCATATGGATTGACCAGTGGTACGGTAGTCTCAGGTAGTTGATCTCCTGGAACATACTCTATTTCATAGAGGGAATTGATGAAACTGGAAGAACTGCTGGTAGAGGAACGGTTTCTGCTTTTTGATTTTTGTAAGGTACAGATAGCGAACTGGGAATCTATGGTCGAAGGATTTGAAGTAGACATTTTTGTAAGAATGTTTTTAAGAACATTCAAAACAATCAGTCATAAACGATGATTCATTCAATCATAACACAAGTCTTTGGCTCTGACATCTACGATGCAAAGCAAAAAGGGCCAGAAATCGGAAGAATCGAGTGTTTGTCTCTTGATAGGATTGGCAGGAAATTATGTTTCCTTTTGACGCCTTGGCTTTACTGAATCTCGAGGTAGACATAGTAGTTAGCCGTGTTGACGGTCGTATTGACGAACGAGGGTAATAATATCCAGGTATTAGGAGCTTAAACGGGCCTCTTGTCAATGATACTCAACCACCTTTAGGATATTACTTCCCCACGAAAGTCATGTTGACCGCCGTGTTGGCTGACTACTTTGCCTAACTAAAGAAACGGAAAAGAATTGCGACTTGCGAAATGAAAGAAAGAAACCAAAGCTTATGAGAAGATGTTAGGAAGTCTGGAAAACTAAAGGATTTAGAGACACATTTAGAGAGAGAAACTTAGAGAGAGGTTTTTATATAAAATATGAGGTGAGTTTTACAATGGGGGTACACACATATTTATAGGTGAGGTTAAGTGGACGCTGACATAAGCGCTTACCTCAGCCTATGCGATTACATCATCGCTTACATCATTATTACATCATTATT
>JAHZTW010000002.1:55270913-55281938 GCA_020283515.1 Alliaria petiolata
TTTTAGGGTTTCATATTTTCTTAGATTCAATTCGGTTTTAGGGTTTTCAAAGATCAAACAATTTTAAACAATCAATCAAGTTTAAACAATCAAACCGAATTTTAGGTTTTATCTTTAGCTTAGATTCAATTCAATTCAAGTTCTCAAAATCAAACAAGTTTATATGAGAGAATCGGTTTTTTAGGGTTTTATAAACTTTAGGTCAGATTTCGATTTTATGTTCTAGGGTTTTAGAAATCTGTTTATACCTTTGATCCTTCTTTTGGGTTGAATGGAATGGACCGGGAGCTAATAGACCTCGGTAAAACTTTGCTTGGAACTCGCGGCTCGGCTACTCGTCGGATCAGCTACACGGAACTCGCGGCTATCTTTGCGTCGGGTAGGATCGCACGCGGCTAGGGTTTGCGCGGCTAGGAGAAGATCGGATCGCGGTTGCTCGCGGTGGCTAACGGCGGTTTAGGGTTTTTAGTAGCTAGGGTTTATCAGAGCAAGCTCGTGCTGATAACGTGTTGTAAAAGATAATGAATCGTGGTGTATTATTATGGTGGCCAATGGCCTCTTTATATAGTAGTTACATAAGGGTAGAAAAGGAAACATAACATCCTTTTCCTACATGAATAAGGAAAACATCCATTAGCCGCCTATAGCCTAAACCGTCTTAAGGTATTGGGCCTTCACGCCTATGTCTTGATGGGCCGGTTATGGAGATCGAACCTCTATGATTTATAACAATTTTGCCTTTAATATCGTTGTTGAAATATTTTAAGCATGAAAGTCTTTATCACTAAATGGTGTTTCTAATATTTCTTCCAATTATATTTTAAGCATGAAAGTCTTTATCACTAAATGATGTTTCTAATATTACTATGACAATACAAACGACTATAAAACTCTGGCTTAATTAACAGTTACAAAAAAAAAAAAAACTCTGGCTTAATTAAAGGAAAAGATGTGGAGAATGACAGTTTTAGGATTTTTCTTAAGCTTTTTGTTTGAGATTTATAGGTTGGCAATCCATTGTTTATATACGTCAATCCATTGTTTATATACGTCAATCCATTGTTGACATTGACTGACTTTAACTATGATATATATATGGTGTATGTTCATTTTAGATTCTAGGGTTTTGTCGTTAGAATTAGAGTTGCATGTTGGTTTAGTTTGTCTTTTTCCACCCACTGTCAAAAAGAAATGTTTGGTTTAAAAAAAATAAAAAGACGCAATGAAAAAAGAACGAACTTTTTCAAATTTTCTTAGAAAACATGTGCAAAGTTGTAACTCGAGGTATATAAGCATACTTCCCCAGTTCCCCACAATATATGAAGTTATTTTTTTTGGTGTACAATATAATCCGACAATCTTTGAACATGTGTATGATTATAACCAGCTTCAACGAAAATAGGTACATTTTGTGAAAATCTTTTAACAACTATTTCCTAAATTTTTAGAAGTTCAAAAACAAATAAAAGACTTTAATCAAAAACAACATTTAAAAAAAAAAAACATAAAAAACAACTTTTTCTCAAATAATTCTTCGAATTACATCAAAGTTAATGGGTAGACAACCCAACGGTAGTTGGTATGTTGTTTTGCCTATAAATTTATATGATTTCTCTCGTTTTAGCTTTTTCGTTTGAATTAGGGTTTTTTACTCTATAGGAGTATAATTGTGTTATTTTTATTCTCGTTAATTTATTCTTACTTGTTACTATTACACGCCAAATATTACATCCATTGATAATGTGTATGGATTGTAGCCAATTCCAATAATTGTTTGGTGAAAGTTTGAAGAAACGGTTAAGCCTGAATGGATCAAGCGTGCAGGTGAACAACATGAAGTGTTATCGGTCCTACACAAGATTGGATTCAAGTAAATGTATCTCTTAATTATATTGTGTTGCGTTGGATTTTTATATATGTAAAATGTGTAAGGTTTGGTGATACCTTATATAATAAATTTGAAATAACAAGAAAAGCAACAAAAAAAATGATATGAGTTTCTAAATTAGATATATAAAGAAATGTTACTGACTCGATGAAGAAACAATCTCTCATGAGTAAGCCAGGATAAAAGAAATAAAATTGATGTAAAAAATAAAATTAATAGAATTTTTAATTTCTCTCAGAGATCCAGACTAAATGTATTTCACTAGTAATTATACTGTTAACAAACGTAACTGTAAAAGAGAATGCTTCTAAGTAGCATAGTTAGGAAAAAAAGGTGAAAACGTAAACACATCTCTTTAAATTATTTTACTTATCTGTTCATAATTGTGGCTCAAATTTTGCAAATATTATTGGAGTTTAGAGCGATCTCTGGTGAGAAGCCATGTTGAATCACAAATGGCTAATATATAGTTAAACTTGCATTCTTTAGATATTCGATTAAAGAGTTGAAGATCACGTCGAATACCTGTTGTCACATAACGTCAAGCCCATCTTGTAGGAAACAAACTCCAAAGCTTCTTTCCACTTCTTGATTTCCTCCCCACTTGATGCCTTTGCCAGTTCCCAAAAGTTGCAACCAAATTCGCCCTTTTGATTTCTCACATCATCTACCTTCACCTTGTAGAATATTGGAATCACAAGCAAGTTGTTGTTTTCTGCGTGTTTCTTCATCTCTGCCAGTTCGTTTAGGCACCATTTGGATTGTGCATATCTCCCAGAGAAGATTGCTAGCGCAATCCACGACTCCTTGATCCTTTTGAAGAGGTGCGTAAGGTCTTTTCCCTTTTACTCGTCTTTGTCAATGAAAAATATTATTTGGTGTAGTTCAAAGGCCGCAACGAGGTGGCTGAGGAAGCCATAGCGAAGTTCCTCTCCTCGTAAATTGATGAACACTTGAGGTTGTATGATTCGAGAGATATTCATAACCCTCCTCGTCATATTGGAAGACTGATTATATATATATATATATATATATATATATAGGGCAAGAGAAAACTTGTAAACTCCAATTGTTGTCTGTGCGGAAAAAGATGTAAGTAGTTTGATTGGTTGGATTCGAATTCTATTTGTAGTGGGAATGAAATTTAGGATGTACAATATTACTTGACGACACCTATAGTCTATTGTGTACGTAGTACTTTTGCGCTAGATCTTGACAATGTCCTCCGCCGGGATCGGCTCGCCGAAGCAAGCCTCGGATCCAAAAGGGCTCTGATTCATTCAATTATTTGAAGAGATAGATGGCAAGGCTGAGGTAAGCGTCGTAGCAGCTCTTCGCGGGTTATCTGGCGAGGGATTTGTATAGAGTTGGGCGCTTGTGATGCTGACGTTACTTCTAGGTAGAGTGCGTCATCAGAGGAAGGTAGTACAAGATCGAGTGCATGATCTTGTATTCTGTAGACGATATGGTGATGCAGTGTTGCAACTACACTTTTTTCTTGCATCGGAGCTCCGATCAGTTGTAGTTGGACTTTGAGTGTCTTCAGGAGGTTGGGATCTTACAGGGAGACATTGAAGTTGGGAAACAGTGTTACAAATACTGTTCCTGCATTTAAGGTTGTTTGGACTGTCCCGATGCAAGCTTGTTGGTAAGACTTTAGTCTTGAATCGACTAAAGCTATACGAGCGATAACTGGCAGACCCTTTCGGGTGTGTAGAGTTAGCCCGATTCTCACTACACCAAAGTGTAGATGGGTGTATCCATGTTGTTGCCACAATTGTGGTAGGTTCTCTGGAATATTGAGAGATATGAATTGTTCCTCCTCGGTGGCCGGGACCTGACAGGACGAGAATTTGCTGGATTGAACGTACTCCATAACTCGTCGGTTTGAGGATGGTCGGATGAGTTCGCGTACACCTTTTACCGAGAAAGCACTAGGCTTTCTGGAAAAATACTCATATGGATTGACCAGTGGTACGGTAGTCTCAGGTAGTTGATCTCCTGGAACATACTCTATTTCATAGAGGGAATTGATGAAACTGGAAGAACTGCTGGTAGAGGAACGGTTTCTGCTTTTTGATTTTTGTAAGGTACAGATAGCGAACTGGGAATCTATGGTCGAAGGATTTGAAGTAGACATTTTTGTAAGAATGTTTTTAAGAACATTCAAAACAATCAGTCATAAACGATGATTCATTCAATCATAACACAAGTCTTTGGCTCTGACATCTACGATGCAAAGCAAAAAGGGCCAGAAATCGGAAGAATCGAGTGTTTGTCTCTTGATAGGATTGGCAGGAAATTATGTTTCCTTTTGACGCCTTGGCTTTACTGAATCTCGAGGTAGACATAGTAGTTAGCCGTGTTGACGGTCGTATTGACGAACGAGGGTAATAATATCCAGGTATTAGGAGCTTAAACGGGCCTCTTGTCAATGATACTCAACCACCTTTAGGATATTACTTCCCCACGAAAGTCATGTTGACCGCCGTGTTGGCTGACTACTTTGCCTAACTAAAGAAACGGAAAAGAATTGCGACTTGCGAAATGAAAGAAAGAAACCAAAGCTTATGAGAAGATGTTAGGAAGTCTGGAAAACTAAAGGATTTAGAGACACATTTAGAGAGAGAAACTTAGAGAGAGGTTTTTATATAAAATATGAGGTGAGTTTTACAATGGGGGTACACACATATTTATAGGTGAGGTTAAGTGGACGCTGACATAAGCGCTTACCTCAGCCTATGCGATTACATCATCGCTTATATCATTATTACATCATTATTATGTATTTAATAATTATACATAAATCAAATGCCTCATTAAAACCTTTCCCGGAAAACCCAGTGGAAAAAACCGAGGATAAGGAAAAAGAGTACAGATAATTTTTGATGGAGCATATTTAATGCTCCATTTCGAATTCGATGATATGTTTGTCGCAGCAGGCGTAATGTTCTCCTAGACAGTGGTATTCTTCCTCCGGCTCTTCATACGCGGATTGAGTCTCTATGTTGACGTCGATGTTGAACATTTTTCCGATCTCGTCGATGTTCATCGTGTCATCCGGGAGCTGCGCATCTTGAAAGTATTCTGGTGGACATGTTTGAGTCATGTGTTCTTGTTTTACTTTGTTTGGTATGATGGTCGCTGTTTCTTGCTTTATCATGAAATATTGCAGATCTTCGTCGAGGCTCATCTGATAGTCGATCGGATAGTATGACCAAGTTGGGATGAAAGGAATGGGAAATGTTTGCCTGGCATTGTTGAGACGGAAGGCATGAGTTTGGAAGTCTTCGTATGCCTTATTGTCATTGATGTTGAAGTCCGGGCGTACTCCTTTGTGGTAATCGTTGTGGTGGATTAGAGTAGGCAGAGCATGAACTTTACCGGTTTTGACGTTGGCATGGACTGGACGATAAAAGAAATAGATCGTATCAGGGTTGAAGAACGGGTTAGGGCCTCCTGGTTTTTTGAGCTTTTTGAATGGTAAGCATGTCGCCTTTGCTGATCGTCTTAATTTTCTGCTCCAAACGGTTAGTGGGGCGAACCAGGTCAGGAATGTTGAAAGACAATCCTTTTGACCTTGCTTAGAATTGATGTATTGGTATAGCCACTGAATGTCGAATGTGATGCCGATGGTGTGAACATAGCAGAGATACCAGAGGAAACAGAGTACTTCCTCCGGCATATTGTGATTTTCGATCCTATAGAGATGTGCGAACGGGTAGTTTGGGTGGATACCAATTGGTAATATATAGTAGTGACAGTTGATCCCGTGCTTTGATAGGATTGCGGATTGATGCATGAAAATTCTTGCGTTGAGGTGTTCATGTAGAACCTTCTTGTCGATAAGCTGATGTGCATCTTCGGGCATGTTGGCGATGAAGTCGTAGTAATGTTTTTCTGATATGGAAGAGGAGCTTGCCATCATGTTGATTTCCTTTAGCGGGTTTCTGCTGAGCATGTCAGCGAGCATATTCTTTGAGCCCTTTAAATAGATGGATTCGAAATTGTACTTTGAAAACCATTCGCTCCATCGTAGTAACTGCTGGTGTGGGACCATCTTTTGCTTGAATTGTAACATCTTCGGAAAGGAAGACATATCCATCTCGATGCGAAATTTATGTCCTATCAGATGGAATTCAAATTTCTCAATGGCCTTCTTGACCGCTAGGATTTCTTTGAACGTGGAGTGATAGTGCATTTCCGAATCTTTAAAGCGTCTGCTTTTATATCCACAGATTTGACGTTTGCCATATATCTCTTCAAATAATATGGCTCCCCAATATTTGTCGCTTGCATCTGTCTGAAGGATTCGTGTCCCTGAAGAGGGAATCTTTAAAAGTGGCAGCTTCTGTACCTCTAGCTTTAGGCTTTTGACCGCGTCGGTTTGTCGTTTAGTCCATTGGGGTGGATTCTTCGTCAGCATCTTCTGGAGTGGTCTTGTCAATTGCGAAAATTGCGGGATTAATTGCTCCAAGGAATTGTTGAACTTGTCGGTTTGTGAGATTTTCGTCCGGGAATTCCACCAGTGTAGTGGCTAGATGGGCTTGCGGTGTAAATTGGTCGTCCTTGATTTGCATTACAAGGAAGTCAATGTTGGGCCGGGCTATGATCATCTTTCGGGCCGAGAGCATAATTCCATAGTCCTGTACAATTTTTTGGAGATGCCTGAGAGAATG
This sequence comes from Alliaria petiolata, assembly GCA_020283515.1. Taxonomy (NCBI): domain Eukaryota; kingdom Viridiplantae; phylum Streptophyta; class Magnoliopsida; order Brassicales; family Brassicaceae; genus Alliaria; species Alliaria petiolata. Next base: position 55,277,481 of record JAHZTW010000002.1, read on the forward strand.
GATGTGCTCTTCTTCATTTGACAAGAACAGAAGGATATCGTCGATGTATATCAAAGCCGTGTGGAGAAGCGGTTTGAATATACGTAACATGGCTTGTTGAAACAGCGACGGCGCTGTCTTGAGATCGAAAGGCAGAACCTTCCACTGTAGATGTCGATTGGGTAGACAAAATGATGTTTTGTACCTTTCGTCTAGACGGACTCCTATCTGACAAAACCCCGATTTTAGGTCGAATTTTGAAAATATAGTTGCTCCTTGGAGGTGTTGAAGAAGCGCTTTCTTGTTGGGAAGAGGGAATTTAACGTCTTGTAGGTATTGGTTGAGGGGCTTGTAGTCAATGACTAATNATGCTTCAACCACCTTTCTAAGAGATTTACATTCCTAGCCTAAGAGATTAGTTGCCTAGGGAGTTTATCATGCTATTTAGACTTGTGTTTATTGCTTGCTAATCATTTTAATGCTAACACATCATTAGTTCATTAAGTTGATTAGAAAAGGGATTAGTGCCAAACATCATGGATTAGTCTTTATTAGTGTTCTAGGCATAGAGATAGCTTGATTAGTTGCTTAAATGATTGGAAGGTTGGCCATTTAGATACCCAAATCAATGATTCCATCCCTAGGTTTCGTTTTTAGTAATTTGGTAATCTTCTTTAGTAGTTAATCGCTTAATTAGTGTTCAATTAGTGATAATTAAGGTTTTAATTCATATTCTTAGCCTTGTAGTGTCTTTTCTAGATAGTAGCTTGCTTTTAATTGTCCCTTGTCACTTAATTTCGAATTTGGCTTAGCTTAAACCAAACTTTATATTCCGTTTGCATAAAACTCCCAAGATGGATTGATATCTCAAGTATTGCAATGATATGAGCAATTGAGAAATTGCTACAACAGATAAAAACTCTTGTTTCACAAGACTAGCTTGAGACAACTCTTACATCTTCGAAGTGATATCATTGTATAGCTGCTCCGAGCATCCATCGACAAAATATCCATCTGATTTTCGTTTAGTCTCCTCGAGAAATACTAGCAAATCCAGAATAATATCTCCAGTTTGTGCAGCCTAAAAATGCTTTAAACATTATCATAATATATGTATTTAAATGATTAAAAAAATCTAACTGAAGTAAAAAAAATTACTATGTTTTGGGCCTGGGCTTTGAACAACGTCGGACCATAACGATGCTTAGGAGGTCAGTGTCCATCAGGATTAGTGTATCATGCCGCTCGGCTATTGGCAATCCCAGCCTCAGTCACATGATCTAACCAATACGTAACGAAGCCCTGCTTGACCTTCAGGTTAAACCAGGGTGGTGATGCGGTGATATTTTATTTATTTATGTTTTACTAATTTATCAAACTCGCCAAAATTATAATATAAAAGCAAATATATAATAATTTCATTTGAATAGACAAATTTGTTAATGTTTATTATGTGTCTTTTAAAGTAATTATGCTATTATCACTAGATTTTTTTCTTAAATGAGATACTACTTTTGTTTTGTCAAAAGATTTATCTTTTATTTTTATTTTTTAGGCAAAAGATTTAGGGTCAATTTGTTAAATGATCATAAGGAAAACAAAAATTAAGAAACTAATCAAATGGTTAGAGAGATAGTGAGAGATAGAGAGAGAAAAAGGGGTTTTTGGTTAGTTTGTAAGTTTTTGGTTTTCTTATGATTATTAAGTTAATTTTCCCAAAGATTTATGTTTTAGTTAAAAATCTACATTTATTATTAACACAAATGAAAAAGAAGAAAATTTGGATATGATCAAGATTTGGAAAGACTCAGAAATTTACGAGTGTGATCTTTTTATGTAATTATAAATAGATAATTTTTGTTATCACCTAGATCTGTAAAATATACATGTTAGTTTGTTAAACAAATTAAGTATTTGAAAGAGTATTGAAAATGGGTTCTGTCAAATTTATGATTATATTCACTATTGTTTATATGGTGGCCATTTCTGGTGACTTTTCTTTGGTATATGTTTTATTTTTGTTTAAAAATATACAATTTCATATCTTTTTCATTTTTTTGTTTTGTTTTTAATTTTTAGTAGTTGAAACAGGGATTAGGGTGCAAGCTTTAACTCCGACTTGTGGACAAGATTATACCAAAAAAATTCTAAACCAGAACTGTTATAAACATTGTGTAGGATTGTCTTATATCTGAATGACTTCCTCCTAAAATTCTACATATCGTTGTTATTGTTCATAAATTAAATATGTAATTCATCATTCTAGTTGATCAAATATGTTTTTTTCTAACTATAATAAAATGTTTTTTTGTAATGGAAAGATCAAATACATTTGAAATTCCATTAATGTCATTTAAAAAAAAATGATTTTGTGTTAAGAACTTATCAGTTGTTATATAATATAATTTATTAAAAATATCACTTGTCAACATGTAAATTTTGATCGATTAGCCTAATTTTATTGTACTATTGTCATTGTCATGTCATTTATAAAGTTCAAACTCAGTAAAATAAGAAAGTTTATAACAAAATAATGTAATTTTAATATAAATATAGTTTTTTGACTAAACAATATATATATATATATATATATATATAGTTTGTTTTCAACTATATTTGAATATTTTTGTTATATAATGACAAATATTTACTATTATGGAAAGAAATATTAATAGATTATATTGATAAATAAGCAAAACTGAATTTAGGTAGGTTTTATTATAGCGATTCATCAGTGGGGAGTACGATTATACAAAAAGAGATAGAGAGATTAGCTAAATATATATATAGAGAGAAAGATTAAGTAAAGACATAAAACTATAGAAATGGCTGACAAAAAAAAAACTATAGAAATGAGTGGTTGAGATCGGCCATAGCTTAGTTTCGTGGAAATAGTGGTGAGATTGGCAGTCAACTAGATTGTAGGCGACGGTCGATTTAAGTTATTTGAGAGAAAAAAAATTGTATGTGGAAGTGGAAGAAGTCTCAGGGGACATAAAATAAATGAGTGAAAAAGATATGTATAGTAGTTGTTGACCCGCCGCCGTATTTGTTGTTGAAGGTTATTTAAACATTTTATTTACATATTTTACATTTGCATATGTATAATATTTATACGTTGAACTTTGTCTCTTTTTCTGGCTCTGCAAAAGCCTCTCGCACACCAGCGAGTATCTTCTTTCTTTCTCCCTCCTCTTTCTTTCTTCCATGGCTTCGCTGGTGTTTGCTCCTTCCTCCTCCTCTAGAGCTGTCGCCCCTTGCTTTTCCTCCAGATCTGTCAGCCTCCCTCTGCCGATTCTTCATCCTTGTAGCTGCAGTGTCTCCTCCTTTTCCCAGTACGACAACTTCTGGCTCAACTGGTTTGTTGGTCATATCCCTTGGAGTGAACCCAGCTTGCTCTTCACTATTGTTGATTGCGATTCCCATATACGCTATTTTCTCCGGTGGAAGCCACGTCTCTCCCCCTTATTCCTAGGCACGCCTTCGACAAGTATGGTCCCTGTGACTCCTGGAATGATTCGAAATTTTCTGGAATGTGCCTTAGATTAGGATTCATTTTCCTCAGTTTACGGGTCCAATCACTTCCATTGCCTTAGTATGAGGCTATTAGGCTTTCATTTAGCCTTCGTTTGCCTCAAGATGAGGCTATTAGGCGCTCGCTTAGCCTTCTTTTTTCTCTGTATGAGGTTCTCTTACCTCAGGATGAGGTTGTTATTTCGAAATCTCCTTTCTCGTTCGTTGCGATCTATTGTTCTGTTGGTATTTTTATATCCGACGAATCAGGGTTACACTTTAGAAAGATAGGAGATGGATTCACCAAAATGAATCTTGGATCTTTTGTACAAGATTCGGTTGTTTGGAAGTGGAGGTTCTTGCAATTCTACACCTCTTTGTTGCGGTGGATTTTCGCACAGTTCCCCAAGCTCATCAAGACGGTGTGTTGTCACCTCTGAAGCCAAGTTTCGTGCTGCTCCACCGAGTGTGTCCACTGATTCCCAAGGCTTCATCTCACCTTTTAGCATTTTTGGTGCATCCATCTTAAATTGCTTCAGTGTTACACTACAAAGAAAACATGACGTTTGCCACGATTTTTTGCGTGGAAAATAAATTGTAGTAAATTAGTATTGAATTAACGAGGAATTTACGAGAAAAATTAAAAACGTCGGTAATTCGTCGGAAAGAGCAACGGAAATAAATAGTTGTAAAATCGTCGTAAATTCCAATGAATTAACGAGGAATTAACGACGAAAATATATTTCGTCGCTAATTCGTCCTAATTTAACGACGACTTAGCGACGAAACATGTTTGACGTGGATTCCTCAGAATTTCGTCGTTAATTTCCGACGAATTACCGAGAAAGTAATTTGAAGTAAATTAACGATGTATTAGAGGGGAAAATAAGTTAGATGAAAATGTGTTTTACTGGTTTTTTTGCCACGAAAATATTCCTTGTTAATTCTTTGGTAATTCGTTGGTAA
>JAHZTW010000002.1:55286838-55303281 GCA_020283515.1 Alliaria petiolata
AGGATTGCCGAGCGAGAGTCCCAGATGTCTCAGACTTCACCTGGCGGTTCTTCAGTGCAATCCGGGGGTTTGACCACTCCCGACATCGATCGGATCTACGAGGAGGTATGTATAATAATATATCTATTATTATTATTATTATTTTTTTTTTTTATCTAAATATAATTTGTTTATTTTTTTTCAATTCTAGGTTGCCCCTAAGAGAAAGGGGAAAGTCGTAGGGATGGGATCTATTCATCATGTCCCATCTGCCTCGTCTTTTGCCCCTCAGCGGTCCGCCGAAGATGATCCGGTCGTCCTACGTGCCAAGATAGCGACTCTCCAACAAAATCAAACCGAATATCAAGAACAAGTCAAGGCTGAACTTTCGGAGTACGACGCTATCTTCGAGATAATGGCAGTGCGAAATCCCCAGATCGCCGCACTCTTGCAAGAGAAGCGGAGGCGACGAGCGGCAACAACGCATGCCGGGCCCAGCCATTCGACAGAGGAAGACTTGACCGAGGAACAACGCGAATCACGCCGCCTTGCGGCTCAAGCTACTGAAGATGCTCGGATTATCCCGGATTTCGATTATATCGTAGTAGAGTAGTTTTATTTTTTTTTATTAAAAACCAAAAATATTTGTTTTTTATTTTATTTTAATTTTTAATTTTAAAATTTTTTTTTTTTAAAAAATTTTTTTTTTTTTATTTTAAATTTAAAAGTTTACTAGGTATTTACGACGAAAATTATTTTCTCATGATTTAAGGACTAACTCTGTTGCAACGGTTTTACGACGATTATTAAATTTTACCACGAATTAACGACGATATTTTTGCTATGATTTTACGACGATTTTTAGTTTGCTACGAATTTACTACGATTTTTTCACCTCAATTTGCCACGATTTTACGACGATTATTAGTTTGCTACGAATTTACTACGCTTATTTTCGTCTCATTATGCCACGGATTTACGACGATTTTTTAACCTCGCGATTAAACGACGATTTTACGACGACACTATTAACGACGAATTTACGACGAAATTTCGGTCTCCCAAAATTAACGACGAATTTGCTTTCGCGACGATCAATTAACGACGATTGAACTTTCGTGGCAAATTCGTTACGACTGTCGATTTACGACAAATTTGCCACAAATTTATCCCTCGTAAAAAGCATGTTTTCTTGTAGTGTTATGTATGCTTCTATTTGTTGTGTTTATATTTCCCGCTTAGCTCTTGAGATATATAGCTGTTTCTTTAGCCAGGTTGGCTGCGTTGTTTTGTTTGTTGAACAATTTTTCCATGGATGGAAACTAAGTTTTATATAAAAATTTTGTTTGACCAAAAAAAAAAAAGAATAACGTTGAACTAATGATTTTAAATCTAATACATTCATCATATTATCCGAGATAATTTTTTTTATATAGAGATTTTGTATATGTATAAAACTGAGAGAACAATCTAGCAACAAACCCCCATTGTGGCTGTTTTGTTGACCATATTTTCTTTCAGTCATTGTAGCATTGCTTCTTGATGTTACCGCAGATCCAACATATCTTCTTGACATCTTTAGACCATGTTCAATGCAAGGTTCTTAAAAGAGTTTCTTAAACAAAAATAATAATAAAATAATAAAAAATAAGAGAGAGGAGTAAGAAGTGGTTCTTAAGTTTCTTATTTAAGAACCAATTCTTAACTTTTAAGAAACTCATTTATTGTCTTAAGATACCCTTTGCATTGAACATGCTCTTAGGACAATGATAGGGGTCAAATTTACCCTAGAACTACTCTCTCAAATTAAGAGATCAGTTGTAGTACTTAGGGATCGAATCCACAGAGAAAGGATAGTCACACATCAGTTTTCTAATTTTGAATTAAGCTAAGAAACAATATGGAATTAAAAGACATAAAGCAATTAAACGATTTAGATTCAGGAGACGAAACGCTAGGTTCAGGAAAATTCTCAGGTGATCTAAATTGCAGGTCTAGACAGAATATTAGGAATTATGAAGAACTGTTCTAGAACTCGAAACACTAATGTAAAATCAACCAACTCTCGCTGCGAAGATTATCTATGTCTAAACCCTAGAATTCCAAATCTCTTTGCAAATCCTATCGATTCAAACAAACATTAAAGTTCAGGTTCAATTGTTCACAAAACCCTAAACCAAATCTCTTTGCGAATAGGTATTTTGCTCATCTAACATTAGTTCAGGCAATCAATAATACTCTCGCATCTATTAATTAACCTAAGATCAGATTCTAGATCGCGAAGTTAGAATAAGCATTAAACACAAATCCAGATGAAGAATTCTAATGATTTTATCCTAACAATTTAATTCGACCTAACAATTCATTAATCACCTTTGAAAAACCCTAAACCTAACAAGCAAACTACTCAGACATGATCAATGAAACAGAAATCATAACTTGAATAGAAAGCATGAAAGAAATCAATAGAATAAATAAGGAAGTTCCAAATTTGCTCTAAGGAGACAAATTCTTCTCTCCAAAAACTATCTATAAATCTCTCTCTAAAATAATTGGTGGCCTAAACAATGGCTGAAAAACTATATTTATAGAAAAGGATTTTCGTCCAGGGGCAATCTTGTAATTCTTCAAAACTTGAGTGATTTCCTTTTTTGATGGAATTGGGAAACTTTGGCCGTCCTTCCTTGGTGTCGATCGACACAGATGGTGTCGATCGACACCCTGTGCGTAATTCCACTCTTCTGACTTCATCACTTCGCAGCTTCTTGCAGAATGCTCCAAAAAGCTTCAGAATCTCCAATTATGCTCCAAACGTAGTACAACCTATAAAGACTCAGAAAGGACTCGAAAACTAACAAAAGACTCTATAAAAACACTTATATCATGGTCCAAAAGTGGGTAAAAACCATGATATATCANGAGGTTAAAACGCGAAGCCCATTCTGAAGACCGGGAGCCTATATAAAGGAACCTTAGGGTTTCAGAAGAGGCGTGACTTCACAGAGAGTTTTTCCAGAAACACTTCTGCGCCGCACAGAGAGAGAGAGAGAGAGAGAAAGTTCGACGGCCCCGAAGTTGAAGATCTCGAGAGAGAATTCTTCTGCAGCCGCCTACTCCTCCTTCTTTTCCCTTTTATCTTTTGTTCTTAGTTCTTTGCTTTTCAATACTTTAAGAAAACCTCTCTTCAATCGATTTCCCTTGAAGAAGTTTTCTCACTTTGTTCTTTTTATTAATACAATTCGCACCTTTCATATCTCAAAGATGTCTCTCGTTCCCATGAACGAGTAGTCATCTAGTTGGGGTTTTAAGGGGATTTTCGAAGGGGTTTAATCATGGATTGATTTCGCTAGGTTGATTGAGATAGAGTTCCTTTTAGGTATCTTCGTTGATGTCTTGTTCTTATTGCATGTTTGCTTCTATGATCAATTAGCAACTGATTCCAGGACGACTAGATACATGAACATGTGGTCTATCGTCTGGATCTAGAAGTTAACGAGCGGATCGCACCGTAGGATGTTTAGGCATATCGACGGACCGCACCGCGAGTGTTTACAAATAGGTGAATGATATGTATGCGCGGTTGTCTTGCATCGTGGGATGAGAAATCATATCCGCAGTGAAAGACAAACGCAGGTGGCTAGATCCGTGAAGACGGGGTAGTCATAGTCGACCGTTTCAGCTTAAGAACCTAACCTATTAAATCATCTATAACCTATCATGTTGCTTGTTAGATCCGATCCATGAACCCCAGAGAATGTCCCTGAACCCAACGCCTTTTATTCATTGATCTACAACCGTTTAATTATTTTCTGCTGCTTGATATCATTACTGCAAATCGTGACACACTGCATCCCCCAAGCTCCCATTTGGTTTAAAGAAGTTAAAAATCTTAGGACTTTCGCAAAACAACAATCTCTGTGGATTCGATCCCTTAATATACTACTGTGATTGCTGTGCACTTGCAGCTATCTTAGGGGTAAAACTTGAAGTAAAAGAAACCCCGCATCATAGAGCAAATGAACCGAGGGTTCAGCTGAAGTGCGGGAGGCCAATGGGATCAAAAGATAGAAATCCCCGACAAAGAAAAAAGTTGGAAGTAAAGGTTCCGGAAGAACCACATAAAGCCAAATGTCCGGAAGACATTTGTGTCAAATTTCCTGAAGACATTTGTGAAAAGGTTCCTGAAGAACCATGTAAAGATATATGTCCAGAAGACATATATGAACCGGTTCCAGAAGAACCTGGTAAAGAGATTCGTCCTGAAAACGAATCTGAAACAGAAAAATATGAGATTTCCATCTCCTTCGCCCAAAGTGGAAAACTATGGGCTAGAAGTGAAATAGAGGATGATGATGGAATGTTCTCTTTTTCTGTGTCCAATGAGATCGATCATGAAAATGATGATCTAGATCCAAGTTCCGTGTCAGAGTGCCAGAGAAGGCCTGACTGGGATAAATGGCAAGAAGCCATGAGGAATTAAATATTCTCCCTTACTAAACGGAACGTATTCGGACCGATAGCTGTTACACCTGAAGATGTAATGCCGGTCGGATACAAATGGGTCTTTGTAAGAAAGAAAAATGAGAAAAATAAGGTCACAAGGTATAAAGCTCGCCTCGTGGCGCAATGTTTTTCTCAAAGACCAGGAATAGATTATGAAGAGACATATTCCCCGGTCATGGATGCAATCACATTCAGGTACTTAATAAGCCTAACGGCCTCTAAGAATTTAGAGATATACCTGATGGTTGTTGTGACTGCATATCTATATGGTTCACTTGATAGTGACATATACATGAAAATCCCTGAAGGATTTAAGATCTCTGAAGGGTCAAAGATGCCTAAAGCATCTAAAGAGCTATGTTCGGTCAAACTACAACGATCACTTTACGGATTAAAGCAATCCAGACGCATGTGGTATAATCGCTTAAGTGAGTACTTGTTGAGTAAATGTTACGTCAACAATGCGATATGCCCATGTGTGTTTATAAAGAAATCCGCATCAGGATTTGTGATCATCGCTGTGTATGTTGATGACCTGAACATGATTGGAACTCAAAAGGAGATTGATGATGCAAGAACTCACATGAAAAATGAGTTCGAGATGAAAGATCTTGGAAAGACAAAGTTTTGTCTTAGGCTCCAGATAGAGCATTTCCAAGATGAAATATTTGTGCATCAATCAAATTACACCAGAAGGGTGTTGAAACGCTTTAGCATGGATAAAGCGACTCCTTTGAGTACTCCAATGGTCAATAGACCACTCGATGTTGACAAGGATCCATTTCGTCCTTGTGAAGGTAATGAAGAAATATTAGGTCCTGAAGTGCCTTATATGAGCGCTATAGGTGGACTTTTATATCTTGCAAATTGTACTAGACCAGATATTTATTTTGCTACTAACTTACTTGCAAGGTATAGTTCATCCCCAACGTGCAGGCATTGGAATGGAATAAAGCATATATTCCGTTATCTTCAAGGTTCGATTAATTTTGGATTATATTATTCTAGAAACCCCGAGGTTGGTCTAGTTGGTTTTGCAGATGCTGGATATCTATCTGATCACCATAAAGCTCGATCGCAAACTGGATACGTTTTCACATTTGGTGGAACTGCGATCTCTTGGCGATCCCAGAAGCAAACTTTGGTCGCCACTTCTTCAAATTATGCGAAGATTATTGCGCTTCATGAAGCATGCAAAGAATGTGTATGGCTGAGATCCATAGCTCATCATATACAAGAAGCAAGCGGAATAATCACGGATAAAGAACCAACAAAGGTGTTTGAAGACAATGCCCCTTGTGTCGCTCAAATTAAAGAAGGTTTTATCAAGAGCGATAGAACGAAGCATATCCCTCCAAGATTTTTCTCTTATACTCAAGAGCTCGAGAAGAATAAAGAAGTGGATATTCAGTATGTTCGTTCAAGTGACAACGCAGCTGATCTCTTCACAAAGGCGTTTCCTACTACAACATTCAAGAAGCATGTTCAGAGTATTGGAATGCGGCATCTACGAGATTTGTGAAGAGAAGTTGAGATCCATCATTTCTAGGGGGAGTTTGCTGTTGCTGTACTCTTTTCCTTTGCCATGGTTTTTGTCCCACTGGGTTTTTCTATGGAATGGTTTTTAACGAGGCAGCGCGCAACTTCACATTGATGGATACTCAAGGAGAAGCATTACTGCACTCTTTTTCCCTTGTCATGGTTTTGTCCCATTGGGTTTTTCCATGATAAGGTTTTTAATGAGGCAGTACGCAACACATCAATGATAATGGATAATCAAGGGGGAGTGTTAGAAATAGTTTATGATTATCCATTCTTCATCATTGATAAGATCGAGTGGATAGGATCAGCGAGTGGATAAGATCAACAAGTGGATAAGATGAACTTGTGGATAAAATCAACGAATGGATAAGATCTATCCAAACTTTTCAAACTTTTATAAATAGTTGTCCTCACTCTTTGTAAAAACAGAAGTTTTGAAGAAATGAAAAGCTCTCCTCTTTCTCTCTCTACTCTCTCTCTCTAGAAATTTTATTTTCTCTTAAACTCTTTATGCTTCTCTCCTAGAAAGTATACTTTCTATGTATAAAGAGCATTAGTTTACAACAAAAATCAAAAATTTCGTTCTGGTCGGTTTGATTCAATTCGATTTGGGCTGAATACCCCAAACCTAGTGAAATCATTTATATTTGGGTTTGATTTCAGTTCGGTTTAACTTAATTTCGTTTAGTTTGGTTTTTTTTTTTTCTTTTAGTTTTGATTTCATTTTTAAAAAAGTTCTAAAAATAAAAACAAAGCATGATTTTTTTTTTCACGGCAACAACAAAGAATGATTTATTTGAAGTTATAGGAAAAAAAATTCGACATAGTATCATATCTAGTTTTAATACATTCATTTCTAAAATTTAACGAATTTTTATTTATTTATTTGGTTTAATTTGGCTGGGTATTCGGTTACCATATTAACAAATTTTGATTCAGTTGCGGTTTAAATATTTCGGTTTGTTTCGGTTAAGTTTTATCAGTGCGGTTTTTTTTTTTTTTCCTCACGCCTGGTTTCTTCGTTTACTTGGAACTTGGAAAGATTCGAGTTAACTACTTCTTCGTTGTAGTGAGTAGTGACAATGGTGAAATTACTATAGAACTCAGAAGTCTCAGACAATCTCTGATCAGACACTGTTGTGTTTCTGAAGGCAAAGACATGAGCATCACGAAACTTGTACGCTCCAATGGATTCAAACAAATCCCAAACTTTGTCAGAAGTTCTCTCCGTAACGCTTGCGTCGAGTCGAATCAAAACACGGAAGCTCCTTACAGACCCAAGAAGCATCACATCTTAGCCACAAATCTAATTGTTTCATATTTCGAAAAAGGCTTAGTCGAAGAAGCCCGCTCACTGTTCGACGAAATGCCCGAGAGAGACGTAGTCGCTTGGACCGCAATGATCACCGGTTACGTTTCTTCCAATCACAACGCTCTCTCTTGGGAGTGTTTCCGCGAGATGCTCCGGCGAGGAACGGACCCGAACGAGTTCACGCTCTCGAGCGTTCTCAAGTCTTGTAGAAACATGAAGGTTTTGGGTTATGGTGGTTTGGTTCATGGAGTTGTGGTTAAACTCGGTATGGAAGGTTCTCTGTATGTTGACAACACCTTAATGAACATGTACGCTACTTGTTCAGCAACAATGGAAGCTGCTTGTTTGATTTTTCGGGATATCAAGGCGAAAAACAACGTCACTTGGACTACTCTAATCACCGGGTTTACGCATTTGGGTGATGGCATTGGCGGTTTAAAGATGTATAAGCAAATGTTGATGGTAAATTTGCTACATTGCTTACATTTCTTATGTTTTGGGATTGAGTTTTTAAACATTTTGACCTTCTTTTTTTTTTGTGTTCAGGAGAATGCAGAGGTGACGCCTTACTGTATAACAATAGCGGTGAGAGCTTCTGCTTCGATTGATTCTGTTACAACGGGCGAGCAGATTCATGCGTCGGTGATTAGACGCGGGTTTCGGTCTAACCTTCCGGTGATGAACTCTATATTGGACTTGTATTGCAGGTGCGGGTATTTAACAGAGGCGAAACGCTATTTCCATGAGATGGAAGATAGAGATTTGATCACATGGAACACTCTGATATCCGAGCTCGAGCGATCAGACAGCAGCGAAGCTCTGCTGATGTTTCAGCGGTTTGAATCTCAAGGCTTTGTGCCAAATTGCTACACTTTCACTAGCTTAGTTGCTGCCTGCGCCAATATAGCGGCATTGAACTGTGGCCAGCAGCTTCATGGAAGGATTTACAGAAGAGGGTTTAACAAGAACGTTGAGTTAGCCAATGCTTTGATCGATATGTATGCTAAATGCGGCGACATACCGGACTCTCAAAGAGTATTTGGCGAAATCTCGGAGAGGAGGAACCTAGTCTCTTGGACTTCGATGATGATTGGGTACGGATCACACGGTTATGGAGCAGAAGCTGTTGAGCTTTTCGACGAAATGGTTAGTTCGGGGATTAGGCCCGACCGGATCGTGTTCATGGCGGTTCTGAGCGCTTGCCGCCATGCCGGTCTTGTTGAGAAAGGATTGAAGTACTTTAAAGTAATGGAGAAAGAGTACGGCATGGATCCTGATCAAGATATCTACAACTGTGTGGTGGATTTGCTTGGGAGAGCTGGGAAAATCGGCGAGGCTTATGAGTTGGTTAAGAGGATGCCGTTTAAGCCAGACGAATCCACTTGGGGAGCGATTCTAGGGGCTTGTAAAGCGCATAAACACACAGGATTGATAAGCAGATTAGCTGCAAGAAAAGTCATGGAGTTGAAACCGAGAATGGTGGGGACTTATGTGATGCTTTCGTACATCTATGCAGCAGAAGGGAAGTGGGGAGATTTCGCGAGAGTGAGGAAGATGATGAGGATGATGGGGAACAAGAAAGAAGCCGGTATGAGCTGGATCCAAGTGGAGAATCAGGTTTTTAGCTTCGCTGTGAGCGATAAAGCGTGTCCTAATGCGGATTCCGTGTATTCGGTCTTGGGGTTACTGATAGAGGAGACCAGAGAAGCTGGCTATGTTCCTGACTTAGACGCCTTAGTTCATGATCAAGAAGTCGGAACTTGAATATGAAACACAAAGACGAAAAGAGCGTTGGATTGATGCTCAAGCGCACTTTTTTGCCCACTCAAGGTGAAGATCAAGAATGTAAAGATGAATGACAAGAAGAATTGTTGAAGAACGTAGAATCTGAAAAATGGCAGAGACTCTTTCTTGATTTCAACTACCATTACTGAACGAATCTCTTTATGCATAGATACAGTAATGGAGAGTGGTCCTGCTTACTATAGAACAAACTTCACCATACCTCGTTTTAGATCAGGACCATCAGGTATGGCTAACTTTGGTGTCAGGACAATCGTAAATCGCCTCAGTGGATCAAGTGTTGTTGGCCTATTTATAGCATAACTTCTCTTTCTTGTGTTTATGCTGAGAATTGTCATAACTTGCAAGAAACTTTAAAGAAATGGTTGGCTATGAAGTAACCTCTGAGTTTTTCTTTATTAAAAGCAAAAGATATACACATGGGTCATGTTAAAGTTATAGCTTTTTGTTGAAATGTTAACATCAGAAGGTTCAGATCTAGACAATTAGAACCTAAGCTTTGCTTGTTCATAGGTGTTTGAATGATATTCCGGTTTATTGTGGTTTAGTCTGGAAAATAGGATCTTGAATCTTATTAATATAGAAAATTAAGCAGCAACAGCAGAAAGTAATACATGATTAAGATAATGAGGAAAAGAGAGAGAGAGGTTTAAGTAACTAAGCATCTCTGATTGCAACAGCTTCTTTAATTCCGTTGTTCTTCTCCATTGCAGGCTTCTCCACTTCAGGAACCACAAAAGCTGAAACCGGGAAAGTCCTAGACAGACCGGTCGGTGTCCTGAAATTGATCTTCCCTGAAGAAGTTGGCTGCTCCAAGGCAAGCTCATTGAGAGTGACCCAAATAAGAAGCTCCTTGGCATTAACTCCGGTAAGCTTCTTGATCTTTCCGACTTCCACCACCGCGGTGACCTCAGTGCCGTAAGAGACAAGTTTCCCAATGGCTTCAAACTTGTGGGTTATGCTCTTCTTCTGTTTCAGCCACACAACACCTGTTTCTCTGTCGTATCCAACCTCTTCAATGTCCTTCAATGGCAATAACCCATTAGGCATATTAACTTCGCTGAGGAACTCCTTCGTCTTCTCACGGCATAACTCATCTCCTGAGTATTTCTCTGCCCTAGCTCTCACTTCATCTGTAACCAAACCCATCTCTGTGTTTTTGTTTTGTTTTATTTAGGTTTTTAAGATCTGTGTCTTTTGGGTTTTTAGTTGTGTTGTCTGCCTCTTCATTTATAGTTGGTGTGGTATGGATTCACCCTTGCATCCTCTATTTAATTACGGGAAATACCACTGTGTGAAATTAATTACATGTGTCAAGGGAGGAATACGAAATGTTATGAAATGTTCCTATAAACGGTTCTAAAGTGTGAAAAAACTAATACAATTTGAGCAAAGAAAGTAGTTGGTCCAATGCCTTAATTATGTCTTTATTATATTTTTTTAACTTTAATCTGCAAAAACTGAAACATCAATTTACTTCAAATGGCTCTATTCATTTATATCGTTTGAACCTATCCACAATTAAATTAAAGATTCTCCCATAAAAAATTACCATTTTATAACAAATTTTGATATAATAGGTGGATGAAATTGTTAGGTGAAAATAAATCTTTGGGGGGGATTGGATTGGATTGATATGGAAAAGAAAATTTTTGGGAAATAATGTGATGCATTGTATAGGTCTTTAATGGTTACAGTTGGGCAGATTTATAGCCTAAATTAAAGTGACTTGGGTGAGGAGACAAACGTTACAAAATATAACCAATAATGTATCGACACCTGTTGTTGAATTGGATTTTTCATATGTAGGTAGGACGGTCACCTTATTTAATCGCATTGTGTGGTTACAAGTTACAACTTGCATATGATAAAAATATTAAAAACAAACAAAAAGTACATGAATCAAATGGTCGACAAAAAAAAGAAAGAAAGTACACGAATCAAATGGTCTCGTATGAAAAAAGATATTCTCGAGACTGCAAAATAAGCAACATTTACATTTACGTTTAAAACGTGAATATACATATAGATTTAGGTATAAAATGGATGATACATAATTATTTGATGAAATATTGACTGTTTTCAATAATCTTTTTTATTTGTCGTCGTTTCAATAGTCGTGTAGTCGCATGTTTGAAGTTTCAATTTTTTTAAACAATAAAACGTAAAATGAAATATTTCCTCAAATCCAGGTTCTACTTCCATATATACAGATATATTTTTATTTATTCCATTATTAGTAAAAAATATACTATGAAGTATAGTTAGGTACCCATTTGTTTCTTTATGCATGGTTCAAACTCCCTTTGGAATGAAATATTATTTTTTAAATCGAAATATGTAAATGCTGATTCTTAATACTGGTGGAGATTATATACCAAACTCTCACAGTTTTTAAAAATAATAATAATAAAAAAAAAGTATCATTAGGTATTTTAGCAATAGAAAGAAAAGTATCGTTAGGTTCATGCCTTTTGAATTGATGAAATAAATATACCACAAATAGAAGTATGTTGTTTAAGTATTTTGACTATCTTTTAACCCCAAAAAAAAAAAAAACAAATTTAACAAGGCTAGTTTTGCAAGCCTCCCTATTTACTATACATCTTCAATGAACTATTTTCCTTAAATCCAGATTCTACGTTCACATTCATCAGATATATTTCTATTTATTCAATTATTAGTTAAAAAAAAGTATTATGAATTAAAGTTAGGTTCATGCTTTTATATATTGATGAGATAAACATACCATACACTAATAACTAAATCGTGGACTAAAATTACATTCATGCTTTTATAAATTGATGAGATAAACATACCACACACCAATAACTAATATATGGATTAAAGGTACATTCATTCTCTTATAAATTTTTAAGATAAACATACCATACACCAATAATTAATTTATGGACTAAAGTTACATTGCTTGCTTTTGTAAATTGATGAAATAGACATGCCATAAACTAATAATGTGTCAATGGAAATGATGGAATAGTATTGCAGCAAACAGTAAACCAGTTACTATTTTATTATTTTAATCGGGAAAGCGATAATTGTTTTTTTGTTTGTTTGATAAATTGGAAAATAGATAAACTTCCACTGTTCCACGTTCAAAACCTAACAACAACAAAAATGTGAAAAATGAGACATATCTGTCAAGGTTAATAAGTTACTTGTAGTCGACAAAATTTTTTTTGTTTTAAAAAGTAAATAAGTTACTTGTATGCTTGATAAATATAGAGAGATAATAAAATCAGTCAGAATTTAAACTTCTCACTAAACGGTAAAATTAAGAGTGAGATGAATGTATATATCCAGTTGATTAATTAATTAGATAAATGAGAAATGATAATTAAAAATTAGATATATAGTAGAGAAAAATAAATTTTAAACCAAAAAACTCATTTTCTGTATGAATTAATTATAACAATGCCATTGGTCTAAAAATTCTGTTGGCGACGTAAAACCCGGACAACACTGTTCACTCTTGCTCGATAACACTGTTCACACCCTTCGGAAATACTGTTCACATCTGTCTGTAAACACTGTTTACACAAGCCGACATTGTTATTATGTAATTAACATGTTAAACAAGTTAACAAATTATGAAAATATGCATGTTACATTAGTTATCTATCATACATGTTAACCCAATTATCAATGTTAAAAGCATGTTAAACCAGTTATACAAGTAAACTTATCGTGCTAATCCTATTATCCAACCAATATTATCGTGTTAATCATGTTATTCAACCAATATTATCATGCTAATTCAATTATCATATCAAGAAAAATATAAGTTATTGATTAACTTACTATGTTAACTTGACAAATTTTGTAAAATTATACCGATAACTACTTAACTTTGTTATTGCTTGCTTAATTTTCACTATTATCGCTGTCACCATTGCCATCTGCGTTATCATCATATTAACGTCACCACCGTTAACCATGTTATTGTTACTATCGCTGTTATTTGCCACCACCATCACTACCATCATCACTATCTATGTCACCACCATCACCGTTGTCACGCCACCGTCATCAATCTTTACCTCCGCTTTCACCATATTTTCTACTTCTTCTCCTTCTTTTTCTTCTTGCTTTTTCTTTTCTTCTTCTCTCTCCTCTTCTTACTTTTTATTCTTCTTCTTTTTTCACCAGAGATTTGATAACCAGTTTTTTCCGTGATCAAAAATCTTAGTATGCTCATGTCATTGCAATACTTAAAGGTCAATCCAAATTGGGGCTGAACAATACTAAGAATACACAAGTTTTATGTGAATCTAAGTGAAATCCGAATAATTGGGGGTAAATCCGAAATAAAACGATTGCAACTACAAAAATACTTGGAAAACTATTTTAAAATCCCAGGAGGGATGTCTACTAGCTATCTAAAGACTTCTAAGAACTTTAAACAAGCAACTACTAGTTTTAGAAAATCGAGATCTAAGATGAGATAAAACAGAGAAAATCTAGCTAAGGAAAAGGAATTTTGAAAACTAGAAATAAAAATCTAATGACCTTGAAACTTTACCAGGATGCGAAATACACTACTTAGGGATTTCTAAAATACTAGAAGATGCAAGAAAACTACTTTACGAATTTATAAAACTATTACTCAAGGAAAAGACTATTAAATGACTTTTAAGTTAAAAGATCAAGACTTTGAACTAAAGGAAATTGATTTTGTGTTTTTAAAGGCTAAGGAAGGATTTGCGTTTGGGGATCATGTTTAAAGGGGTTCAAGTTCGAGTCTTTGGGTTTTATAAAAATAGATCTACTCATTTCTTATGAGCTTTCTCTAGACCTTGAGAAACTAGCCTAGTTTTACCCATGGTTTGTGGTGTAAAACATTTTCTCACTCCTTCCTCCTAACCCATTGATCGTGGTGGAAAGAAGAGGCCAGAAACGTGATGTTTAGATTTCAAACAGTGGTCTTACTAACCCCCCTCGCATCTATGGTGTGTAGGAAGGGATGAGTTAGTATCTTGGGCTTGGTTTTAAGGGATTCCCTAGAACTTTCTAGGAACAAGAAATCCCTGGAATCATAGAAGTCTTTCTCAAGATCTTCTAGCCTTAAACCCCCAAACCCAAGAAGAGACTTTGATTAAAAACTAAAGGAAACCAAAGCTCAAACCATTAAACCCCCTTAATCTCCCCAAAACGCAAAACCAAGGAGGATTACTCACTCCTCATGATCGAACCACCCACAAACATAAGTTTAGAGGGATTCAAAATGTTCGGATTAAGCAGAAAAGAAGATTGAAGCAATAAAAACTAGAAATACTTGGATTAAAATCAAGAAGTACAAGGTTTTTCAAAAGAAGAAAACTTAGAACATGAAAAACTAGAGAGAAAAATGGTGGCTAGACCTAAAGGGGAAAAGATGACAATCAAAATCTCCTTGCTTGATCCCAAAAGGATTAGCTGTATCCTCAAAAGTGGTCCCCCACAAAAATACAAAAAGCAAAAAGCATAAAGCAAGAAACAAGAGGATAAGGCGGCGCCTGGCGTCAGAGATCGAGCTCGGTAGTCGATCTCTTGGGTCGATCTGGAGTTGGTCGAGTAACTTGGTCGATCTCCCTACTCGATCTCCTTGCCGTCCATGCGAACGTTTCGCCTCAGTCGATCTTCTTGCTCGATCTCCCGAGTGATCTGGTCAGCTACTCGATCGTCTACTCGATCTCGTCTAGATCGAGTCCTTTGGTCCGATCTGCTCCTCGATCTCGGCTCCATTCTTCTTGTGCGAGTCCTTCTTGGTGCTTCCACGAACTCCTGAGCCATCCTCTCGAACATTCCTCAAACTCCAGCATAGATTCCCAAGCTCCAAGTACCAAACAACCTGAAAAGAATGCAAATATGCAAGGAACTATGCAAATGCAAATGCAAGGAGTTCTAGGACCTAAAATGTTGTAAATGATGCAAACTAGGCTACAATGCAGGATTTATAGATGAAAACCTATCCTAAATGCAAGCTAAATATGCGAAATATGAGAGTATATCAACTCCCCCAAACTTGCCTTTTTGCTTGTCCTCAAGCAAACAAAGACTAATAAGGGAGAGAGGTTTGAAAGTGGGAGCTCAACATCCAAGATTGTAAATAATAATAATCAACTCAACATCCTAGTTACTAATTCTAAGATGCATGTGAATCTATTCTACTCCAAAAGAGTTAGCCCATTTCGACACTCAATTGCACTAAGAATTTAATCTAAACAAGTCTCCCTATCAAGCCAACTCTTGAACATTCATTAAGCGTGAAACCGTGAATCATGACATTGCAAGGAAAGTAAATTCATTTGGTTTAAGGGACAGGGCTTTGAGATAAGAATGATCTCAATTCATCCGGTTTTGCATTTAAGTAAGGGTGACACTCAAGAAAGATTGAACCATATGCATAATGCTAAAGGTAAGAAACAAAGGATGCATACAAGCATAGACTTTCATCTACCCAAAATACTATCAATGATCCTATACCCCTCTCATTTATCTTTTGCTCACTCAACCCTCTAGAATCTACCCTTTCCCAAGGCTTTTCATGCCTTGCTAAACCCTTTTGAATTTGCAAATACATTTCTTTCTTTTAAAGCACTAGGGGGAACTTTTTTCCAACTTAAGCGAATGGAGTAGTCTTCAAAACAACTTAGCTCTCTTTTTTTTTTCTCTAGGCAGCCTTATATTATATATTTTTTTTCTTTGGCCTTTTGGCTCTTTTGATTTCTTAAGACCACCTAGCAATAATTTTTTTTTTCTTTGAGCTATTCTTCTTTTACAAACCAAGACTCTCCATTTCAAACCATGTTTTCCCCTTATTCTTGCCAAATCCTTCATCCAACTCTTTCTTTACAGACTTTCCCACAATCAACAAGTACGACCTCGGCCAATCAAACCCCCAAATCCTAAGCCTAAAGCTAACCTCAAAATGCAAGGGTAGAATCTACATGAAAACCTATACTTGTCGTCCCAAACCTAACACTTTATGCTAGGTTCAATCGAAATAAGGCCTCACAAGAAATCACACAAGAACAATTGGCTTCAAAGGAGGTAAGGTTTGGTAGGGGTTCTACTTGAGCTAGCAAGAGGGTGGCAAAATGAGAAAGAAAGCTCAAGTATTTTAATCCATGAATTTACTTCCAATGCAAGCATGATAATTAAAAATTCAAATTCGGTTTAAGTGATTAGAGTTGGCTTATCAATTTCAAGACCTATTTCAACCAAAAACTAGTGACAAAAGAGGCGGTCCAAGCATGGTTCTTCCTTACTTTCAATTCTATTCACAAGCATCAAACAATTAAGAA
>JAHZTW010000002.1:55347548-55383566 GCA_020283515.1 Alliaria petiolata
TGTGTGACTATCCCTTCTCTGTGGATTCGATCCCTAAGTACTACAACTGATCTCTTAATTTGAGAGAGTTGCTTTAGGGTAAATTTGACCCATATCAAATTTTGGCGCTGTTGCCGGGGAAGGAGATTAGTTGCCTACAGATTTCTAGTATTAGAATTTGGCTAGGTTTTTAATTTTTGTTTTTGGTTACTAATTTAGTTTTTACTTTTTGCTTTCAGGTGCATGCTAAGTACCAGAAGCAACAAAGACAAAGAACTAATCGCACTCAACCAGGAACTAAGCGTCGATCGACACATCTAGAATCGATTGACACCTTGCGCGGATTAAGATGGCAGAACCTGTGATCAGGATACACAATGAGGCAGGCGACTTTGTTGACCTACAAGGCAATAGAAGGAACGTCCAAGGCCAGAGACTTGATGAGGCTGGCGCCGTCATAGTCGAACCAGCGATACAAATCGCCCCTGCAGAAGCTGGATGTGGAAGAGTACAACCGTCCAGACCAGTTCTATGCTAATAGAGCTGCGATCCCTCCTCCTGCATTTCAGAGGAATGACTTTGAGCTGAAGCCTGCTTACTACACTTTAGTGGCTCAGCATCCTTTCCATGGTCTTCCTCAAGAGCACCCCATGGACCATATTGAGAGATTTGAGGACCTCACATCAAGCATCAAGGCTAATGGAGTGTCCTATGATTATCTCTTCTGCAAGCTGTTCCCTTACTCGCTTGCTGGAGATGCATCATATTGGCTGAAGCAGCTTGATCCAGGATCCTTGACCACTTGGGAAGATACAAAGAATGCATTCTTATGCAATTTCTTTGATGACGCAAGGTCTGAAGAGCTGAGGACAAAGATCACCACATTTTCACAAGGACCCACTGAAGCATTCAAGGCTTCTTGGGTGCGATTCAAGGCTTACCAGAGAGATTGTCCACACCACGGGTTCAGCGAGCCGCAGCTTATCAGTATCTTTTACCGCGGGATCGATTGGAGGTACCATATGGCTTTGGATGCTGCGAGCAATGGCAACTTCAACACCAGATACCCAGCTGACGCGGTGGTGCTTATAGAGAATTTGGCCTCTTGTAACAGCACCAAGAACGCAGACCTTGAAAGGAGACAACAAGCTGGTACAAATGGAGGAAGCCAAATTGTTGAGGTCAACAGGAAGCTGGACAACGTACACAATCTCTTGGTGGGAAAGAAGCAAGTTCACTTTGCTAATGAGGTGGAGACCTTTGAGCCAGAGCAAGAAGAAGTCAATTACATCAATGGTGCTGGATTTCAAGGTTAAAGGTTTGGCAATCAGCAGGGCTATGGTTCTTCTTACCAGAAGCCTTTTCAGAACAACAACTTCCAGAGAAGCTATGGTTCTTCTTCTTACCAGAAGCCTTTTCAGAACAACAACTTCCAGAGAAGCTATGGTTCTTCTTCTTACCAGAAGCCTCCTGCACAAGACAATAAGATGAAGGCTATGATGGAACAGCTTTTAGAAGGGCAACAGAAGATGACAGTGAGCTTTAATGGGAAGATTGACACATTATATCAAGATGTGACTGGAAAGATGGACGCCATGTACCAAGACTTGAATAGGAAATTCGAATCTCTGAACAACCATGTCAAGAAATTGGATACTCAAGTTGCTCAAACTGCAGAGGCTATTCATAGGCAAGAAGGTTTCCTTCCAGAAAACTGATACCAATCCAAGATGCCATGTGAATGCCATCACGATTCAGAATGGAAGGAGCCTTCAAACAGAGTTGAAAAGGGGTCTAAATGCTGAGGAAATCGTGGAGTTTCAGGCTGAAGAGGAGGAAACACGAGTTGCAGAGAAAGTGTCGATCGACACCACTCTGTGTCGATCGACACCAGTAGAAAACCACGACTTTTCGAGCTATGACGGAACGAAATCAACTAAGGTCAACACAAGTTTGTCAACATCATATGCCAGTGTCGATCGACACCACGAGGGCATCGATCGACACCATGCTCAGACTTCGCCAAGCACGCCTGAAGCTTCAACAAATGTAGAGGAAAGAGTGTACAAACCAAAAATACCCTATCCCCTGCCTCCCAGAAGATCTAAGCAGGAGAGAGAGGAAGCTAGATGCAAGGAGATGATTGATAAGCTTATGGTTGAGCTACCCCTAGTTGATGCAGTCAGACTTTCACCTGCATTAAGAAGATATGTCAAGAGAATGGTTGTCAATGGTGTGAGCCCTGAGGAAGGAGCATTGCTTACCAGAGAAATAAATGCAATTCTCTTGAACATAGTTCCAAGGAAGAAGAAGAAGGTGTGGGTTTCTGAACAAGTCAGTGCTATGATTCAGAGGAGGATTCCCGAGAAGCTACCTGATCCAGGAAACTTTGTGCTAGATTGCTCAATCTCAACAGGAAGGTTTCCTCGTTCTCTCTGCGATCTAGGTTCGTGTATCAACTTGATACCTTACTCTGTTGCTGTTCGACTTGGAATGACTGATTTCAAGCCAACCAGAATCTCACTTGTCTTAGCTGATCGATCAAAGAGAATTCCAGAAGGTGTTCTAGAGGATGTTCCATTGAAGATTGAAGGCTGCGTTATTCCCACAGACTTTGTGGTTTTGAAGTATGATGAAGAACCTGCAGACCCTCTTATTCTGGGAAGATCATTCTTGGCTTCAGCTGGTGCCATCATTGATGTGAGGAAAGGGAAAATAGAGCTTGACTTGGGTGATGTTGTCATGAATTTTGACATGGACAAGTTAAGGGGACCTTCCACCATCAATGGTCAATCTTTTTCGGTGGAGATTTCCATAGATGAAGGTCCAATCATGGAAAATTCGGATGACCTTACTGCTGGGAATGTCAAAGAGCTGGATACTAAAGAGCAGAAGGACAAGCTGGTTATTCAAGAGGCACTGGCTGAGAATTCTAAGAAAGTTGTGGAGCTTGAAGACTGGGGTGGAAATGATCATCTCTTCCAAACTATGAGCAGAAACGATGTTCTAATAAATGACAAGCCAATGGAGGACGACGTTTTCAGCATAGAAGCAAGGATTTCGGAGATGAACTGCAGAAAAAGTGAAGAAATTCGAGCTACTGACTCAGTGTTGATCGACACCAATGGTATCGATCGACACACACGAGAAGTCGCTTCCAATGCTGAAATTCCATCATCTTTGATCCAACAGATGTCTCCACATCCTTCTGCCCAGAAAACTCGAAGAAAGCAAAGGTATGTACTTCCTGGATTCAATTCCAAACCTCCTGGTCATCTCAATAAGCATTTAAAAGGTTCAAAAACTCTTGCACACTTATGCAAGCCACGAGATTCTCGTAGAAGGCTTGGTGTTTCCTTTGATGATTCTGCAGGAAAAAGAAGTGTCCCACCCGAAGTCAAGTCCCGCCCTGCTGCTGTTCCTCATTTCCTTGGTCGCTTCCATGCATCTACTGCATATACACCACCATGGATGAGAAGACATTCGTCTGGGAAGCATTTGATGCCACCCTCTGATCCACCAGACGTCTGAACCCCGACACAGTCAAGCTAATGACTGAAAACAAGCGCTGAGTGGGAGGCAACCCACTGTTAGGTACGTTTTTCTTTTTATTTTGTTTTGCCTTTACTTAAGTCCTAGTTTCAGTCAGTTGAAAAAGGAGACATTGGACTCGACATTGATCAGTGTCGATCGACACTACTTGGTGTCGATCGACACCACGCGCAGACAAATTTAAGTCTTCTATCTGGTCTTTTAAGTTGTTTCTAATCTTTCTTTTAGCCAACTTGGGGCTTGATAACACTGGGGACAGTGTTGTTTAAGTCTGGGGGAGGTGATTACTGACTTTGTGTTTTGTTTTGAGAGTCATTTGAGTCAGTCAAAATTTTGTTTTATTGAGTCAAAATCAGTTGGAACTTTCAGTCTTTCTAGGAACTAACCACAGGAAGTTGACACTTGAAGAACCATTGCTATAAGAGTTGATTGCAGGACTTACTAAGTAGAAAGCTGCAAGTGGAATCAGTCTAACAGGGCGAGTTCAGATCCCCTTATAAGAACTAGGTATGCGCAGAACTTGATTCCTCTTTCAGTCCGAACAGATAGGCAATTGCAGTCTCTCCTTGATCTTCCCTTGAGAAAAGAAAGAAAAAGAGTTTAAGTCTGAGAATAGTGCCTTGTCATGAGCCTGTCTCCTCACAAGGAACAATATTAGTGATGCTCTTGAACACGTCTCCTCACAAGGAACACAAGTAGAGAGTAGCACTATTCCAGAGATCCCAAAAAGAATAAGAAGAGTCAATGAAAAGATCTTAGAACACCCTGAAAATGGGCAGAAGTTGACTAAGGGAAGAGAAAATAGGGGAGCTGTATGAGAATGTCTTGTTCAGGCACTAAGGAAGGGAAAAAATCAGAAAAGTTCTATGGCATTACCAATGATAGAGTTCGATTCTTTTACCAAGGAAAGGATCTGGATTTGAACTGGGAGATTGCTAAACTTGTGGTAAGTACACTGAACATTTCCTAAGGTTGGCTCTATATCATGTGGATTCAAGAAGTGTTAATCAATGTGGCGTTTTGAAGAAGTACTCGAAAGTTCCTGTTTTCAAACTTCTACTTCATTCTAAGTTTCTGTTTTGCTTGAGGGCAAGCAAAGGCTAAGTCTGGGGGAGTTGATATATCATGGTTTTTACCCATTTTTAGACCATGATATAAGTGTTTTTATAGAGTCTTTTGGCTATTTTCGAGTCTATATAGAGTCTTTGCAGGTTCAGGTACAATTGAAGATAAATTGGAGATTTGGATGCATTTTGGAGCTTAATGGAATGAAGTCACGAAGTGATGAAGTCAAGACTGGAATTACACGCAAGGTGTCGATCGACACCATGTAGTGTCGATCGACACCAGGTTTTCCAATTTCCAGAATCGAGAAGTTTCCAGTTTTTGAAGAAAAGGAAATCTCCAAGACTTTTCCTAATCCTTTTGGGAATTGAAGACTCGTACCTGAGCCTATAAATATAGTTTTTCAGCCATTGTTTAGGCTACCACTTTTATAATACACAATAATTTTAGAGAGAGATTTTTAGAGAGATTTTAGAGAGAAGAATTTGTCTCCTTCAGAGCAAATTTGGAACTCCTTTGTTTCTATTGATTTCTTTTATGCAAACTATTTTATTCATGATGTTTTCTTTATTCACCATGTCTGAGTAGTTTGCTTGTTAGGTTTAGGGTTTTTCAAAGGTGATTGATGAATTGTTAGGTCGAATTAAATTGTTAGAATAAAATCATTAGAGTTCTTCATCTGGATTTGTGTTTAATGCTTATTCTAGCTTCGCGACCTAGAATCTGATCTTAGGTTAATTAATAGATACAAGAGTATTATTGATTGCATGAACTAATGTTAGATGAGCCAAATACCTATTCGCAAAGAGATTTGGTTTAGGGTTTTGTGAACAATTGAACCTGAACTTTAATGCTTGTTTGAATTGTTAGAATTTGTAAAGAGATTTAGAATTCTAGGGTTTAGACATAGATAATCTTCGCAGCGAGAGTTGTTTGATTTTACATTAGTGATTCGAGTTCGAGAACAGATCTTAATAATTCCTAATATTCTGTCTAGACCTGCAATTTAGATCACCTGAGAATTTCTCTGAACCTAGCGTTTCGTCTCCTGAATCTAAATCGTTTAATTGCTTTCTGTCTTTTAATTTCATAAAATTTCTTAGCTTAATTCGAAATTAGAAAACTGCTGTGTGACTATCCCTTCTCTGTGGATTCGATCCCTAAGTACTACAACTGATCTCTTAATTTGAGAGAGTTGCTTTAGGGTAAATTTGACCCATATCAAATGCTCCTTTGTCAAGGCCACTTGAAGATGGTCTTCCATAGCTAACTCCTTGATATACTCATCCGCCAACCTATCCATTGTATCCTCCCAAAAGGTTTGGCCTTCAATGGTTGGCTTCCTCAAAGCGTCTTTGATGTCATACTTGAGCACAAAGTCTTTTCCCAAGTGCAAATCAATATTTCCTTTCCTAACATCAATAATAGCTCCTGCAGTGTCTAAGAAAGGCCTCCCAAATATTAATGGATCCCTTAGTTCTTCATCCATCTCTAGGACCACAAAGTCAGTTGGGACCTCAACATTTCCAATCATGACCGGTAGATCCTCAAGCAAGCCAACTGGAAGTCTAATGGACCTATCCGCTAGCACCAGGGAGATCCTACACTCCTTGTAGCGACTGAAACCGAGTCTTCTAGCAACCGAGAGTGGCATTAGACTCACACTAGCACCAAGATCATACAAACATTGATTGAATGCCAACGGTCCCAAGGCACAAGGGAGAGTGAAACTTTCGGGATCACTTAGCTTTTTGGGAACAATTGTCCTTTGAATGATGGCACTACATTCATGAGTAAGGACTACCATTCCTTGCTACTCCTTGGTCCTTTAACAGCATCCTTGAGAAACTTGGCATATTGAGGAACTAGCATGAAGGCGTCCATCAATGGCATTGTAACTTGGATTTCGCTCATTTTCTTGTCGAACATGGCCCTATATTTCTCCACAAGTTGCTTCTTCAAGCGACCCGGGATTGGTAGCTTAGGCTTGTAGGGTGGTGGAACAAAAGGAGATGCCTTATAAGTTGTAGGTGCCTCCTTTTCCTTATCCACAATCTTCTCTTTACCCAATCTTTGAAGTACCTCACCATCAACAACTACTTTCTCATTATCTTGAAAGATCGCCCCCCGCCCCCATCTGGGTCTTCAATGTCCTCATTGTGTGGAGGTTGTCTAGGAGGTAATTCTTTACCACTTCTCAATGTGATTGCATTGACACATTGGTGAGATCCATATATTGGAGAAGTTCCATTGTTCTCCAAGTGTTGGATTTTGGAACTCAATAGGGCAAAATTTGAATTTAGGTCATTGTAAGAGCTATCTACCTTGTTGCTCATATCCTCCATCTTCTTGTTCAACTCACTTGTCCCATTGACTTGTCCTTGAAGGATTTGTTGTAGCAAGCTTCTCATGTCTAGTTCTTGGTGGAAAGGATCGTTTGGTTCTCCTTGTGGTACAAAACCTTGTTGGTAGTAGGTCTTTGGTACAAAGGTTTGTTGGTTTCCTTGCCCTTGGTAAGTTGGGTTCCAATACTGTTTGTTGAAACGCATTGGAGAGCTTTGCCCGCCAACATAGTGAAGCTCCTCTTGAGTTGCCACATGCATCCCTTGATTATGATCAAAACTGTCCATATATTCCCCAACACTATGAACCGTCTTCGAGGAAGCATGCAGTAGCTTATCCATCTTTGCATTAAGGGATTTCATCTCCCTTTGCCTTTGTTCCTCATGTGCATCCCCATTAGTTGAAGAGCCATCATCATAGTCACCATAGTTTCCATTACTTTGAGCTAAGTTCTCAATGCGCTCTAGGCCTTCTTCAACCTCTTTTCCCAAAAAGTTTTCATTGCTAGCTATGTCTAGGAGCATTCTATACTTAGGGAGGACGCCTCTGTATAAGCTGCTAAGTAGAGACTCAATTGAAAATCCATGGTGGGGGGCATTGAGTAGTATAACCCTTGAATCTTTCCCATGCTTCACAAAAGCTCTCCTTAGCCTTTTGGTTGAAACTAGAGATCGCATTCCTCAATCTTGCTGTCCTAGTGTTGGAGAAAAACTTGGCCAAGAATGCCTTCTTGCATTGATCCCAAGTAGTGATTGATCCTTGAGGTAGATTCTTTTCCCAAATGTGCGCTCTATCCCCTAGTGAGAAAGGAAATAATCTTAACTTGAATCCATCTTCAGAGATGCCACTGATGTTGGTCAAGCTACATATCCTCTCAAACTCATCCAAGTGGTCTAGAGGATCCTCCATATCCAATCCATGGAACTTATTTTATTGCACCATGAAAATCAACCCACTTTTGATCTCAAAAATGTTTTGTTGAAACGAAGGGGGAGTAATACCATGTCGAGAAGTATGAGTTTGAGGAGAGTCACCAAAACCAATGTGTGTAGGTCTCCTTGGTGGTTGTCCATTACCACCCAAACCTTGTGCATGATCAATACCCAATCTCTCAAAGCAATGTGTTTTAGTGGTGCTTGTACCTAATAAGAGAGAGAGTAGTAAACGCAAAAGAGATTAGTATTCAAAGAAAAGTAGTACTTAGTCTCAAGAAGAAGTAAAATCCTAATGCTTAAACCATATATCCAAATGGCAACGACGCCAAATTGATAAGCGGTTTCTTGGTGAGACTTAACAATTACTCAAACCCACTCTTGTCATTGTAGGTACTTGAGGGTCAATCCATATGGATATAGTTAAGACACTAGGAATGCATACAACTTCTTAATCTAAGCTATAAATAAAGGTTTGAAGTTTAACTAACAACCTAATTGATCAAACAAACCAAATCAAGCTAATTAACTACTAATCAAGATCAAAAGATTAAAACGAATCCAAGGATGGGGTTATCAATCTAAGGTGTTTGAAGAATTAATCTTTGATGCCAAACATTCACAATATAAGCTAATCCCTAGGCTTAGAACTCAATAGCTAGACTAATCCACTTTCATGGTACTAATCCCTTCATTAATCATCCTAATCAAGAACTAATTTTTATTAGTGAAAAGGAAGCTAACAAGCATTATAAAACAGTTTTAAATTACCAATAAACACCATAGACAATCACTTCCATGAGCCAGGAATGTAAATCCCTTATTTAGTTGGTTGGGGAATTTCATCAAACACCTTGTGGGTGTGAAATTCCCTAAGGCCTAATTTTAGCATGATCAAGGCTAAACTAGAATTTAGAACACTAAACAAGGAGGGAAATGGAAGAATCTAATCCTAGGCATCAAGACTAACCCTTAAAACACCCTAGATCTAACCCATCCTTAGATTCTAATGAAACTACTCACTAATTATGGTTAATCTCTTAAATCCAACGAAAGAGATAGAGATAAACATGATTAGAGAGATAGAATATGAAAGATTAAAAGAGGTAAATACTAGATTTGCATAAACTTAAAGAAATGTCTTACAAAATCACTTAGAAACCAAAAGGGAAATTTTTCTAATCAAGAACAAGAGATTAAAGATACTTAGGAAAAATTAGGTATTTTTCCTATTTATAGTGAACAGTGGACGACCCGGGTCAACCCGGAACAAACCGGATATTGATCCGGTTTAGGTCTGAAAATCGGGCAGCGTATCGAGATTGCTAGGTCGATATGCAGCTCGATACGCTGCTAAATGTTTCCTCAAAGAGTGTGTCGACCTGGTCGACACAGATGCCCGATACGCCATTCTTCAATCTTCGGATGAGATGTGTATCGACCTTAGCAGTCTGATACGAATGCCCGATACGTCATCTTCAAAACTCCGGGTGGCCTGTGTATCGAGCTATGTCGACCTTGGCAGGTCGACACCAAGATCGATACACTTCTAAAGTTTGTCTGTTTCATGTTTGGCTCCCTTCTTTTCTTCCTCCTTGTCACCCAACTCTCCAAAGGGGTCCTCAAAGCCTCCAAAGTACCTAATTAAGACTCAATATGCACAATATGAAACAACCTAAGCTAAAACTTGCTAGATTCTAATATGGATGCAATTTGGACTAAAAGTATCTAAATGAATGCATAAATGAATGCAAAGCTATCTAAAATGGGTGCTAAAACATGCTAATTTATGAGTATATCATCTGCAAAAAGAGAGCACCATGGGAATGGGTTGCGTTTGTGACCTGCAGAGTAGAGGTAGGCGTTGTGAAACAAGCCAATGTGACGTTCCCCACTTGAGATCTGAGCGAGTGTCCCATAGCCTCACGCATCCAAGCTTGTTCTTTCTCCATTTTGTCGAACCGGTCGTGCAGATCGGGTAAATCGCGAGTTGGGCTTTCTTCATCAGCCGGATTCGCGACCCCCGAGCTTTCTGGGTTAGGCGTCGACATCCCTAAGTCTCTGATACCAAATGTTAAGCCGGTGACCTAACAACAAGCCTGTGACTTGTGATAACGAGAGAAAAGGTCGAGAGAGGAAGAAAATACTTGATATTGATAGTTTAATGTTGATAAGATAAGGAAACCCTAAACATTGGGTCCGTTTAAATACTCATCTACAAATACTAAACGACAGTGTTTTGCTTATTGAATAGAAATGAAACACTCTACTTCACTTCAAGTCTTTGTCTTCCTTAGCCACTTTTACGATTGTTCCTTGCTACATACTTCCTTGCTTCTCTTCATGATCTATGTTTCTTCCTCATGAAAGCTACAGGAACTGCAAGCTTGATACATGATAACCGGTTTTTTCCGTGATCAAAAACTTTAGTATGCTCATGTCATTGCAATACTTAAGGGTCAATCCAAATTGGGGCTGAACAATACTAAGAATACACAAGCTTTATGTGAATCTAAGTGAAATCCGAATAATTGGGGGTAAATCCGAAATAAAATGATTGCAACTACAAAAATACTTGGAAAACTATTTTAAAATCCCAGGAGGGATGTCTACTAGCTATCTAAAGACTTCTAAGAACTTTAAACAAGCAACTACTAGTTTTAGAAAATCGAGATCTAAGATGCGATAAAACAGAGAAAATCTAGCTAAGGAAAAGGATTTTTGAAAACTAGAAATAAAAATCTAATGACCTTGAAACTTTACCAGGATGCGAAATACACTACTTAGGGATTTCTAAAATACTAGAAGATGCAAGAACACTACTTTACGAATTTATAAAACTATTACTCAAGGAAAAGACTACTAAATGACTTTTAAGCTAAAAGATCAAGACTTTGAACTAAAGGAAATTGATTTTGTGTTTTTAAAGGCTAAGGAAGGATTTGCGTTTGGGGATCATGTTTAAAGGGGTTCAAGTTCGAGTCTTTGGGTTTTATAAAAGTAGATCTACTCATTTCTTATGAGCTTTCTCTAGACCTTGAGAAACTAGCCTAGTTTTACCCATGGTTTGTGGTGTAAAACCTTTTCTCACTCCTTCCTCCTAACCCATTGATCGTGGTGGAAAGAAGAGGCCAGAAACGTGATGTTTAGATCTCAAACAGTGGTCTTACTAACCCCCCTCGCATCTATGGTGTGTAGGAAGGGATGAGTTAGTATCTTGGGCTTGGTTTTAAGGGATTCCCTAGAACTTTCTAGGAACAAGAAATCCCTGGAATCATAGAAGTCTTTCTCAAGATCTTCTAGCCTTAAACCCCCAAACCCAAGAAGAGACTTTGATTAAAAACTAAAGGAAACCAAAGCTCAAACCATTAAACCCCCTTAATCTCCCCAAAACGCAAAACCAAGGAGGATTACTCACTCCTCATGATCGAACCACCCACAAACATAAGTTTAGAGGGATTCAATATGTTCGGATTAAGCAGAAAAGAAGATTGAAGCAATAAAAACTAGAAATACTTGGATTAAAATCAAGAAGTACAAGGTTTTTCAAAAGAAGAAAACTTAGAACATGAAAAACTAGAGAGAGAAATGGTGGCTAGACCTAAAGGGGAAAAGATGACAATCAAAATCTCCTTGCTTGATCACAAAAGGATTAGCTGTATCCTCAAAAGTGGTCCCCCACAAAAATACAAAAAGCAAAAAGGATAAAGCAAGAAACAAGAGGATAAGGCGGCGCCTGGCGTCAGAGATCGAGCTCGGTAGTCGATCTCTTGGGTCGATCTGGAGTTGGTCGAGTAACTTTGTCGATCTCCCTACTCGATCTCCTTGCCATCCATGCGAATGTTTCGCCTCAGTCGATCTTCTTGCTCGATCTCCCGAGTGAGCTGGTCAGCTACTCGATCGTCTACTCGATCTCGTCTAGATCGAGTCCTTTGGTCCGATCTGCTCCTCGATCTCGGCTCCATTCTTCTTGTGCGAGTCCTTCTTGGTGCTTCCACGAACTCCTGAGCCATCCTCTCGAACATTCCTCAAACTCCAGCATAGATTCCCAAGCTCCAAGTACCAAATAACCTGAAAAGAATGCAAATATGCAAGGAACTATGCAAATGCATATGCAAGGAGTTCTAGGACCTAAAATGTTGTAAATGATGCAAACTAGGCTACAATGCAGGATTTATAGATGAAAACCTATCCTAAATGCAAGCTAAATATGCGAAATATGAGAGTATATCAACTCCCCCAAACTTGCCTTTTTGCTTGTCCTCAAGCAAACAAAGACTAATAAGGGAGAGAGGTTTGAAAGTGGGAGCTCAACATCCAAGATTGTAAATAATAATAATCAACTCAACATCCTAGTTACTAATTCTAAGATGCATGTGAATCTATTCTACTCCAAAAGAGTTAGCCCATTTCGACACTCAATTGCACTAAGAATTTAATCTAAACAAGTCTCCCTATCAAGCCAACTCTTGAACATTCATTAAGCGTGAAACCGTGAATCATGACATTGCAAGGAAAGTAAATTCATTTGGTTTAAGGGACAGGGCTTTGAGATAAGAATGATCTCAATTCATCCGGTTTTGCATTTAAGTAAGGGTGACACTCAAGAAAGATTGAACCATATGCATAATGCTAAAGGTTAGAAACAAAGGATGCATACAAGCATAGACTTTCATCTACCCAAAATTCTATCAATGATCCTATACCCCTCTCATTTATCTTTTGCTCACTCAACCCTCTAGAATCTACCCTTTCCCAAGGCTTTTCATGCCTTGCTAAACCCTTTTGAATTTGCAAATACATTTCTTTCTTTTAAAGCACTAGGGGGAACTTTTTTCCAACTTAAGCGAATGGAGTAGTCTTCAAAACAACTTAGCTCTCTTTTTTTTTTCTCTAGGCAGCCTTATATTATATATTTTTTTTCTTTGGCCTTTTGGCTCTTTTGATTTCTTAAGACCACCTAGCAATAATTTTTTTTTTCTTTGAGCTATTCTTCTTTTACAAACCAAGACTCTCCATTTCAAACCATGTTTTCCCCTTATTCTTGCCAAATCCTTCATCCAACTCTTTCTTTACAGACTTTCCCACAATCAACAAGTACGACCTCGGCCAATCAAACCCCCAAATCCTAAGCCTAAAGCTAACCTCAAAATGCAAGTTTAGAATCTACATGAAAACCTATACTTGTCGTCCCAAACCTAACACTTTATGCTAGGTTCAATCGAAATAAGGCCTCACAAGAAATCACACAAGAACAATTGGCTTCAAAGGAGGTAAGGTTTGGTAGGGGTTCTACTTGAGCTAGCAAGAGGGTGGCAAAATGAGAAAGAAAGCTCAAGTATTTTAATCCATGAATTTACTTCCAATGCAAGCATGATAATTAAAAATTCAAATTCGGTTTAAGTGTTTAGAGTTGGCTTATCAATTTCAAGACCTATTTCAACCAAAAACTAGTGACAAAAGAGGCGGTCCAAGCATGGTTCTTCCTTACTTTCAATTCTATTCACAAGCATCAAACAATTAAGAACTAGGATGTTGAATTGATTACAAAAGTCTAACAATCTACAAGGATTTTGCTCATCATTGCTCCCTATGCATATGCAAACATCCTAAATGATAAAATTCTAGACTCAATCCTAAAATGTAAATGCAAGCTACATGAATTTTTTTTTGAAATTTTTGAAATTTTTCTGATTTTTTTTTTAATTTTTTTATGCACTTAGATGAGACTCAAGTATGCAAACACAAAATAAGATCCAAATAAAAACATGTCAAAGCACAAACACTCTCCCCCAAACTTGAATGACAACGTCTCGGTGTCACACAAGCCTAAGAGAGAGCAAACACACAATGCAAAAGAAAATATAAAAAAAATGCGTGGTATATACAATGGATGTTGTTTGGGTACCTCAATCCTGCGAAGTAGAGGAGGAGGTTTGTGACGTGGAGTCTATGGAGATGGGGATTGTTGTTGTGCTCCCAAACGCCATGTAGCACTCATCATCCGGGGGTAGGAATTCGAGTCCTTCTAGACTGTTTATTAGCATATCGTGGGGGCTTGGAAGGATGTAAGCTTTTCCCTTGTTTTGTTTATTCTTGAAGTAATAAGCAAACGTGTTTGGAGCTGGTGGGGGTCCAAAGAAACCCTTGGCGAGCATGTAGGCATGATCCATGTATGTCCTCTCGGTGCATGCTTGAAAGAATGAGAGGTCCACTCCCGCTTTCTCGAAAAGGGGAGTTAGAAATCCCCCTATGTTGATGGAACATGATCTTGACCTTCTGACCATTCCCTTGTAGTCCACCAATGAGGCAGCTATGATGCATCCGTAGTTGACGTCTTGGCCAAAGTTATCATCCACCGGGTCTTCGTCATTGCCCGTGATCCATTCCTCGTCCCACAAGACTTCTTTTACGCCCTCGTAGAGAAAGCTAAGCTCCTTCTTCCCTACTGTTGATTCCCATATCTTCCCCGCAATGGTGTTGGCTAGGAGCTGCAGCGTGTATCGAAGCAAAGGATTCCTAGCTTCTTCAATTTTGGATTCGTCATTCCTAAGGTTTCCTTCACCGATTAGATCCCACAATGTCTTGGCCGACTCGAACTGCGGAAACTCGACTAGAGAGGCGTCGGGATTGAGTTGGTAAGCCTCGCAGATGTCAGCAGCAGTTAGGTTGAAAACGTTTCCCCGGACCTTGAACGTCATGCGACCCGTTGGGGGAGTTGGTGATCTCGGGTCGTCGTATGCAAATTCCATTGTGGATAGGAAATGCAAGGTCACCTCCGGATAGGTCGGACAGTCCATGGTAGACAACATGTCAAGTTCCATGTTGTCGAGCAACTCATCGAAGGAACCGAGGAGTCCAATGCTCTCCAAGAACGTTCGACTTGCAAATCTTGTAGGTCCAAAGCTCCTTTTCTTGAGCCGCATGCGAGTTCTCTTTTCTTCTTCGGTCCACACCAAGAGTCCCGCTTGTGGAGAGTAGCCGAATGTTGACGCCATTGTACCTGAAAATTAAAAGCTCACAAGAAGAATAAGGAGATGGTAGATATCAAAATTATGATCAAGAAATTAAACCTTATGCAATAATACCAAGATTTTGTGATAAATAGAGGAGATGCCATAAGATTTAGATGAGGTTTTAGCTTAATCACAAGAGATTTTCCAGAATATCTCCTAAATCTTAGATACCTCTTAAAGAAAATACAATCTCAACACCCAATCCCCACAATTCTAACAATTAGCAATTTCAACAATAATATCAAAATACCTTAAGACAATTGCTACAAGGATTATTGAAGAAAAGCTCTTGTCAAAACCGAATTGCACTCCTCTCAATAAAAGAAAATTTCGGAAAATGAGATTGAAATACAAATGAGAAGAGTGTGAAGGCAAGGTCTTTATAAAGGGTGAGAGACAAAAATTCTTGGAATAATGCACATGCAAGAAATCTTGTGAAATGTGGTCAAAGCTCAACCACCATGGTCAAAGGTGTCAGCTTTGACCAAGATTCAAATTCAAAATTGGGGGGGGGGGGGAAAGAGAAAGAGTGGGAAATTTGAAAACTTACCTCGGCATGAGATCGAGTCACAATGGTCGATCTGGACCTCGATCTCATGCCTGTCTTGTCCGAGATCGATCGGCTTACTCGATCTGAATTGAATCAAGCCGCAGATCGAGCTTCTTAGTAGATCGTGAGGTTGCCCCTGCAGGAGATCGAGTAATTCAGTCGATCCACACCCCGATCATAAGTTCAGTGTCAACACGTGGGTGGGTCATCCTCTCGAAATCGACTGATCCACTCGATCGTCCTATTCGATATCTTCTAGATCGAGTGAGATCTCTCGTTTTCCTAACCCGATCTCGTAAAGATCGAGCCATACTGGGCCGATATGTCACTCGATCTATCTACTCTTTTCTCCCTTCCTTGCCATTTGGTTTATTTAAGATCAAGATCCCTGGTTCCTAATCCTTCTTGCCTGAAAACATAAACATAAAAGCATAAAATTGAACTAGAAATATATACAATGATAGCCATGGGATTGCCTCCCAAGTGCGCTTTTGTTTAACGTCGTTTAGCTCGACTTTCCTTACTCCCTTAGCGTGGAGCTCGGTCGGTTGGAGTGGGGATGGACGGGGTAGAGCTTATCTCTGGCTGAATCTCAACAGTGTAGATAGTGTTCATCATTTCTATCACCTTGCCCTTGTCTCTCCCGATTAAGTCATGCGGAAGTAAGAATCTTGCCTTTGCGAACGGTTTCGTACTACCTTTACTCTTGACCTTGTAGAGTATGGAGTCATCCTTGATCTCCAATGGATGCAAGCTCAAGGTGTCAGGTGGTGGTTGGCTGTATCCGGATCCTCTCTTATCAGCCTCAAAGAGAAACTTGAGGGTCTTCCTCTTTATCCTTCTCTCCCTAGGTACTATCTCCGGGTGAGCTTCTTTCTTCTCACCATTGATAAGCTCCAGCAGACCCTTCTGATGTGGTTCCTCCTTCCCTCTGATATTGTCTTCAAGACTGATCATTTCCCTCGTGGAGACCGAGAAACAAGAACCCCATCCAATCTCATCCTTGCCCTTCAAGGCAATGGGCTGCGCCTTTTTCCCAAGTGAGTCAGCTTGGGCGTGACCTTCTTTCTTAGTAAGACCTCCTCTGTCCATCAGGGCGTTCTCATCCTCTTCTGGATTCACCTTTCTCGTGATGCCAACTTGGAAAGCTTGACCGTTGATAGTCGGCTTTTTCAAGCCATCCTTTGTAGTGAACTCAAACTTTGCGCCTTTTCCCAAGTGTAGGGAGATCTTTCCGTGCTTTACATCAATCACTGCTCCTGCTGTAGCCAAGAACGGCCTTCCCAATACAAGGGGGTCTTCGTCCTCCTCATCCATTTTCAAGACAAAAAAATCTGATGGGACGGTGATACCATTGATTTTCAAGGGGAGGTCTTCAAGCACTCCCTTTGGCAGCCGTGTGCTTCTATCGGCTAGGACTAGGGACATGTTGCATTCCTTGAAGTCTGTGAAACCCAGCTTCCTTGCAGTGGAGTAGGGCATCAGGTTAATGCTTGCTCCCAAGTCGCAAAGGTTGTTTTCAAACTTCAAGTCACCTATTGCGCATGGGAGTGTGAAAGATCCGGGGTTTCCGAGCTTCTTTGGAGTTTTCTCCTTGTGTGTGACCACATTACACTCGTGGCTGATAGCTGAGATATCCTCGCTGTCTTTCACCTTTTTAGCAAGTGTGTCTTTCAAGAACTTAGCATACTTCGGCATCATGGCTAAGCAATCAACCAATGGTAGCTTCAGCTCCACGTTTCTCAAATGCTTTTCAAACAAGGCTCTTTGCTTCTCAATCAGCTTCTTCTTGAAACGTCCAGGGAATGGAAGTTTGGGTTTGTATGGTGGGGGTATGAAAGCTTGTTCCTCCTTGCTAACTTCCTCAACCTTTTTCTCCAAAACCGCTTCTTTCCCTTTATTTGACCTTGCAATGTAGACATTGTCAAAGGTGATCTCTTGATCATTCTCTCCCTCTTGAACTACAATGTCCTCATTGTCTTTTACCCCAGACCGTGGTGCTATCTCTTTGCCACTCCTTAGAGTTATAGCATTGATATACTCCTTTGGATTTGTCTCACTTTTCCCGGGTAGGCTAACTTGGCCGCTAGAAGAGGCTTTTCCTTTTTCTAACTGACGAAGCCTGTTGTTGATGTTGGTTATCTGTGTAGATACCTCAGTGAGAGATGAATCTAGCTTGTTGTTCTTATCCACAAACTTCTGGTTGTTAGATGTCTGCCCTTGTAGAAGCTGTTGGAACATAACTTGTACCGGATCTTGTGGTGGAGCTTGCACTTGCTGCTGTTGAGGGGCAAAACCTGGTGGGTAGCTCTTGTTCCCTTGCTGCTGTTGACCTTGGAAGTTACCTTGCCTTGGCCCTTGATAGCCATTGTTCTGCACGAAACCTCCTTTGTTGAAAGGAACAAACTGTTTTCCTTGTGTAGGAGGGTAGACTTGGTCCTTTGGATTTTCCACATTGGTGTTTCGGTATGAGAGGTTGTTATTGCCTTGGAACCGCTGGACATACCCCTGTGGCTTGTTGTAGTCTACCCATTTTGCCTCTTCAAACTCTTCTTGAGTTCCTTCCTCATACACATTCAAGCCTTCTTCAACAAAATGAACATGTTTCTGATTTTGGAGCATCATCTTGTCGATCTTTTCATGAAGTGACTTGAGTTCCTTTTTTTGTGAATCCAGCTCTGTACCCCTTGGTTCTCGGTCATAGTCTTCAGAGTATTTACCATCACTCAGTGCCAAATTCTCTATCAACTCCATGCCCTCGGTTACCTCTTGTCCCAAGAAGTTCTTTTTGCTTGCGGTATCAAGGAGCAAGCGAATCTTTGGCAATGCACCTCGGTAGATTGTGCTGAGTAGGGTCTCTTCTGAGAAACCGTGGTGAGGACAAGCTATGGTATAGTCCTTGAATCACTCCATTGCTTCACTGAATGTTTCATTCTGCCTTTGGGCAAAACCGCTTATCTCGCTTCTAAGTCTTGCTGTCCGTGTTGAGGAGAAAAACTTGGACAGGAAGGCTTTCTTGCAATCAGCCCATGAAGTAATAGTGCCTTGTGGAAGAGTCTTCTCCCAATGGCGAGCCTTGTCCCCAAGAGAGAAAGGGAACAACCGAAGTTTGAAGCTATCCTCGGGGATACCATTTATCTTGATCATCCCACATACTTGTTCAAAGTTGTCCAAGTGCTCTAGAGGATCCTCCAATGCAAGGCCATGGAACTTGCTGTTCTGAACCATTGAGATGAAGCCTGGCTTGATTTCAAAGTTGTTGTTTTGAACAGCTGGTGGTGTAATGCCGAACCTATTGGTGTGTGTGTTTGGTGCATCACCCGCACCAATGATTCGTGGCATCCTCTGAGCGTGGTGAGGGTTTCCATTGCCCCTACCATCTTGAGTATGTTGTGGACGAGCCTCTTCCTGGTCTTGATCAGCCATGACTTGTTCAACAATACCCGGTTGCTCGGTTTCCTCACAAACTTGCCCTTTTTCTTTCTCTCGTCTCAAACGTGCACTCCCAAGTAGATGAATGTTGTCCAAAGGTTGTAACAGATTGTTGTCACCTCTAGAACGCAGGTTCATGTACCTGAGATTACAATGAGCAACAAAGAGAAATCAGTATCCACAAAGTAAAAAAAAAAAAAAAAAAACTTAGTCTCCACTAAGCTTGAAATCCTAATAGGTTCAAACAATCCCAAAATTTGGCAACGGCGCCATTTTGATAACCGGTTTTTTCCGTGATCAAAAACCTTAGTATGCTCATGTCATTGCAATACTTAAGGGTCAATCCAAATTGGGGCTGAACAATACTAAGAATACACAAGCTTTATGTGAATCTAAGTGAAATCCGAATAATTGGGGGTAAATCCGAAATAAAATGATTGCAACTACAAAAATACTTGGAAAACTATTTTAAAATCCCAGGAGGGATGTCTACTAGCTATCTAAAGACTTCTAAGAACTTTAAACAAGCAACTACTAGTTTTAGAAAATCGAGATCTAAGATGCGATAAAACAGAGAAAATCTAGCTAAGGAAAAGGATTTTTGAAAACTAGAAATAAAAATCTAATGACCTTGAAACTTTACCAGGATGCGAAATACACTACTTAGGGATTTCTAAAATACTAGAAGATGCAAGAACACTACTTTACGAATTTATAAAACTATTACTCAAGGAAAAGACTACTAAATGACTTTTAAGCTAAAAGATCAAGACTTTGAACTAAAGGAAATTGATTTTGTGTTTTTAAAGGCTAAGGAAGGATTTGCGTTTGGGGATCATGTTTAAAGGGGTTCAAGTTCGAGTCTTTGGGTTTTATAAAAGTAGATCTACTCATTTCTTATGAGCTTTCTCTAGACCTTGAGAAACTAGCCTAGTTTTACCCATGGTTTGTGGTGTAAAACCTTTTCTCACTCCTTCCTCCTAACCCATTGATCGTGGTGGAAAGAAGAGGCCAGAAACGTGATGTTTAGATCTCAAACAGTGGTCTTACTAACCCCCCTCGCATCTATGGTGTGTAGGAAGGGATGAGTTAGTATCTTGGGCTTGGTTTTAAGGGATTCCCTAGAACTTTCTAGGAACAAGAAATCCCTGGAATCATAGAAGTCTTTCTCAAGATCTTCTAGCCTTAAACCCCCAAACCCAAGAAGAGACTTTGATTAAAAACTAAAGGAAACCAAAGCTCAAACCATTAAACCCCCTTAATCTCCCCAAAACGCAAAACCAAGGAGGATTACTCACTCCTCATGATCGAACCACCCACAAACATAAGTTTAGAGGGATTCAATATGTTCGGATTAAGCAGAAAAGAAGATTGAAGCAATAAAAACTAGAAATACTTGGATTAAAATCAAGAAGTACAAGGTTTTTCAAAAGAAGAAAACTTAGAACATGAAAAACTAGAGAGAGAAATGGTGGCTAGACCTAAAGGGGAAAAGATGACAATCAAAATCTCCTTGCTTGATCACAAAAGGATTAGCTGTATCCTCAAAAGTGGTCCCCCACAAAAATACAAAAAGCAAAAAGGATAAAGCAAGAAACAAGAGGATAAGGCGGCGCCTGGCGTCAGAGATCGAGCTCGGTAGTCGATCTCTTGGGTCGATCTGGAGTTGGTCGAGTAACTTTGTCGATCTCCCTACTCGATCTCCTTGCCATCCATGCGAATGTTTCGCCTCAGTCGATCTTCTTGCTCGATCTCCCGAGTGAGCTGGTCAGCTACTCGATCGTCTACTCGATCTCGTCTAGATCGAGTCCTTTGGTCCGATCTGCTCCTCGATCTCGGCTCCATTCTTCTTGTGCGAGTCTTTTTTGGTGCTTCCACGAACTCCTGAGCCATCCTCTCGAACATTCCTCAAACTCCAGCATAGATTCCCAAGCTCCAAGTACCAAACAACCTGAAAAGAATGCAAATATGCAAGGAACTATGCAAATGCAGATGCAAGGAGTTCTAGGACCTAAAATGTTGTAAATGATGCAAACTAGGCTACAATGCAGGATTTATAGATGAAAACCTATCCTAAATGCAAGCTAAATATGCGAAATATGAGAGTATATCAAGATTGAGAGAGAAAAAGCAATCATAAATAAAGGCATAAATGACTTTACGAGATATAAAGTAAGAGAGAGAAATTGGCGGCTGAAAAAAACTAAATATAGTATTATTAATACCCATCCAATGGTATTACTCTAAAATTAATGCTCATCGTTAGATCAACTTCTTTACCAAATTGGAAGGGTTCGTATCAAAGTAATACAGTATGAAGCTCGGAGCAATGAAAGCTAAACATACAGATAAAACTAAAAACTGACTCTGATGACGAACTTAGAAATTATTCAAACAAGAATAATTTAATGCTTTGACCAGAAATGGTTGAATCCACTAAAGTAAATACAATCATTACAGAATCTAGCGGTGTAAAAAGAATCTTTAATTACGTTTTCAAAGCTATAAAATAAGAGAAGGAGCAAATATCAAGACATTTCCTAGTATCCTACCATTCACACGACACATTTCTCTTTACTTGTCATTTTAACACAGTTCTAGAGCTATAAAACAAGAATAATTCAATGCTTCGACCAGAAATGGCTGAACTCACTGAAGTAAATACAATCATTACAGAATCAAGAGGTGTAAATAGAGACGTTAAACACGGTTTCAAAGCAATAAAACAAGAGGAGGAACAAAGATCAAGGCAGATCCTAATTTCCTATAATTCACATGACACATTTCTCTCTACTTGTCATTTCAACTCATTCCTTTGTTCTTTCTATTGTAAACACTCTGAATTTTTAACATTATAGTCATTTACTTCTATTTTTGGTGTATTTCTCTCATTGTACTGGGTCAGATACGGTTTGACACATTCTTTGAGCTCAGTTTTTTGTGAATTTCTCGATAAAGCCATTCATATCTTTGTTAATCAATGATGAACTAGACGCTTTAAGTTATTTTTATTTACAAATCTTGACCGTTGTAGTTTATACTACAATAGTGTGGCGCGATAAAGGAAGGGGATTGGCAAGTCTAACATCACCACAAATGTATCAATGGTAGAGCAATCTTTCTACCAATCCAAAGGATCATCCTCACACTCTAGAAAATGTGTAAGAAGAGAGTATGATGAAAATGCATATTGTGAAGCTCATGAAAGGAGCGTTCATAGCACAAAAGATTACTGGAATTTGAGAAACATTCTCATTGAGATGTATCTCGCCGGCGAATTCGGTGACCAAGTCCCACCACCAATTAAGACCGAGATTCTTAGTCAAGATCAATAAACTTTATTCAAAGAGAAAGTCTCGGAAAAAGTATTAACTCATTAACACGTTCTTCTGAACGACACTCTACGAAG
Source organism: Alliaria petiolata (assembly GCA_020283515.1). NCBI lineage: Eukaryota > Viridiplantae > Streptophyta > Magnoliopsida > Brassicales > Brassicaceae > Alliaria > Alliaria petiolata. The sequence continues at coordinate 55,369,827 of JAHZTW010000002.1, forward strand.
ATCATTTTCAATGAAAACGACGCTCGTGGTCTCAATAGGCCACACGACGATACACTTACTGTAACTGTTGACATCAGCGGTCATGAGATCAATAAGGTCTTGATCGACACAGGCAGTACAGTGAACGTAATTTTTCTCAGAACACTAGAGCGGATTAACATCCCAAACTTTAGGGGATTGTCTGAAAGATTTTCTGGTTTTACTGGAAGCTATGTCCTTACGATGGGATCGATACTTTTGCTTATAGAAACCCACGACATAACAAAAACTATGGAGTTTGTTGTGGTAGAAGGGAAATCAGTTTACGATGCAATCTATGGCACCCCATGGATTTGTATTATGAAGGTTGTACCATAAACTTATCATCAATGTGTTAAGATCCCTTCCCTGGGACAAACGATCACATTAGAAGGAAGCCATAAAACAGCAAGATCTTGTTACATGGCCTACCATAAGCTTAAAGCTAAGAATAAGACCGTGAGCATGGTCAACCTAAACAATGAAGAATTCACCAATAATGACCCACCAATTCGGGATGAAGTGGATTCAGTTCCGATTGACAAACTTGAAGCAGATAAGTGTGTTAATATCAGTGCGATACTGGAAGAACCTCTTAGAAGGGAACTGATTAACCTTCTAAGAGAGAACAAGAAGACCTTTGCATGGACGGCCCAAGATATCCCGAGCATTCCAATCAAAATCATTTCTCACGAACTCAACGCGGACAAATCTTTCAAACCAATATAGCAAAAAAAAAGAAAGCTAGGACCATAAAGGTCGATAGTCGTCAATGACAAAGTGGAACAACTCTTAAAAATAGTTCAATCCGCGAAGTGAAGTACCCTGAATGGCTGGCTAACCCCGTGGTGGTTAGGAAGAAATATTGGAAGTGGAGAATGTGTGTCGATTTCACTGATATGAATAAGACATGCCAAAAAGATAGCTTTTCACTATCACACATCGACCGACTGGTGGAGGCCACAACCGGACACGAATTCTTGTCCTTTATGGATGTCTTCTCCTGTTACAATCAAATATTGATAAACCCAGAAGACCAAGAAACATTTCTTTTATCACTGATCGAGGTATTTATTACTACAAAGTTATGTCGTTCTGGCTGAAAAATGTTGGGGCGACATACCAATGACTAGTAAACTGAATGTTTTCCGCTTAGATCGGAAAGATGATAAAGGTTTATATCGACGACATGATGGTTAAATTCATCGAAGATCATTCTCATATTGAGCACCTACGAGAATGTTTCACAGTCTTGAATCACTTCGGGATGAAGATGACCCTACAAAAGGCACATTCGCATTTACGTCGGGAGAATTCTTGGGGTACTTAGCTACCGAAAGAAGAATCAAAGCAAACCCCGCCCAGGTAAACGCATTTCTCAGAATACCATCACCCAAAACAAAAAGAAAAGTTCAACGGCTTACTAGTAGGATTTCCGCGTTAAATAGATTCATATGGAAGTCAACCGACAAATATTTACCTTTCTACCAACTATTGAAATATGGAGTGAAGAATGGCAGAAGGCATTCAAATCATTGAAGAAATACTTAACATAACCACCAGTTCTATCCAAGCCCCTAAACGGCAAACCCTTATATTTGTACATTTTGGTGTTCGTCGCAACCGTTTTTGGAGTATAAATCCGAGAAGATCGAGGAGTGCAAAAACCGATGATTTACGTAAGTAAAATTCTGGCTGATGCCGAAACTAGATATTCAATAATAAAAAAAATTGGCGTTAGCCGTGGTAGTATCTGCCAGAAAATTAAGACCATATTTTCAGTCTCACACGATCGTCGTAACGATGACATAACCAGTTGATATACTCATAAATTAGCATATTTTAGCATTCATTTTAGATAACTTTGCATGTTCTTTTGCATTCATTTAGCCACTTTTAGTCCCATTTGCATCCATATTAGAGTCTAGTGAGTTTTAGCTTAAGATGTTGCATATTTGTACATATTAAGTCCTTATTAGGTGTCTTGGAGGCTTGGAGGGCCTTATGGAGTGATGGATGACAAGGAGGAAGAGGAGAAGATGGTCAAACAAGAAGCAGATGAGTTTTAGAAGTGTATCGACCTTGGTGTCGAGCTACCAAGGTCGATATGGCCTGGCAGAAAGGACGAGAGGAGCGTATCGGACGTTTGTATCGAGCTACTAAGCTCGATACAAGGCCCATCCGGAGAAAATTCGCGAGCATATTGGGCATTTGTAGCAAGCTCGATACAAACCTCAGCCGAAAATCAAGCCTGGCGTATCGAGCTTTATGTCGAGCTACCAAGCTCGACACGGTCCTTGAAGAATTTTTTTAGCAGCGTATCGAGCTGCATAACGACCTAACAAGCTCGATACGCTGCCCGATTTTCAGACTTAAACCGGGTCAATACCCGATTTGTTCCGGGTTGACCCGGTTCGTCCACTGTTCACTATAAATAGTAAATGGCCTAAATTTTCCTAAGTATCTTTTAATCTTTTGTTCTTACTTAGAAAACCTTTCTTTTTGGTTTCTAAGTGATTTTGTAAGACATTTATTTGAGTATATGCAATTTAGTACTTATCTTTCTTAATCTTTCATATCTATCTCTCTAATCATATTTATCTTCATCTCTTTCATAGGATTTGAGGGTCTAAACATGATTAGTGAGTAGTTTCCTTAGGATCTAGGGATGAGTTAAATTTAGGGTGTTTCAAGTGTTGATCATGATGTCTAGGATTAGATTATTTCATTTCCCTCCTTGTTTAGTGTTCTAAATGCTAGTTTAGCCTTGATCAAGCCAAAACTAGGCCTTAGGAAATTTTCCACGCACAAGGTGTTTGTTGAAATTCCCCAACCAACTAAACAAGGGATTTACATTCCTAGCTCATGGAAGTGATTGTCTAGGGTGTTTATTGGCATTTTAGAACTGTTTCATAATGCTTGTTAACTTATTTTTCACTAATGAGAGTTAGTTCTTGATTAGGATGATTAATGAAGGGATTAGTGACATGGAAGTGGATTAGTCTTGTTTTGAGTTCTAAACTTAGGGATTAGCATATATTGTGATTGATTGACATCAAAGATTGATTCTTGGAACACCTTAGATTGATAACCCCATCCTTGGATTCGTTTTAGTCATTTGATAATCTTGCTTAGTAGTTAATTAGTCTTTGTTTACTTGGTTTGATTACTTAGATTGATAGTTAACAACAAACCCTTTTATGCTTGCTTAGATTAAGGAGTTTTATGCATTCCTATTGTCACAATAACACCCAATTGGATTGATCCTCAAAGACCTACAATGACATGAGTGGGCTTGAGTAATTGCTTTGTTAGGCTCAAAAACCTACTTATCACTAGTCTGTTCCATTCTGCATGGGATGCGCCAATATGAAATATTGATTAAGTGGGCAATCGAACTCAGCGAGAGTACTGATCTCGAACCACGATAAAATCTCAAGTGCTGGCTGATTTTATAATCGAACTTGCCTTTGAAGATAAGGAAACGTCAGATCCAAATAAAAGATGGATGCTACACGTTGAAGGAGCTTCATCAAAAAGTGGCTCCAGAGTGGAAATTCAACTAGTGTCTCCCAACGGGAAAACTATAGAACAATCTTATAGGTTAAAATTCAACGTCCAACAACGAAGCTGAATATGAAATATTGATCGCCGGAATGAGATTAGCACAAGGAGTCGGAGCTAAAGACGTGGATGAATTTTCCGACTCACAACTTGTTGCAAATCAATTCAGCAGTGAGTATGAAACAAATGATGGATGAATGAGCGCTTTGATATATTATAGTTTTTACCCGTTTTTGGACCATGATATAAGTGTTTTCATAGAGTCTTTTGTTAGTTTTAGAGTCCTATTAGAGTCTTTACAGGATGGAGAGCATATGGAACATTTTGGAGCATTTTGGAGAAGCAGCCGAAGTGATGAAGTCGAAAGAGTAGATTTACACGCAAGGTGTCGATCAACACCATATGTGTCGATCGACACCAATGAAGACCGACACATTGTTCGAATTTCCATCAGAAAAAGGAAATCATCCAAGTTTGAAGAATTACAAGTCTGCCCCTGGACGAAAAATCCTCTTCTATAAATAGTTTTCAGGCATTGTTTAGCCAAACACCTTATCATTATTTTCTGTTTTTGAGACTTAGAAAGAGATTGATCCTGAGCTTTTGGGGAGACAATTCTAACTCATCTGAGTCAGATTTCGAACCCCTGTATCATTCTCTATTTTTTTTATGCAATTTATTTCAGCCATGATTTGTGTTTGCATAATTATGTCTGAGTAGTTTGTTAGTTAGGTTAGGGTGATTTAGGGTTTGATGAAGAGTTTGTAGAATCATTAGAATTATTAGGGAGATCAATTGGATCTTCACCTTGATTTGAACTTAACTTGATTTTCTGAATTGATCACTTAGAAATCAAACCTTAGGTTATTTAATAGATGCGAGAGCATTATTAGTAACTTGAACTAATCATAGGTGAGCAAAATATCTATTCGCAAAGAGATTTGGTTTAGGTATTTTGTGAACAAATCGAACCTGTTCTTATTGCTTGCCTTAATTGTTTAATTTCGCAAAGAGATTTGGGATTTAGGAATCTAGGCATAGATAACTTCTGCAACGAGAGTTGATTGGTTTTAACTTAGAGTTTCGAGTTCTAGACGTTTCTTAATAAATTCCTAATAAACTTAGATTCTGCATTCTTGGATTCAACCTGATAATTACCCTTGCCTAGCGCCTTAATCTCCTGAACTTTAATCCATCTTAATCTTGTTTACTTATTTCGCCTAGTTGCATTTATTTACTTAATTATTATTCGACCTAGCATAATCTGAATTTAGAAACCTTAGTGCAACATCTACTTCCTTTGGGATTCGATACCCCTTATACTACGATTGCATTTGCTGTGCACTTGCAGTAGTTTTATTAGGGTAAAACCTGAGCCCTATCAAGTTTTTGGCACCGTTGCCGGGGAAGTACGGAATCTAGTACTAGGATTTTCACTAGGTTTTGTTTGTATTTTTGTTACTAATTTAGTTTCTTATCTTTGGTTTCAGGTGCATGCCCAGTACCAGAAGCAATAAGGAGAAGGAACTTGTCGCACTGAACCAAGAGCTCGGCCGTTTGGAACGTACGAACCGCAAGACTGCTCGAGTGTCGATCGACACCACTAGCATCGATCGACACCCTGCGCAGACGAAAATGGCTGAGACTGTGGTTGTGATACGCGACGCGGAAGGCAACTTAACCGACCTACAAGGCAATAGAAGGAACACACAAGGACAGAGACTTGATGTGGCTGGTGCCATCATCGTCGATCCAGCCATACAAATCGCCAATGAAGAAGTTGGACGTGGAAGAACACTTGGCGAGTACAACCGTCCAGACCAGTTCTATGCCAAAAGAGCTGCGATCCGTCCTCCTGCATTTCAGAGGAACGACTTCGAGCTGAAGCCAGCTTACTTCACACTGGTGGCTCAGCATCCCTTCCATGGACTTCCTAATGAGCATCCGATGGACCACATTGAGAGATTTGAGGACCTCGCATCAAGCATCAAGGCTAATGGAGTGACATGATTATCTCTTCTGCAAGCTTTTCCCTTACTCGCTTGCTGGAGATGCGTCATATTGGCTGAAGCAGCTTGATCCAGGATCCTTGACCACTTGGGAAGATACAAAGAATGCATTCTTATGCAATTTCTTTGATGATGCGAGATCAGAGGAGCTGAGGACGAAGATCACCACATTCTCCCAAGGACCTACCGAAGCATTCAAAGCTTCTTGGGTGCGTTTCAAAGCTTACCAAAGAGATTGCCCACACCACGGGTTCAGCGAGCCATAGCTTATCGGTATCTTTTACCGAGGGATCGATTGGAGATACCAGATGGCTTTAGACGCTGCAAGCAATGGCAACTTCAACACCAGATACCCAGCTGACGCGGTGGTGCTTATAGATAATTTGGCCTCTTGTAACAGCACCAAGAATGCAGACTTTGAGAGAAGACAACAAGCTGGTGCAAATGAAGGAAGCCAAATTGCCGAGGTCAACAAGAAGCTGGACAACGTACACAATCTCTTGGTGGGGAAGAAGCAAGTCAATTTTGCTAATGAAGTGGAGACATTCGAGCCTAGTGAAGAAGAGGACGTCAACTACATCAACGGAGGTGGTTTTCAAGGCCAACGTTATGGGAACCAGCAAGGAAACAGAAGCTTCGCTGGGAATTATCAGAAGAGTTCCTTCACAGGAAATCAAAACTCTTCTGGTTATACTCAAAAGCTTCCATTCCAGAACAGCAACAACGGTTACACAAGGAGCTATGGAAATTCATCTTACCAGAAACCTCCTGCTCAAGACAACAAAATGGAGGCCATGCTAGAGCAGATCTTGGAAGGACAACAGAATTTGACAGTGAATTTCAATGGCAAGATTGATTCACTGTATCAGGACCTAAATGGAAAGATTGAGAGCTTGAACTCTCACATGAAGAAGCTAGATGTTCAAGTTGCTCAAACTGCAGAAGCTGTTAACAGGCAAGAAGGATTCCTTCCAGGGAAGACTGATACCAATCCCAAACGCCATGTGAACGCTGTCACATTGAGGAGTGGGAAGAACCTTCAGCCTGTGCAGAAGAGAGGGCTTAGTGTTGAAGAATTCGAAGAGCTTGAAAATGTAGAAGATGCTGCGGAGCCAGTGTCGATCGACACTACTGTGTGTCGATCGACATCCACAGAGATGAACGACAAATCAGACGAACCTGAACCAGACGCAAAGGCTTCAGGTTCACGACCAAGTGTCGATCGACACCAGGAGGGTGTCGATCGACGCTCTTCGCAGACAACACCAATACAGCCCAAGACCACGAAAATTGCTGAAGAAAAGGTCTACAAGCCGAAGATCCCTTTCCCCTTGATACCAAAGAAGTCTATGAAGGAGCTACTTGATGCTAGATGTAAGGCTATCATGGATAGACTAGTGGTTGAAATCCCCTTGATGGATGCCATTAGAACTACTCCAGTGATAAAGAGATACTTGAATTGGATGATGACAAAGAACATGGATATGGAGGAAGGAGTGATGATGATCTCAGAGCAAGTGAGTGCTGTCTTTCAGAACAGGCTTCCAGAGAAACTCTCCGATCCGGGAAGCTTTGTTCTAGATTGCTCCATCTTTTCAGACAAGTTTGGGAGATCTCTATGCGATTTAGGCTCAAGTGTCAACTTGATGCCTCTTTTAGTTGCTCTTAGGTTAGATATGACAGACTTCAAGGCCACAAAAATCTCCCTAGTCCTTGCTGATCGTTCTGTCAGGATCCCTGAAGGTTTCTTGGAAGATGTTCCTATCAAAGTGGGAGATTGTTTAATTCCCACATACTTTGTGGTATTAGCATATGATGAGGAACCCAAAGACCCTCTCATACTTGGTAGACCATTTTTGGCTACAGCTGGAGCAATCATCGACGTGAGGAAAGGGAGGATTGCACTGAACATTGGTGATTTGGTGATGAATTTCAACATGGAGTAGCTGATGAAGAGGCCAACAATTGATGGACATACCTTCTATGTCGATTCACTCACCAACCTTGCTGAAGAAATTTTCAAAGAGCACCATCCTACAGACCCTTTGGAGCGAGCATTGATCACTTCTACAAAGGACATTGAACACTTCGACGATGCAGCTGCTGGATACACAAAGATGTTGGATGCAAGTGAGCAAGTGCTGCAACTAGTCGCACTAGAGGACTTGTGTCGATCGACACCATCTAGTGTCGATCGACACCCTGCGAGCACAACGAGATCAGCCACACTTGCCGATTGGAGTGAGGCTAAAGCACCTAAAGTTGAGCTTAAACAGCTCTCTGCTGGGCTAAGGTACGCATTTCTTGGTCCTAATTCAACTTATCCTGTAATTGTGAATGCTTCCTTGAACAATGCAGAGCTCATGCATCGGATTCACCTTGAGGATGAGACAAAGTCATCCATCGAACACCAAAGGAGGCTAAATTCGAACCTGAAGGAAGTAGTCAAGAAGGAGATCATGAAGCTTTTGGAGGCAGGGATCATCTATCCCATTTCGGACAGTGTTTGGGTCAGTCCAGTTCATGTGGTTCCTAAGAAAGGAGGAGTCACAGTGGTGAAGAATGAGAAGAATGAGCTGATTCCTACAAGGACTCTGACTGGACACAGGATCTGCATAGACTACAGGAAGGTGAATGCTGCGACCAGAAAGGATCACTTTCCTTTGCCTTTCATCGATCAAATGCTGGAGAGATTGGCGAATCATCCCTACTACTGTTTTCTTGATGGCTATTCAGGATTCTTCCAAATTCCAATCCTTCGAGATTATCAAGAGAAGACCACGTTTACATGTCCTTATGGTACATTTGCATATCGCATAATGCCATTTGGACTTTGTAATGCTCCTGCAACCTTCCAGCGATGCATGATGTCCATCTTCACAGACATGATTGACAAGTTTATGGAGGTCTTTATGGATGACTTTTCTGTTTATGGGTCATCCTTCAAAGACTGCCTGGACAACTTATGCGCGGTGTTGCAGCGGTATGAAGAGAAACACTTAGTCCTAAACTGGAAAAAGTGTCATTTCATGGTCACAGATGGGATTGTACTTGGACACAAGGTTTCAGCAGAAGGAATCGCAGTGGATCGCGCCAAGATTGAAGTGATGACGACTTTGCAAGCACCTGATTCTGTGAAATCAGTGAGGAGTTTTCTAGGTCGTGCAGGGTTCTACAGAAGATTCATCAAAGATTTCAGCAAGATTGCAAGACCACTCACTGCTCTTCTCTGCAAAGATGTGAAATTCGAGTTCACTACAGAATGTCTTTCAGCCTTTGAACAGATCAAGCAAGCCTTAGTGAGTGCCCCCATTATTCAACCTCCAGACTGGGACTTATCTTTTGAAGTTATGTGTGATGCCAGTGACTTCGCAGTAGGCGCGGTTTTGGGACAGAAGAAGGACAAGAAGCTTCACGCCATCTATTATGCCAGCAGAACATTGGATGATGCTCAAAAGAACTATGCAACTACGGAGAAGGAATTGCTAGCTGTGGTCTTTGCCTTTGAGAAATTTCGATAGTACCTTGTTGGCTCGAAGGTGATTGTTCACACTGATCATTCTGCATTGAAGTACTTGATGCAGAAGAAGGATGCCAAGCCAAGGTTGTTAAGATGGATTCTGCTTCTTCAAGAGTTCGACATAGAAGTCAAAGATAAGAAAGGAGTTGAAAATGGAGTAGTTGACCATCTCTCAAGGATTAGGATTGAAGATGACGTGCCAATTGATGATTTTCTGCCTGAGGAGAATGTTTACCTTGTTGAGACTCGTTTTCAAAGCATGATTTCGGAGCAGATATGTACAGTGTCGATCGACACTCTCCTAGTGTCGATCGACACCCCGTCTGAAATCATGAGGAAGGATCGCGATTCAACACTTCGAAGTTTGCCAACTTCATGAGTGTCGATCGACACCAGGGTCCATCATTAGTTCGCAGGATCTTGGACGAAGTGTTTCGACAGCCAATCTTTGCCATTCATGATGCGAATCGACCATGGTATGTTGACATAGTAAACTTCCTTGCTGCTGACATTGAGCCTACACATCTCAAGGACTATGAGAAGAAGAAGTTCATGATGGAACATAGAAGGTATTATTGGGATGAACCTCACTTGTATAAGCATTGTTCAGACAATGTTTACAGAAGATGCATTGCAAAGAGTGAAGTTCGTGATGTGCTGTTCCATTGTCATGGTTCTGAATATGCTGGCCACTTTGCTACTTTCAAGACAGTGTCCAAGGTTCTTCAAGCAGGCTTTTGGTGGCCTACTATGTTCAAAGATGCTCAGCTGTTCATCACGCAATGTGATGTTTGTCAGAGGAGAGGGAAGATCAGCAAGAGATACGAAATACCACAGAACTTCATCCTTGAAGTGGAGATTTTTGATTGCTGGGGTATTGACTTCATGGGCCCTTTCCCCTCATCTTTTGGGAACAAGTACATCTTGGTGGCTGTGGACTATGTCTCTAAGTGGGTGGAAGCAATTGCTTCTAAGACCAATGATGCTGCTGTGGTTCTTAAGTTGTTTCGAACCATCATTTTTCCAAGATTCGGAGTGCCTCAGATTGTCATAAGTGATGGTGGTTCTCACTTTATCAACAAGGTTTTCAACAAGCTGCTGAAGAAACATGGAGTTCAGCATCGCGTGGCGACTCCTTCTCATCCCCAAACGAGTGGACAAGTCGAAGTCTCAAACAGACAAATAAGCAAATTCTGGAGAAGACAGTGGGCAAGACAAGGAAGGAATGGTCTCCAAAACTGGATGATGCACTTTGGGCCTACAGGACTGCCTACAAAACGCCACTTGAGACTACACCATTCCAGCTACTTTATGGCAAGGCTTGCCATCTTCCAGTGGAATTGGAATACAAGGCGCATTGGGCTATCAAGAAGATGAATTTTGACTTGAAGCCAGCTGCAGAGAGGTGCCTACTACAGGTCCACGAACTAGACGAACTTCGTTATCATGCTTATGAGAACTCAAAGCTCTACAAAGAGAGAACTAAAGCATATCATGATAAGAAGATCGTCTCTAGACAATTCGAGACAAATGACCAGGTGCTTCTATACAACTCTCGCTTACAATTGTTTCCTGGTAAATTGCATTCACGTTGGTCAGGTCCTTTCACCATCAAAGAGGTTCGACCATATGGAGCAATTGTCTTGACAAACTCCAAAGGAGAGGAGTTCACTGTGAATGGGCAGAGAGTGAAACACTATTGGGCTCAAGCCGAGATTCCAGAAGGACACATTGTGTCTCTAGATGATGCACCGTCTGCCTAAACGCGTGAACAGTCAAGCTATTGACGTTAAACGAGCGCTTAGTGGGAGGCAACCAACTGATAGTACTTTGTTTATTATTATTTTTTTTTGGCTTTTGGTTTTACTAATTATTTTGGCTTTTATAAAAAAAAAAAAAAGAGGAGGAGGCACGATCACAGTGTTTGTCGATCGACACCCCCTTGTGTCGATCGACACCTTGTACAGACACTACTTGGTCGATTATTTGAAGACATTGGATGCTGATTTTGGTTTTGTTTTTCATTGCAGATGCCTCCAGTGAGTAAGAGACCACGCCGCACTGAAGCATCCGCCTCGGGGACAGCTAATGATGAGGCGATTCCCTCTCTTCCTCAGTGACCTAAACCTGAAAAGGCAAAGATTCGGATTACACGACATTGGGAAGATCCACCAGCTAAGGAGGTTGCAAAAGACGAGTGTCTTTACAGAGGTGTCAACGAGACGTGGGATGAGTATGACACCTTGTTCTACAATGCATGGCTGAGAGNCATTGGGAAGATCCACCAGCTAAGGAGGTTGCAAAAGACGAGTGTCTTTACAGAGGTGTCAACGAGACGTGGGATGAGTATGACACCTTGTTCTACAATGCATGGCTGAGAGCTGCACGGCGTGATCGACGCTGCACGCAGAGTCAGGTAATCCGATTTTTCTCTTTGATCTGTAACAGTTTAGCACAAATTTTGTCTATCCAAACTCATTCTTAGTAACACTGGGGACAGTGTTATTCAAGTCTGGGGGAGGTGGTTGCTAACATTGTGTTTTGTTTTGAGAGTCAAAAATTTTGAAATTTTTTGTTTATTTGAGTCAAAATCAGTTGGAACTTTCAGTTTTTCCAGGAACTAACCACATGAAGTTGACACTTGAAAGAACCATTGCTATAATAGTTAGCTGCAGGTCTTACTAAGTAGAAAGCTGCAAGTGGAATCAGTCTAACAGGGCGAGTTCAGGTCCCCTTATAAGAACTAGGTATGCGCAAAACTTGATTCCTCTTTCAGTCTGAACAGATAGGCAATTGCAGTCTCTCCTTGATCTTCCCTTGAGAAAAGAAAAGAAAGAAAAATAGTCTAAGTCTGGGAATAGTGCGTACCTCATGAGCCTGTCTCCTCACAAGGAACAATATTAGTGATGCTCTTGAACATGTCTCCTCACAAAGAACACAAGTAGAGAGTAGCACTATTTCCCGAGATTTCAAAAGAAAAAAGAAGAGTCAATGAAAAGATCTTAGAACACCCTGAAAATGGGCAACAGTTGACTAAGGGAAGAGAAAATAGGAGAGCTGTATGAAGAATGTCGTGTTCAGGCACTAAGGAAGGGAAAAGAATCTAAAAAGTTATGTGGCAATACCACTGTTAGAGTTCGAAAATTTTACCAAGGAAAGGATCTGGATTCAAACTGGGAGATTGCTAAGCTTGTGGTAAGTATACTGAACTTTCCTAAGGTTGGCTCTATAGCATGTGGATTCAAGAAGTGTTAATCAATTTGGCGTTCTAAAGAGGTACTCGAAAGTTTCTGTTTTCAAACTTCTACTTCATTCTAAGTTTATGTTTTGCTTGAGGGCAAGCAAAGGCTAAGTCTGGGGGAGTTGATATATCATGGTTTTTACCCGTTTTTGGACCATGATATAAGTGTTTTCATAGAGTCTTTTGTTAGTTTTAGAGTCCTATTAGAGTCTTTACAGGATGGTGATATACTCTCATATTTCGCATATTTAGCTTGCATTTAGGATAGGTTTTCATCTATAAATCCTGCATTGTAGCCTAGTTTGCATCACTTACAACATTTTAGGTCCTAGAACTCCTTGCATTTGCATTTGCATAGTTCCTTGCATATTTGGTACTTGGATCTTGGGAATCTATGCTGGAGTTTGGGAATCTATGCTGGAGTTTGAGGAATGTTCGAGAGGATGGCTCAGGAGTTCGTGGAAGCACCAAGAAGGACTCGCACAAGAAGAATGGAGCCGAGATCGAGGAGCAGATCGGACCAAAGGACTCGATCTAGACGAGATCGAGTAGACGATCGAGTAGCTGACCAGATCACTCGGGAGATCGAGCAAGAAGATCGACTGAGGCGAAACGTTCGCATGGACGGCAAGGAGATCGAGTAAGGAGATCGACCAAGTTACTCGACCAACTCCAGATCGACCCTATAGATCGACTACCGAGCTCGATCTCTGACGCCAGGCGCCGCCTTATCCTCTTGTTTCTTGCTTTATGCTTTTTGCTTTTTGTTTTTTTGTGGGGGACCACTTTTGAGGATACAGCTAATCCTTTTGGGATCAAGCAAGGATATTCTCATTGTCATCTTTTCCCCTTTAGGTCTAGCCACCATTTTCTTTCTAGTTTTTGATGTTCTAAGTTTTTTTCTTTTGAAAAACCTTGTACTTCTTGATTTTAATCCAAGTATTTCTAGTTTTTATTGCTTCAATCTTCTTTTCTGCTTAATCCGAACATGTTGAATCCCTCTAAACTTATGTTTGTGGGTGGTTCGATCATGAGGAGTGAGTAATCCTCCTTGGTTTTGCGTTTTGGGGAGATTAAGGGGGTTTAATGGTTTGAGCTTTGGTTTCCTTTAGTTTTTAATCAAAGTCTCTTCTTGGGTTTGGGGGTTTAAGGCTAGAAGATCTTGAGAAAGACTTCTATGATTCCAGGGAGTCTTGTTCCTAGAAAGTTCTAGGGAATCCCTTAAAACCAAGCCCAAGATACTAACTCATCCCTTCCTACACACCATAGATGCGAGGGGGGTTAGTAAGACCACTGTTTGAGATCTAAACATCACGTTTCTGGCCTCTTCTTTCCACCACGATCAATGGGTTAGGAGGAAGGAGTGAGAAAAGGTTTTACACCACAAA
>JAHZTW010000002.1:55390724-55402705 GCA_020283515.1 Alliaria petiolata
AGAAACAAAGGAGTTCCAAATTTGCTCTGAAGGAGACAAATTCTTCTCTCTAAAATCTCTCTAAAAATCTCTCTCTAAAATTATTGTGTATTATAAAAGTGGTTGCCTAAACAATGGCTGAAAAACTATATTTATAGGCTCAGGTACGAGTCTTCAATTCCCAAAAGGATTAGGAAAAGTCTTGGAAATTTCCTTTTCTTCAAAAACTGGAAACTTCTCGATTCTGGAAATTGGAAAACCTGGTGTCGATCGACACTACATGGTGTCGATCGACACCTTGCGTGTAATTCCAGTCTTGACTTCATCACTTCGTGACTTCATTCCATTAAGCTCCAAAATGCATCCAAATCTCCAATTTATCTTCAATTGTACCTGAACCTGTAAAGACTCTATATAGACTCGAAAATAGCCAAAAGACTCTATAAAAACACTTATATCATGGTCTAAAAATGAGTAAAAACCTTGATATATCACCACCAAAGGGAGTGCTTGAAGACCTCCCCTTGAAAATCAATGGTATCACCGTCCCATCAGATTTTGTCGTCTTGGAAATGGATGAAGAGGACGAAGACCCCCTTGTATTGGGAAGGCCGTTCTTGGCTACAGCAGGAGCAGTGATTGATGTAAAGCACGGAAAGATCTCCCTACACTTGGGAAAAGGCGCAAAGTTTGAGTTCACCACAAAGGATGGCTTGAAAAAGCTGACTATCAACGGTCAAGCTTTCCAAGTTGGCATCACGAGAAAGGTGAATCCAGAAGAGGATGAGAACGCCCTGATGGATAGAGGAGGTCTTACTAAGAAAGAAGGTCACGCCCAAGCTGACTCCCTTGGGAAAAAGGCGCAGCCCATTGCCTTGAAGGGCAAGGATGAGATTGGATGGGGTTCTTGTTTCTCGGTCTCCACGAGGGAAATGATCAGTCTTGAAGACAATATCAGAGGGAAGGAGGAACCGCATCAGAAGGGTCTGCTGGAGCTTATCAGTGGTGAGAAGAAAGAAGCTCACCCGGAGATAGTACCTAGGGAGAGAAGGATAAAGAGGAAGACCCTCAAGTTTCTCTTTGAGGCTAATAAGAGAGGATCCGGATACAGCCAACCACCACCTGACACCTTGAGCTTGCATCCATTGGAGATCAAGGATGACTCCATACTCTGCAAGGTCAAGAGTAAAGGTGGTACGAAACCGTTCGCAAAGACAAGATTCTTACTTCCGCATGACTTAATCGGGAGAGACAAGGGCACGGTGATAGAAATGATGAACACTGTCTACACTGTTGAGATTCAGCCAGAGATAAGCTCTACCCCGTCCATCCCCACTCCAACCGACCGAGCTCCACGTTAAGGGAGTAAGGAAAGTCGAGCTAAACGACGTTAAACAAAAGCGCATTTGGGAGGCAATCCCATGGCTATCATTGTATATATTTCTAGTTCAATTTTATGCTTTTATGTTTATGTTTTCAGGCAAGAAGGGTTAGGAACCAGGGATCTTGATCTTAAATAAACCAAATGGCAAGGAAGGGAGAAAAGAGTAGATAGATCGAGTGACATATCGGCCCAGTATGGGTCGATCTTTATGAGATCGGGTTAGGTAAACGAGAGATCTCACTCGATCTAGAAGATATCGAATAGGACGATCGAGTGGATCAGTCGATTTCGAGAGGATGACCCACCCACGTGTTGACACTGCACTTATGATCGGGGTGTGGATCGATCGAATTACTCGATCTCCTGCAGGGGCAACCTCACGATCTACTAAGAAGCTCGATCTGCGGCTTGATTCAATTCAGATCGAGCTCCAGATCGAGTAAGCCGATCGATCTCGGACAAGACAGGCATGAAATCGAGGTCCAGATCGACCATTGTGACTCGATCTCATGCCGAGGTACAATGGCGTCAACATTCGGCTACTCTCCACAAGCGGGACTCTTGGTGTGGACCGAAGAAGAAAAGAGAACTCGCATGCGGCTCAAGAATAGGAGCTTTGGACCTACAAGATTTGCAAGTCGAACGTTCTTGGAGAGCATTGGACTCCTCGGTTCCTTCGATGAGTTGCTCGACAACTTGGAACTTGACATGTTGTCTACCATGGACTGTCTTACCTATCCGGAGGTGACCTTGCATTTCCTATCCACAATGGAATTTGCATACGACGACCCGAGATCACCAACTCCTCCAACGGGTCGCATGACGTTCAAGGTCCGGGGAAACGTTTTCAACCTAACCGCTGCTGACATCTGCGAGGCTTACCAACTCAATCCCGACGCCTCTCTAGTCGAGTTTCCGCAGTTCGAATCGGCCAAGACATTGTGGGATCTAATCGGTGAAGGAAACCTTAGGAGTGACGAATCCAAAATTGAAGAAGCTAGGAATCCTTTGCTTCGATACACGCTGCAGCTCCTAGCCAACACCATTGCGGGGAAGATATGGGACTCAACAGTAGGGAAGAAGGAGCTTAGCTTTCTCTACGAGGGCGTAAAAGAAGTCTTGTGGGACGAGGAATGGATCACGGGCAATGACGAAGACCCGGTGGATGATAACTTTGGCCAAGACGTCAACTACGGATGCATCATAGCTGCCTCGTTGGTGGACTACAAGGGAATGGTCCGAAGGTCAAGATCATGTTCCATCAACATAGGGGGATTTCTAACTCCCCTTTTCGAGAAAGCGGGAGTGGACCTCTCATTCTTGCAAGCATGCACCGAGAGGACATACATGGATCATGCCTACATGCTCGCCAAGGGTTTCTTTGGACCCCCACCAGCTCCAAACACGTTTGCTTATTACTTCAAGAATAAGCAAAACAAGGGAAAAGCTTACATCCTTCCAAGCCCCCACGATATGCTAATCAACAGTCTAGAAGGACTCGAGTTCCTACCCCCGGATGATGAGTGCTACATGGCGTTTGGGAGCACAGCAACAATCCCCATCTCCATAGACTCCACGTCACAAACCTCCTCCTCCACTTCGCAGGATTGAGGTACCCAAACAACATCCATTGTATATACCACGCATTTTTTTTTTTTTTGCATTGTGTGTTTGCTCTCTCTTAGGCTTGTGTGACACCGAGACGTTGTCATTCAAGTTTGGGGGAGAGTGTTTGTGCTTTGACATGTTTTTATTTGGATCTTATTTTGTGTTTGCATCCTTGAGTCTCATCTAAGTGCATAAAAAAATCAAAAAAAATCAGAAAAATTTCAAAAATTTCAAAAAAAAATTCATGTAGCTTGCATTTACATTTTAGGATTGAGTCTAGAATTTTATCATTTAGGATGTTTGCATATGCATAGGGAGCAATGATGAGCAAAATCCTTGTAGATTGTTAGACTTTTGTAATCAATTCAACACCCTAGTTCTTAATTGTTTGATGCTTGTGAATAGAATTGAAAGTAAGGAAGAACCATGCTTGGACCGCCTCTTTTGTCACTAGTTTTTGGTTGAAATAGGTCTTGAAATTGATAAGCCAACTCTAATCACTTAAACCGAATTTGAATTTTTAATTATCATGCTTGCATTGGAAGTAAATTCATGGATTAAAATACTTGAGCTTTCTTTCTCATTTTGCCACCCTCTTGCTAGCTCAAGTAGAACCCCTACCAAACCTTACCTCCTTTGAAGCCAATTGTTCTTGTGTGATTTCTTGTGAGGCCTTATTTCGATTGAACCTAGCATAAAGTGTTAGGTTTGGGACGACAAGTATAGGTTTTCATGTAGATTCTAGCCTTGCATTTTGAGGTTAGCTTTAGGCTTAGGATTTGGGGGTTTGATTGGCCGAGGTTGTACTTGTTGATTGTGGGAAAGTTTGTAAAGAAAGAGTTGGATGAAGGGTTTGGCAAGAATAAGGGGAAAACATGGTTTGAAATGGAGAGTCTTGGTTTGTAAAAGAAGAGTAGCTCTAAGAAAATCAGAAAAGAAAAAAAAAAAATCGTTGCTAGGTGGTCTTAGGATATCAAAAGAGCCAAAAGGCCAAAGAAAAAAAAAATAATATAAGGCTGCCTAGAGAAAAAAAAGAGAGAGCTAAGTTGTTTTGAAGACTACTCCATTCGCTTAAGTTGAAAAAAAAGTTCCCCTTAGTGCTTTAAAAGAAAGAAATGTTTTTGCAATTCAAAAAGTTTTAGCAAGGCATAAAAAGCCTTGGGGAAAAGGGTAGATTTTAGAGGGTTGAGTGAGCAAAAAGATAAATGAGAGGGGTGTAGGACCATTGATAGCATTTTGGGTAGATGAAAGTCTATGCTTGTATGCATCACTTGTTTCTTACCTTTAGCATTATGCATATGGTTCAATCTTTCTTGAGTGTCACCCTTACTTAAATGCAAAACCGGATGAATTGAGATCATTTTTATCTCAAAACCCAGTCCTTTAGCCAAATGAATTTACTTTCCTTGCAATGTCATGATTCACGGTTTCACACTTAATGAATGTTAAAGAGTTGGCTTGATAGGGAGACTTGTTTAGATTAAATTCTTAGTGCAATTGAGTGTCGAAATGGGCATGGCTAACTCTTTTGGAGTAGAATAGATTCACATGCATCTTAGAATTAGTAACTAGGATGTTGAGTTGATTATCATTGTTTACAATCTTGGATGTTGAGCTCCCACTTTCAAACCTCTCTCCCTTATTAGTCTTTGTTTGCTTGAGGACAAGCAAAAAGGCAAGTTTGGGGGAGTTGATATACTCTCATATTTCGCATATTTAGCTTGCATTTAGGATAGGTTTTCATCTATAAATCCTGCATTGTAGCCTAGTTTGCATCATTTACAACATTTTAGGTCCTAGAACTCCTTGCATTTGCATTTGCATAGTTCCTTGCATATTTGCATTCTTTTCAGGTTGTTTGGTACTTGGAGCTTGGGAATCTATGCTGGAGTTTGAGGAATGTTCGAGAGGATGGCTCAGGAGTTCGTGGAAGCACCAAGAAGGACTCGCACAAGAAGAATGGAGCCGAGATCGAGGAGCAGATCGGACCAAAGGACTCGATCTAGACGAGATCGAGTAGACGATCGAGTAGCTGACCAGATCACTCGGGAGATCGAGCAAGAAGATCGACTGAGGCGAAACGTTCGCATGGACGGCAAGGAGATCGAGTAGGGAGATCGACCAAGTTACTCGACCAACTCCAGATAGACTACCGAGCCCGATCTCTGACGCCAGGCGCCGCCTTATCCTTTTGTTTCTTGCTTTATGCTTTTTGCTTTTTGTATTTTTGTGGGGGACCACTTTTGAGGATACAGCTAATCCTTTTGGGATCAAGCAAGGATATGCTCATTGTCATCTTTTCCCCTTTAGGTCTAGCCACCATTTTCTCTCTAGTTTTTGATGTTCTAAGTTTTCTTCTTTTGAAAAACCTTGTACTTCTTGATTTTAATCCAAGTATTTATAGTTTTTATTGCTTCAGTCTTCTTTTCTGCTTAATTCGAACATGTTGAATCCCTCTAAACTTATGTTTGTGGGTGGTTCGATCATGAGGAGTGAGTAATCCTCCTTGGTTTTGCGTTTTGGGGAGATTAAGGGGGTTTAATGGTTTGAGCTTTGGTTTCCTTTAGTTTTTAATCAAAGTCTCTTCTTGGGTTTGGGGGTTTAAAGCTAGAAGATCTTGAGAAAGACTTCTATGATTCCAGGGATTTCTTGTTCCTAGAAAGTTCTAAGGAATCCCTTAAAACCAAGTCCAAGATACTAACTCATCCCTTCCTACACACCATAGATGCGAGGGGGGTTAGTAAGACCACTGTTTGAGATCTAAACATCACGTTTCTGGCCTCTTCTTTCCACCACGATCAATGGGTTAGGAGGAAGGAGTGAGAAAAGGTTTTACACCACAAACCATGGGTAAAACTAGGCTAGTTTCTCAAGGTCTAGAGAAAGCTCATAAGAAAAGAGTATATCTACTTTTATAAAACCCAAAGACTCGAACTTGAACCCCTTTAAACATGATCCCCAAAGGCAAATCCTTCCTTAGCCTTTAAAAACACAAAATCAATTTCCTTTAGTTCAAAGTCTTGATCTTTTAGCTTAAAAGTCATTTAGTAGTCTTTTCCTTGAGTAATAGTTTTATAAATTCGTAAAGTAGTGTTCTTGCATCTTCTAGTATTTTAGAAATCCCTAAGTAGTGTATTTCGCATCCTGGTAAAGTTTCAAGGTCATTAGATTTTTATTTCTAGTTTTCAAAAATCCTTTTCCTTAGCTAGATTTTCTCTGTTTTATCGCATCTTAGATCTCGATTTTCTAAAACTAGTATTTGCTTGTTTAAAGTTCTTAGAAGTCTTTAGCTAGCTAGTAGACATCCCTCCTGGGATTTTAAAATAGTTTTCCAAGTATTTTTATAGTTGCAATCATTTTATTTCAGATTTACACCCAATTATTCGGATTTCGCTTAGATTCACATAAAGCTTGTGTATTCTTAGTATTGTTCAGCCCCAATTTGGATTGACCCTTAAGTATTGCAATGACATGAGCATACTAAGGTTTTTGATCACGGAAAAAACCGGTTATCAGATGGAGAGCATTTGGAGCTAAATGGGTGAATATGGAACATTTTGGAGCATTTTGGAGAAGCAGCCGAGTGATGAAGTCGAGAGAGTAGATTTACACGCAAGGTGTCGATCGACACCATCTGTGTCGATCGACACCAGTGAAGACCGACGCATTGTTCGGATTTCCATCAGAAAAAGGAAATCATCCAAGTTTGAAGAATTACAAGTCTGCCCTTGGACGAAAAATCCTCTTCTATAAATAGTTTTCAGGCATTGTTTAGCCAAACACCTTATCATTATTTTCTGTTTTTGAGACTTAGAAAGAGATTGATCCTGAGCTTTTGGGGAGACAATTCTAACTCATCTGAGTCAGATTTCGAACCCCTGTATCATTCTCTATTTTTTTTATGCAATTTATTTCAGCCATGATTTGTGTTTGCATAATTATGTCTGAGTAGTTTGTTAGTTAGGTTAGGGTGATTTAGGGTTTGATGAAGAGTTTGTAGAATCATTAGAATTATTAGGGAGATCAATTGGATCTTCACCTTGATTTGAACTTAACTTGATTTTCTGAATTGATCACTTAGAAATCAAACCTTAGGTTATTTAATAGATGCGAGAGCATTATTAGTAACTTGAACTAGTCATAGGTGAGCAAAATATCTATTCGCAAAGAGATTTGGTTTAGGTATTTTGTGAACAAATCGAACATGTTCTTATTGCTTGCCTTATTTGTTTAATTTCGCAAAGAGATTTGGGATTTAGGAATTTAGGCATAGATAACTTCTGCAACGAGAGTTGATTGGTTTTAACTTAGAGTTTCGAATTCTAGACGTTTCTTAATAAATCCCTAATAAACTTAGATTCTGCATTCTTAGATTCAACCTGATAATTACCCTTGCCTAGCGCCTTAATCTCCTGAACTTTAATACATCTTAATCTTGTTTACTTATTTCGCCTAGTTGCATTTATTTACTTAATTATTATTCGACCTAGCATAATCTGAATTTAGAAACTTTAGTGCAACATCTACTTCCTTTGGGATTCGATACCCCTTATATTACGATTGCATTTGCTGTGCACTTGCAGTAGTTTTATTAGGGTAAAACCTGAGCCCTATCACGCCTATTTACGGTTAGTACAAGAACTCTCTTACTCATTCAAATATTTCACACTGACAAAAATCCCAAGGGGGAGAAAACACTTCGGCCGATGCTTTAGCATCGTTGGCATCCACTTCAGATCGCGAGGTCAAAAGAATAATTCTGGTAAAAGGAATCGACCTGCCAAGTATTGGCCGACCTCAAAACCAAGTAATGGTAATTACTGAAAATGAACTCGGAACCTAGTCAGATGACTATTGACCAGATTGTAGGATTCAAATAATCCAATATCTTGTTAATGGAATAACACTTGAAAGCAAGTGGGATAATAGAAAACTAAATTAAGGCACTAAGTTCCAGATATACAATATCAAAAGACGAACTCGTCAGACAAAGTATTGGGGGACCATATCTAAAGGCGATCTATGGAAAATATACCAAAACCGTTATGAAGGATATTCATGACGATGAATGCGAAAGCCACTCGAGTGGATGAACGATGGTTCAAAGGATAAAGCAACAAGCTTTTTTCTGGCCAACAATGGCAACAGACCGTGAAGCATATTCTCAAAAATGCGACAAGTGCCAAAAACATGGCAATTTCATTAATAGACTTGCTCATGTCATTACGAACGTCTCAACACCATATCCGTTTATGAGATGGTATATGGATGGCATCGGCCCGATAATCACCTCAACCAGAATTGAAAATTATATACTAGCTCTGATCGATTTTTTCGGCAAATGGGTCGAAGCCGAGGCCTATCCTGCAGTGACGGCCTCGGTCGTCAAAAAATCGTCTGTCATAATTTAATTTGCCGACATGGATTACCTTACAAAATTGTAACGAATAACTGAAATCCGTTCACCACGAAGACATTCAAAGACGTCTGCGTAAAGTGGAAGATATGTATTATATACTCAGCACACTAATCCACAAGTGAATTGACAAGCCGGAACCTTGAACAAAAATATCATGACAATCCTAAAGAAAAAACAATTCGTATTATGGGGGTAAAGACAACTCCAAGTCGCGCAACAAAAAAAACTCTATTTTCTCTAGTTTACGGAGCTGAGGTTATAATGCCCGTAAAAATATCGATGTCAAGTATCCGAAGAGAAGTACGTCGACAAGACGAAGAAGCAAACAACAAACTCTTAAAGCACTACCTAGACACTGTGGAAGAGCGAAGAAACGAAGTTCGGTGATAAAACTATAACTACCATCAAGAAGTAGCTCGCTGATAAAATGCTAAAATAAAACCCCGTTCGATTAAAGAAGGAAATCTACTCCTACGAAAAGTATATCAAAATCGAAGAGAAACAAAAGCTGGGAAATCTGAAGTGATAAAACCAGGCTTATAATGAATAGAAGACAAGAATGGAGTTGAATAATCTAGTCCATGGAACGCCATGAATCTGAAAAGGTACTAAAACTAAGGGAAAAATAATAACCCGAACCTAAGAAAAGGTACTAAAACTAAGGGAAAAATAATAACCCGAACCTAAGAACTACAAACTGGCTTGATCTCTAATTTGGGTACGTAGGCAACTTGCAAGGTCAAGCACGTCCACAACAACACCATCTCGACATCTAGTCAATTCCCTTAAAACCTGGGAAGGGATATCGATGTAAAACTGTTGTTGGACTTGATCACACCCTCAAGCCACGATAAAAGAATTGTTGACGGGAACAAAAAAAATTCGAAGTCGGAACACACCCACCCTCATACTACGCTAAAAGGGAAAAATGATCGGCACAAAAAGACAATACGAATCCTCATGCTACAGTAAACAGATCTCAAAATTCATCTCGACCTAATTATCTCCTCGCACTAGTGTCAAAGGACAATAATAAGAATCAAACTTTTACCATAACAGAGGGCATCGAGCTGAAACTCGGTCTGGTCGCCTCTTCACACCATAGTCAAAGGATAACAGCAAAAATTAAAACCAAACAAATTTCAAAAGTTACGGCAACAAGAATCACCAATAAATTATTTCAAAAAGGGTCATTGGCCAGTCCAAAGATTCAATGAAAAGAAGCCACTCGGCAAAAACAATAAAAATTTCAAATAAACGATTTGAGGCAAGTATAGAACACTTGAACTCAAATCTCATTCAAGTCAAGAGAGGAGAGGAGAAGATTTTGGAGCTGACCAACATACTTCTCTTTATCCTCTGCAAGGGTAACCACCCTAGCCTTGAAACCAGTCACTATGCCATATATACTCTCATGAGTACCGCGATCCTCCTTGACCGCCACGTAATCTCGTACTCTCGCCTCAATTGCTGCAATACGTGCACAAAGAGGTTATCCCCGCCTCTTGAGCTCGTGCAATAGCATCCTTCTGAGACATCTGCAGTTCCCTAAGTTTAG
Source organism: Alliaria petiolata (assembly GCA_020283515.1). NCBI lineage: Eukaryota > Viridiplantae > Streptophyta > Magnoliopsida > Brassicales > Brassicaceae > Alliaria > Alliaria petiolata. The sequence goes on from JAHZTW010000002.1 coordinate 55,400,673, forward strand.
CCTCGATGTCGGCAACAAAAGCATCAACCCGAGTGATTTTTGATTTCGCCACCTCAAGCTCAAGCAAGAGACCCGAGTTCTTGGTCTCGAGTTCCTAGACCTAGTCCGCAAAAGTCGTGACGTCAAGATAAATTACTCTGGAGACTAACAGGAAGTAACTCTTATGAAGTCACAAAGGGAAACATACCTGAAAAGTCAGTTCAGAAATATGAAGTTCCGACTCTTTGCTCAAGGGGACTCAAGAAGTCGGCGCTCATACCACTCCACAATTATATTATAGCCGCCATCAACTAGAAAGAAAATCGAAGTCAATAGACGAGGATGCGAACATCGTCCTAATAAAAGATAAAAAAAAAGAGTCAACTTACCCAACCAAAGCTTTCCGTAAACCGGGTGAAATGGAACAACCCAGTCTTCGAGAAATGACTTAAAGGACGAATCTTAGTGCCTGCCTCACGAAAATGGCGAAGTAAAGTCGTCTTCGCAACCAGGTTCTTCACAATGGGATCTTTGTGATTATTGTCGAAGTCCCATTTATGCCGCAATTTTAGGAGGCGGTATTTTCAAGAAGGACCCTCTTTGTCGTGACTAGTGTGAGGATGCCTTCCAAACGAAGGAGGGGGAACGACATAAAGACTCCTCTTCGGAGAACTATCGTCTTCTTCATCTCTTTCCTGGGAGACAGTAACCATCGTCAAGTCCATTTTGACGGGGTCCGGAACCAAGCTCTCACCAGGAATAACAAGTGTCAGTTCACCAGATGTGGATGCCTCATTGAGATCTGAATCCGCCGTTATCTCCTTACCATGCCCCGCTACGTCATCGCCCAAAGGAACTTTGCTAGAGGATTTTTTCCTAGAAGCCCTCAGGCACGGTAGTTCCCCACAGAAACGCTGAGATTAAGAGGACTAAGATCACCAGAAGAAGCCATGTCTTAGAAAAATCTTTTTCGGATGTGAGTAAAGAAAAGATGAAACTAGGAATATATGCGAAAGAAGAAGAAATCAAGTCAAAAGATCACAGAGGATAATACGCAGAAGAAAAGTTGAAATCAGGGAGACGAACAATCGAGATGGAATCAGACCCCCGGGATTTCCATTTAAAGCGTTAATTCAAGTAAATTACATAAATGGAGTGGAATCTTATTTAAGGAATTGGGGGGATAATTGTTGGCATTCAAATCACGGTCCATAATTTTAGGTCCACTAAGCAGTAAAATCATGAGAAAATTGGGTAAACAGTCCAAATATAAATTCTAATTTGGCAAAACACACATTGTTATCAAGGTCTAAGCAGAAAAATATTTCACCACCAAACTGGACGAGTACACCTGTAACGACCGCGATCTTCGGATCGAACGGTACGAGCGCGGTACGAGCGCGGTACGGACTTGGTACGAGTGCGCGGTTCGATTGGGAATCAGAATGTTAAGTCAGGGTTTAAGAAAAATCGGGGGGTTAGCTGAAGATCAGAGTACCGAGCTGGTTAGAAGACTAGCCGAGTGATTGGGCATGTTTGCCGAGCTAAAATCAGAACAACCGAAAGAAAAATGAAGCTGTCCGCGAAAATCGGAGCTGGCCGTGAAAATCAGAACACGGTCGGATGGGAACTCGACTTGAGCTGGGCGAGAGTGGCTCAGACAAGGGAATTTCGGACAGTCCGTGATTTTCGGAACACTTGGTCGTAATTCGGACAGGACGGTTACCTTGGTTCGAGCTGAGCTGGATTATCCGAGAGATTTTGTGGATTACTCGGATGGAAACGTAAAAATGCGCTAAGTTACTCGGATAGCCGAGCGGGAGCGGTTATGGCCGAGAGAAATGTTTGAGCGCGCGCGGCTTAAGTTGGCGGGAACGGTTACTCGGTTTTTATTAGCAATTCTCGCGCTAAGTATCAAGCGGGAACGGTTATTCGTTTGGGAAGCGAAGATTGGCCGAGTAAATTAGACGCGGGAACAGTTTAACCTTGGTTGGCTTAGGCAAAACGCTGCGGATCAACTAAAGGGACGGTTATTGCCGAGAAACGCGTTTTAT
>JAHZTW010000002.1:55407203-55443476 GCA_020283515.1 Alliaria petiolata
TACTCGTCGAAACTTCACCCTGGAGGAAAGTTTCGGCCAGCTACGTCGAAACTTCTGGTCGAAATATCGTCCTGGAGAGAAGTTTCGGTCAGCTACGTCGAAACTTCTGGTCGAAACTTCTTCAGGATTCTTCTTCTCCATCTTTTTGGCAACTTCTTGCTCTTCAAAGTGATGTGCCATTCCTCTCCAACTCCATTGTTGCCTCCACAGCATCCATGTTACCTGATCAAGACTCCAAATGCACCAAAACATGCAAGGACTATGCAAAGACACTCTAGGACTCTAAATGATACAATGCAACACAATGATGCTATATTAGACCCCTAAATGATGAGAAACTTATACTAAATGGATGTTAAAATAATGCAAAATATAGACATATCAGCTGCCGAGGCAAGCACTTCACGTCCGATCACTGGTAAGCCCTATCCCTTACCTTAATATTTTTCTGTGTGAAAATGCTTGGTGTTGGTTAGTCTAGGCTCTTAGCATTCGGACGAATGTGCAGGGACCTTGACTATGGGTGGTGTGGCGACCCACGTTTTGTTTGATTCCGGGGCATCGCATTGCTTTGTTAACCCGGACATGGTTGGAACCGGTGAGTTCTTAAAGGAACCCGGTGAACACTATGGAATGGTTCAAGCGGCTGGAGGGCAGATCATGTTCACTTGGGGCAACGTCCGTGATGTCTCTGTGATGATCGGCGACGTGAACATGCCAGCTGACTTGGTGATTTGTCCGGTGAAGTCCTATGATGTTATCCTTGGCATGGATTGGCTCGGGAAGTACTAGGCGCATCTAGACTGTCACCGTGGTTGTGTCCTGTTCGAGTCGGATAAAGGAAGATTGGTGTATCAAGGAATCCGGCCTACGGATGGGAGTTTGATAGTCTCGGCTATCCAGGCCGAGAAAATGATCGAGAAAGGGTGTGAAGCTTATTTGGCCACGATCAATACAGTGGAAGTTGGTCCGGATGCTGAGATAAGTAACATCCCGGTTGTGAGCGAGTTCGGAGGTGTGTTTCAGTCGTTGAGTGGTTTACCTCCGGGAAGGTCTGACCCGTTCACGATCGAGTTGGAACCCGGTACGGCTCCAATCTCTAAGGCACCGTATCGGATGGTTCCTGCCGAGATGGCTGAGTTAAAGAAGCAGCTGGACGACCTGATGGAAATAGGTTTTGTGCGGCCAAGTAGTTCACCTTGGGGCGCACCAGTATTGTTCGTTAAGAAGAAGGACAGTAGCTTCAGACTCTGCATAGACTACCGTGGGTTAAACCGAGTGACGGTGAAGAACAAGTACCCTCTTCCAAGGATAGACGAGTTGTTGGACCAACTCCGAGGTGCTACTGTGTTCTCTAAGATCGATTTGGCTTCTTTTTTTCATCATATTCCTATAGCCGAGTCGGATGTTCGGAAGACAGCCTTTCGGACAAGGTATGGGCACTATGAGTTCATGGTGATGCCCTTCGGCCTGACTAATGCACCGGCCGCGTTCATGAAGCTGATGAACAGCGTGTTCAGAGACTGCCTGGATGAGTTTGTGATCATCTTCATCGATGACATCCTGGTTTACTCAAATAACTCGGAAGATCATACGAGGCACTTAGCTACGGTGATGGCTAGACTGCGTGAGCATAAGTTATTTGCTAACCTCAGTAAGTGCAGTTTCTGGCAAAGGGAGATCGGTTTCTTGGGCCATGTGTTCTCGGATAAGGGAGTGTCCGTGGATCCAGAGAAGATCACGGCTATTGCAGAATGGCCGAGACCTAAGAATGCATCCGAGATAAGAAGCTTTCTCGGGTTAGCTGGTTACTACCGAAGATTTGTCAAGGGATTTGCGAGTATGGCGCAGCCAATGACTCGGCTGACCGGGAAGGATGTTCAGTACGAATGGTCGGCTGATTGTGAGAAGAGTTTCTCTAAGCTTAAGGACATGCTTACAAGTACACCAGTGTTGGCTCTACCGAAATCCAATGAGCCGTTCGTGGTTTACACAGATGCATCAAAGACTGGGCTGGGTTGCGTTTTGATGCAGCAAGGGAGCGTGATAGCCTATGCGTCCAGACAGTTAAGGAAGCACGAGCAGAACTATCCGACGCATGACCTAAAGATGGCTGCGGTAGTGTTTGCTTTGAAGATTTGGCGAGCTTACTTGTACGGTGAGAGGGTACAGGTTTTCACGGATCATAAGAGCTTGAAGTACATCTTCACTCAGCCGGAGCTGAACATGAGACAGAGGCGTTGGATGAAAACAGTCGCGGACTTTGATTTGGACATAGCTTACCATCCGGGAAAGGCTAATCTGGTCGCGGATGCCTTAAGCCGGAAGAGAGTGGATGTGGATTCGGAAAGGGACATGGAAGAATTAGTTGGAATGGTTGGAACATTGCGGTTGGCTGCCTTGACTGATGATTTGGAACCATTGGGCCTTGGCGCGGCTGATCAAGCTGATTTGCTTACTAGGGTTCGGTTGGCTCAAGAGTTGGACGAGAATTTGATCAAGATGGCTAAGAATGATCAGACAGAGTACTAGACTTCGAATAATGGGACGATCGTGGTGAATGGCTGAGTGTGCGTTCCGAATGATCAGAACCTTCTGGAAGAAATTCTTAAGGAAGCACACCATTCTAGATTCTCAATTCATCCGGGAACGACTAAGATGTACCGTGACCTTAAGCGGTATTATCACTGGGTCGGAATGAAGAGGGACGTGGCTAAGTGGATAGCCGGATGTTCGACTTGTCAGATGGTAAAGGCCGAACATCAAGTGCCGAGTGGCTTGCTGCACAGCTTACCGATTCCCGAGTGGAAGTGGGACATGATCACGATGGACTTCGTGACTGGTTTTCCTACAGTGGATAAGAAAGACGCGGTCTGGGTGATTGTGGATAGATTGACTAAGTCTGCACACTTCTTGGCCATCAATAAGATGGATAATGCTGCGGTTTTGGCCAAGCGGTATGTGGAAGAGATAGTCCGGTTGCATGGAGTGCCGGCAAGTATAGTGTCTGACCGAGACTCCAAGTTTACTTCGGCGTTTTGGAGAGCCTTGCATAAGGCGATGGGGACTAAGTTACATATGAGCACGTCTTATCATCCTCAGACAGACGGCCAGTCGGAAAGGACTATTCTGATACTTGAGGACTTGTTGCGAGCTTGTGTCTTAGATTGGGGCGGCAAGTGGGAACATTATCTGCATTTGGCCGAGTTCTCTTACAACAATAGCTATCAAGTTAGCATTGGAATGTCACCTTATGAGGCTTTGTATGGACGGCCTTGCCGAACTCCCTTAAGTTGGACTCAAGTGGGGGAGCGAAGTATCTTTGGCCGTGATTTTGTGGAGGAAACGACCGAGAGGATCAGGATACTTAAGTTAAACATGAAGGCAGCTCAGGATATACAGAAGAGTTATGCCGATAAGCGCAGGAAAGAGTTAGAGTTTGTTGTGGGCGACATGGTTTATCTCAAGACAGTCACATACAAGGGTAAAGATCGAGCAACTCAGAACGCTAAGTTAAGTCCGCGATATATGGGGCCGTATAAGATTTTGGAAAGGATCGTCCCAGTGGCTTACCGATTGGAATTGCCGCCATCCATGGAACAATTCCATAAGGTTTTCCACGTTTCTATGCTAAGGAAATGCATAAGTGACCTGGACAATGTTATTCCGGAACCACCTTCTGATTTAAGGGAAAACATGACTATTGAGGGAAGACCAGTTCTGATTGTGGGAAGGAATGTTAAGGCTGAACGCAGGAAGAAAGTTTAGATGATTCAAGTCGTTTGGGACTGTAATGGTGAAGAGGAAGTGACTTGGGAACCGGAAGAAAGGATGAAGGCTGAATTTCCTAAGTGGTTTGATAAACTTAAGGAAAATCCGGAGTTAAGAGGACCTAAGAAGACTCGAGGACGAGTCTAAGCCGAGTGGGGGAGAGTTGTAACGACCGCGATCTTTGGATCGAACGGTACGAGCGCGGTACGGCCGCGGTATGAGTGCGCGGTACTAGCTTGGTACTGACTTGGTATGGACGCGCGGTTCGATTGGGAATCAGAATGTTAAGTCAGGGTTTAAGAAAAATTGGGGGGTTTTTCTTATGTTTTTTTTTCTTTTTGGTTTTTATTTTTTTCTTTTTTTTTGGTTTTTTTTTCTTTTTTAAATTTTTATTATCTTAATTAAAATTTATTTTTTCTTTAAAATTTGTTTTTGTCTTTTAAATTTTTATTTTGTTTTTTTGGTATTTTTTTTTTTTTTGGTTTTTTTTGTTTTGTTTATTGTATTTCGGACAGTCCGTGTTTTTTTGAACACTTGGTCGGAATTCGGACAGGACGTTTACCTTGGTTCGAGCTGAGCTGGATTATCCGAGAGATTTTGTGGATTACTCGGATGGAAACGTAAAAATGCGCTAAGTTACTCGGATAGCCGAGCGGTAGCGGTTATGGCCGAGAGAAATGTTTGAGCGCGCGCGGCTTAAGTTGGCGGGAACGGTTACTTGGTTTTTATTAGCAATTCTCGCGCTAAGTATCAAGCGGGAACGGTTATTCGTTTGGGAAGCGAAGATTGGCCGAGTAAATTAGACGCGGGAACAGTTTAACCTTGGTTGGCTTAGGCAAAACGCTGCTGATCAACTAAAGGGACGGTTATTGCCGAGAAACGCGTTTTATCGTGAGAAAGACCGCATAACTTCTTTTTCTGCGTGACTTTCATCGAGAGAAATCAGTTTCATCTAGAGAGAAAATACAGAGAAAGACTTAGAGAGAATTCGTCCGAGAGAAAGTGTTTTACCCGAGAGATTGTTCGTGAGTTTCGGATCCGATCGTGAGATAGCCGAGTGATTTCGACTGTCGCCGAGAGAGTTCGAGAAAATTCCGAGAGAAGTGTGTTCGGATCGAGAGATCATCGAGAAACCGTCGGCTAAATTCAAGATCTTGTTATAGCCGATTGTCTAAGGTGAGTGCGTGACCGTGGGCTTCATGTCTAAGGTCGTTTTCATGCATAGATTCGATAATCTTGATTGCTTGATTTAATCCGTGAGTTTTTACTGTTTGATTCATTTTATCTGCGAAAATAGTAAAGGCTCGTAAGCCATGGTGTATAAGGCTCGGGAGCCAAGTAAGGCTCGATGGCCATGGTTAGGCTAGTGAGCCGTTCTGATTGATTAAGCGTGATTGATTGATTAGATTGATTGTTGGATGCGATTTTATATATGTGGCTAAGTGGGACAGGATGGCCGCCTCACTAAGCAATTTGTTTGCTTATGCCTCCTTTGTGGATGCAGGTAAAGAAGTTCGTGAAGGGAACTGATCTGTGGAGCCGCGGCATGATGATGGCAGGAAGGAAGGGATGGATATGTACTTGGGTAGAATAGGTCGGATTTATGCAATGTAATAGCTTATTAGCAAACTCTCATTGTATGACTCGAACCTCAGTTTCCTATCTAAGTTATTTATGCTAAGAACTTGTCTGAATCGTGCAAAAATCTCTAAGACTAGACTAAACACGCGAAAAATTGTCTAAGTACGGAAAAAGTTAAAAATACCCGAGGCCGGCCAGGAAGTGGCCGAGCCAGACTGTACCGCGGTACATAGTTTTCGGGTTAGTGCATTTCAACACCCCCACGCGCCTGTCTTCTTTTGGTTTCGTCGTTTATGACTGTTGAATATTTAGGATACCAAATACTAATCATTTAGCGCTTCATATATTTCCATAGACGTCCATCATTTGAAATTTACAAAATATTTTGCAGTCTATTCTTTTACGAGTTCACCAAAATTCGAGTAGTTATTAAAAGAGAATAAAATATTTTTAAAAAAAATAATTCTAAGGTTCAAGTCATTTTTATGAAAGAGATTCATTTTCATTAAAGTCATTTTCCTCGAGTGTTGTTTTTTCGCTTACCTTTTTTCTCTACTTTTAGCCCCCATGGGTCATACTTATGGGGTTGTTCTCGAGAGCATAAACAACTGGGTTTAGGTCGGCGGCTTATGGGAACATCTCGTAGATCTAGTTACCAGAGAAGGATGGCATCCTCATCGAACACAGTGTCGTCGGATGTCACTGTATCTAATTTCGCAGATCTATTGACTTTCTGTTTGTTTCGACAAGACCTAGGTGGTCTCAGCACCTATCTCCGCTCCATCCACCACCATCTCTAAATCTTCCCACACCGCACCAATCCCCCTCCTTCGATGATTCTCCTCCGCCAGAGACTTCTTTTCCTTTCTCAGTCGCTCAGATCCGCCTCGTTCGTATGTACGTGTACATATTATATTAGACATCTACATATATACGAATATGTACATAATTACATGTATATTATCGAATAGATATCCATAATATGATTTACCATTGCAAGTTTTAAGTTGAACATAATTATATTAAACAATTATATGGACATTCCAAAAACTTTATATGCATATAATCGAATAGATGTCCATAATACGACTTACCATTGAAAGTTTTAAGTTGAATACAATTATACTACATAATTATATGAGCACTCGTCATTCACTATCGCATTTAATGACTATCGAACCTAATTAAGTTCAGATCTAAAATCTACGACGCGATATTCATTCACTAAGGCAGTTAATGATTTTCAAATCCCACCAGTTTGGTTTACGTCATGCACAAGTCAGGCGCCCAAGTGAACCATGTTCTCAACACATTAAAAGCAAAACATACACACAGTGGTATGGCATGATACGTAATATCGTTGATAAAATTTTGACCATGCGGTATCCTTATGTTGATTACCAATTCCAAAATTTTCCTTAGCCAAACTCTTAATTCTTTTTTCAAACTTAGCATTTCACCAAATTCACTCTAAAATCAAAGGTCCATAAACGAGGTCAACTTTCTTACCGAAGTGGAAGGGTTCGTATCAGAGTAAAATATTAAAATTCATTCAGTCTGAAGCTCGTAGCAGTGAAAGTTAAACCTACGGGTAAAACTAAGAGCTGACTTCGATGACGAACTCAGGAATTATTCAAACAAGAATAATTCAATGCTTTGACCAGAAACGGATGAATCTATTGAAGTAAATGCAATCATTACAAAATCAAACGGAGTAAATGGAGACGTCAAACATGGTTTCAAAGTTATAAAACATGAGGATGACCAAAGATCAAGGCAGATCCTAATTTCTTACAACACATTTCTCTTTACTTGTCATTTCAACTAATTTCTTTGTTCTTTCTCTTGTAAACACTCTGAATCTTTAATACTAAAGCCATTTATTTCTATTTATGGTGTATTTTGCTCACTGAACTAGGTCGGAGACGTTAAACACAATTTCAGAGCTATAAAACAAGAGGATGAGCAAAGATCACGGCAAATCCTAATTTCCTACAATTCACACGACACATTTCTCTCTACTTGTCATTTCAACTCATTCATTTGTTTTTTCTCTTGTAAACACTATATATCTTTCATTCGAAAGTCATTTCCATATATTTCTGGTGTATTTCGCTCACTGAACTAGGCCGAATCCGGTTTGACACATTCTTTGAGCTTAATTTTTTGTGAATTGCTCGATAAATCCCTTCATATCTTTGTTAATGTAAAATGACTTATATCCTTTAAGTTATTTCTATTTACAAAAAAACAAATTAACAACGTATTTTTCTTACCACAACTGATTTTTAAGAAAAAATGTCCTTTTAGTAAATGGTGTGTTTTAAGAATGTGATTTAAACAAACAATGTGATAGCATGTAAATATTGTGTTACCATTTATTTATTTTTCCATCTATAATTTCATTAAAGTCTTCGAAGATATGTAGCCAGCGCCCGGTGGATAAAATCTCTGGAGATAAAGCTGGTGGAAAACAAAAATTTTCCGCAAATAATACCCTATGAAAGAAAGCATGCAACAATAAAATTACAACATATAAAACCTAAATACAGCAAAGAACCAAGTGTAGTTAGCTCGACTGGAAAAATATCTTAAGCAAAGCTTAGAGGTCACATGATCGAGTGATGTTTGGGACGAAACTAATATTATATGATGTGATTTCAGATTTAGAGGGACTAGGGTGATTATCCGCGCTACGCTGCGGGGTTATTTTTTAAAAATTGTTAGATTTTTAATATGTTTAATTGATATTTTGATACATTAGTTGGAGTTTTAAAATAGATCATATGATCATATTTTGATAAATTGTTGATTTACATATTGTTAAGTCAATGAGATGCCTCGTTTCTTTAAAGAAGCTATTCAATTTTTAAATTAAAGGGCTAAAGCGCATGAATCTTGAGTTTAATTTATTTTAATGTTATTTCGATGAATTAAGATGAGTTGAATCTAACTTATTGTTCTGTTTGTTTTTAAACCCTTTGGAGAAATTAGATAAATCAGAATTATATGAAAATGTTACATTTTTTGGTTGAGAAGGAGGAAGCTGGTTCGACGAAACCTTCGCAGCAGCTGAAGTCGGTCCAGATTTCTTGGGCTTATCATTTTTCTCCGGTGGAGCGATGGAGACGGCGATCTGGGTCGGATCCTCGGCATCGTCACCCAACAGATCAAATCAAAATTCCAAACCGACACCTCCCACGTAACGAATTGAGAGTTTCTCTACCTAACATGTGGATCAGTACGAGACATAATAGTACCATATGCAAATAATTGTCCCAGTCATGTTATGACCCTGTTATTGAGAGTTAATTACCTCAAATCCGATGATTAGTTTAAGCAGTGTGATGGGTATGGCTAATTACGCTTGACCAAAATCTGAAAAAATGAATTTGTTGCAAGATCATAAATTCATAAATACTTGAGACAGTTCTGAGTTAAGAGTTAAGTAATTAGAAATAAGTTTCATGTTGACGATTAACATCATTCTGGATTGTCGTTGACCTATATTTCAATAAGTTAGCACTTTAAGAAAATCAAGCATAATGCCGTACGCATGAGATATTTTAATATTCTTTAGACCATATTTTTAATATTCTTATGACAATTTAAAAAATCACATATTCAAAATATAGAAACACTGATACAGAAACATTACATTATGAGAGTTAAGAAAATGATTTTTCAACGAAACAAAAGGATTTGATAAATTTTGGTATTTATTTGATGAATGTCATAATGTAATAACCAATAAAATTTTAAATTAAGCAAAAGTATAATAAGACAACCAATAGAGAGAAGTTTGAGATGTGTATATTTCATAACCATTACTTAGATAGTAAAATTCTTGATTCCCATCATCTGAGACGCATTTTTTTCGTCGTTTTTTCATCATTCTCTTCAGAAAGACGCTGGTACTCTCCATTCTCTTCATCTTCAACTTCAACAATCTTACTGGTAGTAGCGAAAGTAGGAAGCAGCTTTCCATCTTCTGATTTTATCTTCCCTTCATTTCCATCTTTAAATATTATACATAGTTCATTAAAGTAATTTTGTGATTCATGAAGATAATACGTTAATCATCACTTGCAAACATTTTTGGATTCAAGCATGTGCAAACGATGACAGTGCAATCTCCTCCGGTTTGGTGAAATTGTTGGCGAAAGTCGGATGCTTGATCATCCCAAAGAGTCATGCGGATGGATGACTTGCTGGTCAAGATAAGAACTATTAAGCTTTGTTTTAAATAGTTAGAATAAACGTATGTTGGAAATTTTATAAGACAATCTTCTCGTTCGACTTTGAGTCCTCCAAAGTTGACCCTTGGACTTCTATCACTTGACCAATTACGTCTGTATCATTAAAAACAATAAGAAGGTATGATATTAATTTTCGAAATAAGTTGTATTAGCAAAAAAAACCTCATCAAATAAGATCACATTACCTAGAACAATTGTATGAAATTGTATGAAATTCTGCATAAGTGTGGTCTGAATTTCTCAGGTTTGATAGAACAATCCTCTTCACCAACTTCGATGATTTGAGTGGTGTCGATGAATCGCATAGCCAAGAGATTGTCTGTGACCTTATAATGACTATAAGTGGAGACAATCTCGAAACTGCTGATTATGTAGATGCTTCCTTCCTTTAGCAGGTCTTTGAATCTGGGTATACGTCGATGATAGATTGATGCTTGAATTAGAGTATCCTGCCCAATTAATTTTTGTAACTTTAAACCAATATATATTTATGAATTGAAGATCGTAAGACTTATTTAGCAGATTTGAAACAGATTATTACCTTTTCATCCAAGAGCAATAAATCAAGACTCATGAGTGTTCCGTTGAGTTTGAAGATTTTAGCTTCCCACATTCGTAAGACGCGTACGACGACAGCCTGCTTGTTTTTTCCTAACTCCAGTTGATCGAGACCAACCTTCTGTGGAAGAAGAGCAGTCAAATTTCCTTTATGTGCATCCATCTGAGATAATCTGTTATTAAAATTATTGAATGTGTCAACATTGGCAACAATATACAAAAGAGAAGAATAGAGAAAACAACTAAGCAACACACATACCTTCTTTGGATTGGAGAAGAAATAATGATTTGAGTAGGAAGAGGAATGTCTAAGTGTATATATATATATATATAATAAATGTTGTAGATTAATTTTGTCTCTTCATTTTTATAGATACATTGTGAAGTTATGAATACTTTGAACTTAGTCTTTGTACAAATTGAATTGTATTAATATGTCTTGGGAGTTTACAAAACAATTTTGGTTTCTTAAAAAAGCTTTCCAATTGCCCAACAAAAAAAATCCAAGAGTTACGTATAATTGATATAGTGTAGATTCAAATGTTTATGATTAATTTCACATTTAATGTTCAATTTCATGATGCATCAATGCATCCTACGTATGTGGATAATGGATGGGAGGAATGAAAGATGCACACATTTATTTTTGTTGATCAAATAGTTCAATATAAATAAGATTTCTCACTTTATGTGTTTCAATCACTTTCTTACTCAGTTCACCAGAAAATAAATATGAAAAGGAAGATGGATAAGAAAACGTTAGTTGATCTACCTGATGATATGCTAGCTGTCATCCTTGCCAAAGTAGGGGAAGAAAGACCAATTCATCAGGAGAAAGACCATTGACACCGGAGCCAACTGCATATAATCTGGTGAATGAACTGGAACCTGCAAACCCCTAAAATTAGAAGTCTTGCGATCTTACAATTTCATAAATCATGCTTGAATCTATACAAAACCAAACTAATATACTGATTGCCAAACTATTGCAAGGAAAAATCCTCGCATATTCTTTTCCTCAGAGAAAGGTTTTGCTACTGAAATTACTCCTTGCAAAACATAAGATGGAAACTTGAGGATTAGCTTTGTGGTTCTGATCCTCATTTGGAGATATAGATATAGAAATTGAGAAGAAATATATACCTTTATGTAAAGGGTAGGAGAAGCATAACACTTGGTGAAGTAAATAGACACCACTCGTGAATGTTGGAAAACTAATATTTTCTGCTCATCTAAGGTTCTTTTCAATTTTCATTCCTATAAAACAAAGACAAACAAAGTAAAAAGTTAAGCTTACATTTGATGGTATATACACATCCAAAATACCCAAATCATATCCTAGCACATGCAAGAGTGACTCCATTTAAGAAGAAAAATGATAACTTGGACAAACTTAAAACCTGTATTTTTGGTGCTATCAACTATCATAGTTCTCAAGATTAATCTTAAAAGAATTGACACAAATTTATCAAAATCAATTAAAAAAAAACGATATTTTAAAATGGCATTTGTCATCCAAACCCTCAATAACGTGGCTATGTGCACTGATGTCAAGTCACATAGACCATACTTGAGCAAAGAAGGGATGAACCCCTTGTCAGATTCTCGATTTTCTCAGACCCGATTTCTTCTTATCCTCAACTTGCTTGTGTAACAAATCCCTGACAAAGTACGCATGTCAGTATATCAAAAGCATCTACGGTGTCTCAAACAACGGCGGAGAAAGAGAAATTCAAGTTAGATATGCCTAACCTAATTTGGATCAATAATGACCAAAGACAAAGGAGCGAATACAAATACATAAGATCAAATTAGGAAAAGAGTACCTTGCGAAAACTGGACAGCGTCATTGGCCGAGGCTTAACCGGCGGAGGCGTAACCGGCAGCAGCGGCTGTCAAGTCAGATTACTTCTTATGTGTTAATAACCAAAGATGAATCAATGAAGCCAAGGTCCTCGATTACCCAGATTTTGGAGAATCAGAGAAACGGTAAAGCTTACCGAAGAAGGAATTGATGAATCCAAAGATTACCCAGATTAAGAGCATATGCATACTTGGAGTTTTCAGATTTGATACAGAGATCATGATTTGGGGATCACAAACAGGTAAACATATGATTATCCCCGCAAGGAGAAGACTGCAAGTAAAGGAGAGACCGAGAGAGGTTTGCGTTTCTAAAAGAGAGAAACGTGTTAATTGTTAAAGGTGACGTGGTTTGCTAATTAAAAAACAAAATCTGACGTGTATTATTTAAATGTTTTGATTGGTGTTTCATGTTTTTTCATTTATTGACATGTCTAACACCAGAGCAACTTAAAAAGCTGAGAGACATTCCAAAATTATAGTGTTGAATTACAAATTTTCATTCAGAAACTCTTGATAAAAAAAATATAAAAAAAAATAAATTAATACAGCAAAGAACCGAAGACAATAAATAACTGATACAACACGAGAAAAGACTTAAGCTCGACAGTAAACATACCAAACCTACAAATCTACTTTTCTGCAGATCATTTCAAAAAGGCTTACCAAGAGCTTTGAAACGGTCGGACTATCGATAACAAATTCCTCCTATAGTGATATATTTGCATGTATTAAAAAATCTGATTGACTGACATGTGTAATTTATTTAATTTAATTGGATAATAAAAGAAGACTTTATTTTCTTTTTTATTTATTTATAAATTTTTTATTTTTAACCCGAAATATATATTTTTACAGATAACGTATTCTATATTTTTTATATTTCATTTTTATTCAAAAGATTTGTAATTTTGTCTTTTTGTGTTACATTATGTCAAAACAAATTATGTTAAGTAATTTTTTTTTTTTTCTTTTATGTTAACATCAACATATATTAAACAAGAAACATTAGAAACAAAATTTGTTGATGTATCAACACCATAATTTTTCTTAGCTCTTTTTAATTTTTTAATCTATTTAAATGATTATACTAAACTAATTGGCAAACATTCTAATTCTTAATCTATGTTAAAACTAATTGTCAAACATTATTTTAGGTAACAATAAATCTAAATAAAAAAATGATATTCAATAAGAATAATTAAAAAAGGAAATATATATATATATTATATTTGCATGTAACAAAATCTAACATTTAACTAAAATTATACGAATGTTATTTAATAATCTAACATATATTAAACTTGAAACATTAGAGGCAAAATTTGTTGATGTGCCAGTACCATAATTTTTCTTAGTTTTTTTTTCTTTTAAATCTTAAATTATTATACTAAACTAATTGTCAAACATTTCAATTCTTAATCTATGTTAAAACTAATTGTCAAACACTATTTTAGGTAACTAAAAAAATCTTAACAATAAATCTAAATAAAAAAGATATTCAATAAGAATAATAAAAAAAATAAAATATATATATTAGATTTGCATAACAAAGTCTAACATTTAACTAAAACTAGGTGATAGGTCTGTACCATGTGCGGACTATAAAACATTTTATATGTTCAATATATAATTAATATTGTATATTGAAGATGATCTATTTGTACATAATTAATTATATATTAATAATAAAATTATATCAATATTTAGTAATAAAAAACGATAAATTAAAAGAAAAATGTTATAGATTTCAATAGAAATTTAAGATAAAAAAATCATTAACCAAGATTTTTAAAATACTTCCTTAGATAAAAAGTATAAATATGATAACTAAATAAACTAAAAAAATATTAAAACATATAATAATTTATTTAATTTTTATACTTGACCTGTACGCATGTGCATGTATAATTTTTTTTATAGACATAATTGGTTGTAATATTAAAGTATTGATTAATTTTCTTATATATTATGTAAACGTTATGTTTTTATACATATACAATTTTAGTTTTTAACAACAATCACACAAACGTTTCATATCGTTTTGTGTCTTTTGAAACTGATTTATTTTAGAAATTTTTATTTTTTCTACCGTTTACAGTGATATATAATTACAAATGTAAAAATTATATTAAATAATAATTAAAAATTTATAATATATCTTGAATATTATCTATATATGCTTTATTTTCTCCTTATACAATATAATCTTGCCAATATATATATTAAGTATACATTTTTCTTTGACATATTGCTAATTAAATCAAAATGGATTTTGCAATCTTTACTTATCCTAAGAACAGGTAGATGGTTGGCCCCCATATTCGTGCGTACCAAACACCTCACCGCTCTTAGGGCATATAGAGATTTAAAAATATATATAAATTGTCTAATAACTAAAATTAAAATTAAACTGTAATTGAGGTTAACAAAATGCATGCACGACAAGTTCGCATGCGACTTTGACTTTTATAATGTATGGCTTTTATGTGTTAAAAAAATAATAATAAAGTCTATGTTTTGTAATATATATTTTTATAATTTATGGTTGAATTTTAAAAAGAAATAAATACGTATACTGATACATGTAAGTATGAGTTAAAAATAATTGAATTGTAATATTTAGGTGTTGGTTAGTTTTTCTGATATTTTTCGTAAACGTTATGTGTTTACACGATGCAGTTTTTGACGCTTAAGAACAATCACGAAAAATGTTTATATCGTTTTTTATTTAATCAAAATTTCTTATTTTTCAGTTTTGGTTAGTTTTTCTGATATTTTTCGTAAACGTTATGTTTTTACACGATGCAGTTTTTGACGTTTAAGAACAATCACGAAAACTGTTTATATAGTTTTTTATTTAATCAAAATTTCTTATTTTTCAGCGTTTTATGATATATGGTTTCAAATTAAAAGTTATATTAAATATTAACAAAAATCACAAATATTTTTTTTAAAATTAAAATATAATTTTTAACTTTCTCATGAAAATAAATATAGTACATTGGATATTCTATTAGTAATTTTCCTTTTCAATGAAAATTATAATAAATATTTGTTATAAAATTTGTGAAATCATATTTTATAAAATTCTCTGGTAGCTCTCCACTCATCTCTTCGTCCAATATTGTGGAATTGGTTTGATGAAAATTTTTTTTATTATGATTGACATGCACGCATGTGTTCATTATAAAATTTAAGCCGCACTTGCTTTTATTATAAAATTGCTTCTTAAGATTTTTAAATGACTCCGTAAAACAAAAAACGAGAGTGTTACAGAAAAACAAAACTGTAGAGATTTATTTTTATTTTTACTTTTACTTCTTATTCATATTTGTTTTATTTTATTATAATATATTTTTTCATCCGGTTACATTTTATTTTATTTCTGATCTCAAATTCTCGATCTACAATGAGACTGTATATGAGTATGATATAAACTTTTTATTTTTTTAAAAAAGAATAAGAGATAAAAATGGTATAACGTATTTACTATCCTATTGGATTATATATTATTATCTTTTTATATAAAAAAATAAGATATATTGGTTGTAAAATTTTCGTAATCATATTTTATTCAATTTATTATGAATATATGTAAAAACAAATTGAAATCATAGTAGTTGTTATTTTTGTTTATTTAAATCTATTAATTTTAGTGTTATAATCTAGTGTATTTATGTTTTAATTTTATAATTTATTTAATTTTAACTTAACCAATCAAACATTTTGTTTATTTTAGGAAATTGACATGTTACATTTACTTGTCATCAATAGAATACACTAACTTTGATTCTGGAGCTCACAAGTAACATTTTTCACTAAAAGAGTTTCTCAAATAATAGGTAGGAAGATTATACAAATATTATTTAATAATAATCATTTTACCCCGCGCGGATATTATCCTAGTTATGTTAAAATTTAATTGGTTGCAATTTTTTATATGTATCAAAATTTAAACTTGATATGTATCACAAATTCGCGATCGTGTCAAGCTGCTTTATGTAAATAAGATATGATGTATATATTTAATGGACTCGTCTATGTTCAATAGGCCAACCATATATTAACTCTCCAACCATTACCTATAAGGCCTATATGTGATTTGCTTTAACCAGAAAATAAATGTTTAAATATGAATTTATTTCTTGGTCAAATCTAACCACTTATAGCCCATATAGGTAAATAGTTACAGAGTTGTGATTTAGCTTATTTATTTTGATGTATAAGAATTATTGTTGAATTCTGATAGTATAGTGTCCGCTTAACACTACCATACTTGAATTTGCAGTAGACAAATGAAAAATGTAACTTTAACAGATTTAATTGGAGCACTTTTGTTGAGGGTCTTAAATATATTTTAATATTAAATATATTATTAATTTAAGTTAAGAACACTTAACATGAGTGTCTTAAAATTTTATAATAATAAAAAAAAATTGATTTTTGAGAAAAAAGAAAGAAAATACGATTTAAAAAAAAAACAAAATATGTGACGAATCACGTCGTGACACGTGTCATAAAACACCTAAAAATAATCTTAAATAAGACACTTTTCTTTCCCTTAAAACACCCATGTCATTATTCTTTCTTTTTTTTTTTTTTTTTTAGAATTAAGACATCGAAGTGTCTCCATTGGAGATGGTCTTATGCTATTATTATGCTTTTCTTCGTTAATATTTATGGAATAGTTCATCCGTCAAACCTTTTCATTTCCGCAATGTCGTAAACTAATCACAAAAACAAAAGAAAAAAAAATTTGGCACAAAAGACTAAAGAGTTTTGACCGCAAAAGCAACCATACCAGAAATCTACAATCTGACATCAAACTCTCCGGAGCGCGTCTGAGCACGAAACCCTTTGTACAAACGAGGAGGCAGAGTTTGAAGATCAAGTTTCTCGATTCTTAAACCAGAGAGAGCAATGCCCATTATCTTAAACCCGAGTTTGAATGTCGGATACACATGAAGCCGTTCTAAACCCGTTTCAAGCGCCAGTGTCCCCGACAAACACGGAGTCTTGTCCTTCGGGATTCGCCCGATTGTCCATGAACATGTCTGCAAACATAGTCCCCAATCAAAAAAGGAAAGTTTCCAAAATCAAGAAGCTGAAACTCGGAGCAAAAAGACAGACAACATATTATTTACCTTGTTGGAGAGGATGGTTACAGTTCCATGATTTGATGAGAGATCTGCAGATGAAACACAATGAGGAAGCTGGAAACTCAATGTTATCGACTCAATCGTCTTTCCCGGGTCGCTTCTGATCCCCACTAACACGCTGATTCGACATGTACCCGAGTCTGATGTTATTTGAGGCTTTACATATAAAGGTGTGTTCTTCAGCTTCTTCACCCTGTAACTCATGAGCTTGAACTGTCCATCTGGAGGGACAAAGGAGAGAACTTGATGAGATTCCCAAGGTCTGAAGCGGACACACGGGTGAAACCGAATGTCTTCTAGGACCGACGGATTCGCAAACGACAATGTCAAAGCCGGAAAACCAGTGAGCTGGGAACTCATTTGGACTTCGCCATAAATCTCGCATTTTACTACTTCTCCATCCCTGATGAATCAGTGTAAGATTTGAAATGAGATGCGAGTCTTGAAGGTTAAGTGAAGGTTTTGTGAATCTTCTTGAGGTACAAACCTGTTGACGATTGCATCCATTTCTTCAACGAGGTCGACATAGACTTCGTTGCTAGAGTACTTTGGATCTGTCGGCCACCATGGAACACAAGAGCCGGTTCCACTCGGGAGCGTGTCACTAACGTTGGAAGCATTTCCGGTTACAACACTCAACATTTTGCTGACTATATTCGGTGGAGCTATCATTTCCCTCAGGATGCTCGGTTCTGTTGTGAGAGGGAAACCATTATCGATCATCTCATCCAAGAGCTACACGTCACAAGATTGATCATCTCAGTCCAAGAAAGAGTGAGGCCATAGCAAAACGTAAACTTTGAAATACTCAGGGAAGCTATTAACCTCACATTGTTAATCTCTCAGTTAATGCAAACCAACGAAACAACTACACAGGAAAAAAAGGACAATCCAACACAGTAAACATTGACAAAATTATGTATTCCCCTTAACAAATCGTTTTTTTCTCAACGACTCATAATTTGAAAAATGTTACAATTGTCTACTTTGCCAAAAGCAATCCAAGAACAGTGCAACTAGAGAAATATGAGGACGTTACCACACTAACATAGATAAACAAGACAATACAAACTACAAACCTATACGATTAATATATATTCTCCAGATCAAATATAAGGAATCCACAACTAAAGAGTTGATTAAGCACTCGAAAAAACGCTATAAATTTATCCCAAAATGTTTTTTTTTTGTCACAAAATGCGCACAAATGGTAAATGAGCCCATAAGAGAAACAAGGCACACATAGTAGCTAGACTGATGAAGTGCAGAAACCATAATGGTCGCCATAGTTCCGGTATCCACCAGTTCAAACAGAAGGAAACCATCCACAACAAAAGAGTTTATTCAACACTTGAAAAACCGATGAAAATTTATCCCTAAATGTCTTCCTTTTTGTTTTTCAAAAAATGCGCACATATGGTAAATCTAAGTAACAATTGAGCCACAAGAGAAACTACACAGCACATAGGAGCTAAACAGATAAAAGTGTAGACACCATAAGAGCCACTATAGTTTCAGTTAACAAAAAGAAGAAGTAAAGTGGCTCGCTTATAAAATGCATATTGTTTAGCAAAGATACCTCATAGACAATGATGAAATTATCCTTAACGAGATCTTCGTTTAGCCCACCAAGATAATCAGACAGAACATCAGCTACTCTGCAAAGAAACTAAACTTCACAGGGTTACAAACAGGCCAGTGAATTACATTCCACCATTCACGCAACATTGGAATCTACAAAGGAGAGAAGGAGGCACAAAGATTCACCTCGATTGCCATCAATGGTGGCATTTCAACTTGACTGCAAGCTAAGAAAGTGATGCTGTCGCGAACGATTTGAAAAAGGTAATGTGTTGGTGAAGCAATCACTGGAAGTGACTATCCAATAAATGAGCATAAGACACCCCAGAAGTTAAAGTCTTGAAATTTGGACCAAACTAAGGCCATGAAAATGAAATGATAAAAGATCGAAACTTGCAAAATCAACGAATGAAATGATAAACTAATGTGTTGGTGAAGCAATCACTAGAAGTTACTATCCAAAAAAGCATAGGACACAGTCAATCATATCAAGAGCAAAAGATTGAAGCTTGGACCAAAGTCAGGCGATGAAAATGAAATGATAAAAGATCCAAACTTGACATTTCAAACAAATCCAAGAATCAAAGAACTCGCAGTTATGCAGGATTTTGGGAAGAACCCAGGAAGTGGCAATCGAGAAGAGAAGCTATTAAAGTACCTTAAAGGAATCGCCTTGAGAAATAGATTGATCCCAGAACCAAGCACATATGGATCGATATCCCGTAAGCTGCTTCTCCAGCATTACCTCTCTGACAACACAGAACCGAACAACAACAGATGAATTGAGTCGAGTTTCAGACTGATCAACGTCGATCTGGAAATAAAAGGTTGAAGATCTCTTACCCGGAATCGGAGAGGAGAAATATGCATTGAAGCATCTCTGCCCTCGGTGCGCGAATCTGCGAATGCTCGGTTTTCTTCTCCTCTTCCTCCTCGATTTTGGTCTGGCCTATATTCGTTGGTGTTGGATTTGGGTAATCGGGTTGGAACTAGAATGTGAATACTCGGTGCCAGACAGAGGCTTCGAATAACATTTATGGAGTTGAGAGTTTTTTTAGAGTCATGATTGTGGACACTAAAACCCACACTCAGATATTTGTAGAGTGATTGAATAGATTGGAGAAAGGATGGATAAGAATTTCTTTATGAACCGAAGAATATAGGGCTTAGAATGAATAGGTGGATTGTATTGATAAGAACGAGTATTCAATTATAAGATGAATGAAGTGCGAGAGCTCGTAATGAATACAGGTTGAGAATTAAGTAAAAGATGGCCTATCTATGACGGTTCCTCCTTCTTATATAGCTACTCTCGATCTCCAGCTGCTGTGCGAATATCGGGGACTGTTGCACGTGCTCCAGATATCTCGGGGACTGCTGCTGCGCCGAGCTCCGGATCTTGCGGGATGCTCGCTGCTGACTTAGCCTCGATCCTTATCCGTATGCGGTAGCTCAAGGGTCTGCTGGAGATGTAAAGATGAGCCACATGGTTGATGGATCGTCATAGATGGGTTTGAGGTGATTCCTTGGTGGACTTAACAGTGGGCCGGACTTAGGTGTTAAATCCAGCTTCAACAGTTGCCCCCAGCCCATCAAGCGAGATGACGAGGTTGATGGGCGGAGAACGAGTTTTTGGGACTATTTTTAATCCTTTTGATCTTAGTTCGGCGATAGCCCGAGAATTTTTCGGGCTTCGGAGTTGATTCATACTTGGGACGAAACGTGTCTGGTTTATTCGAATAAAAATTCAAATATTGCCGGATCTTTGAATAAAAATTTAAACTTTTTGAGATAAACCGTTGAGATTTGTGGATATATGCCGTTGCATTAAGTTGGATAACACCAATCTCGAGGTAAAAAAATAAATTTTTAAGATTTATCTCTAAACCTACGGTTGAGATTGGGGAAGCCGAAGATCTTTTCTCGGTTTTCGTTGGCAATGATGAATGATGCATAAAATACAACTTCTCACTTCTCCATAAACCACACGCGCTCCGCTACTTTCTCGAGGTAACTTCTTCTTCCTTTACTCTTTTATACTTTTTTTTTTTGATTTTCTCTGCAACTCTCATCCTCTATCCGAAACAGCGTTGTGAGACGGAAAAGGGGAGAAATTGGGTAGGGTGAAATCTCAGACCTAGACCTAAGATTTCGCTGTTTCTTTTTCGATTACGGATTCGAGGCTTTGCGATTCTTGTCTTAGAAAGTAGCGGTTATATTTTTTATTGATTCCATGGCTGGGTCGAGTGCCGCGGGGAATCAAACTCCGGCCGCCGAATCCTCGAAACGGCGGGTTAAGCAGAAAGCGGATCCTCGCCCGAACTCGAAAATCTCTCTCGAGGAAGTTGGGGATCTTCGATCCCTTTACGGGGTCGATATCGAAGTTCCCCGAGGGTCGGAGTCCGCGCAGAACGTGAGATCGGGCTACGGCTATGTCTTTTTGCACTATTTCGAGTCGTGCGGCCTCACTTTTCCGATCCCGCCGTTCTTGTTGGAGATCGCGGCGGAGATGAAGATAGCGCTGCCGCAGATGCATCCGAACTTGGTTCGGACTCTCGTCGGATTGTGCGTTATTTCTAGAGAGCGCGCACTTTCGTTTGGGCCCAACGAGTTTCACCAGCTGTGTATGGTGAAGAAGAACATGCGCAGCGACGGGTCGTTTTATGTGGCTCTTCGTTCCAACAGGAGGATCCTTGAGGACTTGCCGGCGAGGGACGACGGGTGGCAGGAGAAGGTTTTCTTCTTCAAACTGAACCGGGCGTCGGTTGGTGACTTTGATTTCGACCGGCTACCGACGAAGTGGGCTGACGCAGTTGGTCAGATAGGCTTTTATTTTTGAGGGATTGCGGGTTTTGCATGTGATTGCGAATGCTTTGCTGTGGCGAACGACTAACATATGATCTGTTTTATTGTGTAGTTTCGCCTGGGAGGATTCACTTCAACGAAGTTCTAGTAGCGCGGACTAAGTGTCTTCGAGAAGGTCTGACTCGGTGGGACTCATTTACGAGAGAGAGGATCATGCGGGCGTATCAGATTCCGGCTCCTGTTCAAGATCCTCCTCCCGTTCCTCCTCATTCGGGTATGTTTATTTTTGTTGCGAGTTCTCGCTATCAGCGGGCTAAAGCGAGGTATTTTTGTACTGAACCTCGAGTTGTTTCCTTTATTGCAGGAAGGAACGAAATTGCTGATAGCAGCTCGTCCGTAGCTCAAGATTTGGTTAGGAAGATGTCTCGGAGACCGTCGCAATGTCAGCTCGAGACGAAGATGGTGGATGTTGTGCCTTTGCGGACTAGTGATGTGTCGAACGCGGTGCACGAAATGATGCAAGATGCGGCTGTTTCTCCCTCCGCGGGGGGGGGGGGGGGTCTGTATCCGTTGACAACCGTCATGGTAATGACTCCCCGCCTCGGGATGGTCCGCCGGCTAAACGCCCTGTGATTATCCAAAGCTCGAAGTCCAACAGTTCGGACAGCAACGGCGGGACGCAGCCCATGCATAAGAGGGGGCGGTTAGAGAGGTCAAGGGGCGGTGGCTCAAGGTCGCGCGGTGGTAACAATTCTTGTTCCGGGGGACCCATACCATTTCACTGGAAGTTCGAGTATACCCGAGATTCTCCGATTATGGACGATCCGGAGGGTCTTACTCATCTTTTGAGGCATTGCAAATCCGCGGGTTGCGCGCTCCCTGCTCTTGACGACATGGAGGGGCGCGAGCTGTATATCAACATTGCTGTGTCGAATGCCAAGGTGCCGATTACGTTGGTTTATAGTTTGAGAGTTCTTTTGATTCTTGTTATGTTGTGGTACGGATTTGTGATCTTGTTGCTTTTGCCAGACTATGGAAGCCAACAATCTGTACTCCGCGTACTTCGAGCGTCGTGTTAAGGATGTCCCCACGGTCCAGGAGCTGGACGGTATGAAGAACTTGGTCAGCGAGTTGAAGTCGGCCTTGAAGTCTGCTGAAGCCCGCGAAGAGGTTTGCAAAAAGGAACATGCTTCGGTCGGTGACCTGAAGCATCAGATTGAACTGGTGGAAGCTCAGGTTCGGGTTTCTAGGTCCGAACGTCAGGCCGCGATCGATCGAGCTGTGCATCTTAATGCTCAAAACATCGATCTTCAGGTTTCAAGGCAAGAGGCGATTCGTCGTTCAGTTCGAGCTGGTAAGCGGAAGGTTGCTGCCGAGTACGACTCGTTGCTCAAGGCTTTGAAGGAGAAATGAGAGAAGCAGAAGCTTGAGCTAGACTGCCAGATTTAGCTTCAAGAGGCTGTTGCCAATATCGATCTGATCACGTAGCTGATGTCAGGGGAGACGACGAACGAGGTTGAGCTTCCGAAGTGGAAAGCGAAGGCCGACGAGTATGAGGAGCGTCTCAAGACCCTTACCGTTTCCGATTTCTCGCTCGCGAAGCTTGATCGTCCTCAGATCTCGGAGGACTCAGTCCGGATGGAGGTCGATGCAGACTCAAGTTCCGACCTGTGTGAACCAGTTCGGAAGTAACGGTGATAAGGACCTTAGCGGTTTGGTGGCAGACGAGACTCGGGG
The DNA here is from genome assembly GCA_020283515.1 of Alliaria petiolata. Classification (NCBI taxonomy): domain Eukaryota; kingdom Viridiplantae; phylum Streptophyta; class Magnoliopsida; order Brassicales; family Brassicaceae; genus Alliaria; species Alliaria petiolata. The sequence continues at coordinate 55,430,521 of JAHZTW010000002.1, forward strand.
CGACGTGGGTACGTCGGTTGAGGAGCCTAGGTCCAGGGGAGATGTCGTCGAGGAGGAGGGTGGAAAGGGGGCAGAGGAGACCAATCCCAACGGGGAGTAGTCGTCTTGCCAGCTCGCCTTCCCTTGCTCTCTCTCTTTTTTTACTTTGTTTCAAGACAATGCCCGAGAGGGTTTTAATCCTTTTATGATTCGTGTTTGAACTTAGTTTTTTTTTGGCGTTTAGCCATTGCAGACCTTTAGGAAATGTTGCCTGGAAAGGCTTTTAAATTCTTTGTGCTTTTGGTTTTAATTCGAATTTGCCGGGTTAAGTCTCATAAGTACTTTGATCGCTTTTCTTAGCTCGAGCGGGCCGTGGCTCGCAAAGTTTACTTTGCAGAGTACCAAGTTTCCTTGGTGCTTCAGTCGTTTTCTTTTTGTTTGAGCGGGCCGTAACTTGTCGCTATTCTGATCGGGTTGATCCGGACTTTGGCTATGACTTGTATCTGGGTTTGGTTGAATACGGACCTGGTTATAGACTTGTAATTTAGCATATTTTAGCATTCATTTTAGATAGTTTTGCATCCACTTGAGCATTATTTTTCATCACTTTTGGTCTCATTTGCATTCATATTATAGTTTAGTGAGTTTTATCTTAGGTTGTTGCATATTTGTACATATTGAGTCCTTATTAGGTGTTTTGGAGGCTTGGAGGACCATATGAGCTTATGGATGATCAAGAGGAGGAAGAGAAGTGGCCAAGTGAGAAGCAGAAAATCTTTAGAAGCATATCGAGCTTCTAAGCTCGATACGGTACAATCAGGAATCTTGGAGGGAGCATATCGAGCATTTGTATTGAGCTACCAAGCTCGATACAAAGCCACCCGGACTTCTGGAGGAAGCGTATCGACCGTTTGTGTCGAGCTACCAAGCTCGATACAGCTCTTGAAGAAAGTTTTTAGAAGCGTATCGAGCTGCATATCGACCTAGCAAGCTCGATACGCTGCCCGATTTCCAGTCAAAAACCGGGTCAATACCCGGTTTGTTCCGGGTTGACCCGGTTCGCCCTCCTTCCCTATAAATACACTTCTGGCCACAAAAAAACCTAAGTTTTCTTCTCTCTAGAATTGGGTTTGGATCCAAACTCTCTCTTCGATATTTTGGATTGATCTTCATGAATCATGCCACTCTAGTGAAGGATTCTTCACCTCTATCATTTATATTTATGTTTATGTCTTTTATTTTTCTTTTCTTCATGTTTAGTTCTTTGATTTTAGTTGGATCACGGGTAATGCTAGATTAGGACGAATTGATGGTTAGATGATGATGATGATTTAGGTTGTATCTTGTTAGATCCTTCATTTAGGTTGCTCTTATTACTAGATTAGATTTGAGAAAAGTAATTTAGACCTTAGGTAATTTCATGCCCGAAAGGTGTTCGATGAAATGCCTGAAGCAAACCTTTTATGAGCTTTGCATATCCTAGCCAACGAGAGTTGATGTCTAGGGTGTTTAGTGAACTGGATTGAAGTTGTTTCTTAATGCTCATGGATTATTTGATTACCAACGAGAGTTGATGTTAATTGGGTAATTAGTGAAGTGATTAGTACCACGACAGTGGATTAGTCATAGTTATGAATTTCATGTTCTAGGATGGTGTTTAATTCAATCTTCGAAATCATTGTTTGATTGTTATCTAGTTCTCATGATAGTTGAACCCATGATCCAATGCTTTTCATTCATTTTCCTTCTTGCATTTCTTACTTTTCTAGATTAAACAAAAACCCATAAACAATTTGCTCTAGATTAGTTTGTGTCTTGCCTCTCTAGTGTTGCAATCTTTAGTCCCTGTGGATTCGATATCTCAAATGCTATAATGATATGAGTAGTTGGGATTAATTGAAAGTGTGAAAAATCCCGCTATCAATTTGGCGCTGTTGTCGGGGACTAAACGATTGCCATTAGTGGTTGGATTCAAATTAAGACTAGAGCCTTTTTATTTCCTTTTTGAGATTTTTATGATTGGAGAAGGAACACTAGTTCCATTGCACTCTCATCTTTGAGTTTCATTTTGCCAAAGTCAAGCTTTGTGACTATAAACTAGCACACTTGGGAGGTAGTCCCATGACTATCCTTTATAAATATTTCTTCCTTTTACTTTTTGATCTTTTTGTTTAATGCTTTTAGGGTCACAAGTGGATTTATATGGTCCAACGAGGTTGGCAAATGCCAAGGAGCCACAACCAGCTATTGAACCGAGCTGGTGTATCAATCACGGCTAGAAAATGGTAGGCCAAATACCGAGCTCAAACGAGACATTTCTGTTCGGTATGACCGCCCATTGGTGCACCATGCTACCTCCCATTGGCATTTCCACCAAGAACCAATACCGAGGAGGAAAGTTCAAGCACGATCCTTAAAATATTTCAAACCCTCATCCTCTTCGCATTTTTGAGGTATCTTCACCTCCCTTGTACATATTTCTTTTAGATTTTCGTTTTTGTATTTTGTCATGTTGATTGAGGTCTCCTTTGGACTTTTATTACACAAGAGACTATGTAATTTAAGTTTGGGGGAGAGGTTGAGAGATTTGACATTGTGTTTTGTGAGTCATATTTTCTCTTATGCATACTTGAGTCTCATGCATCCATGCATATAAAAACCAAAAATTTTGAAAAATTTCGAAATTTGTAAAAAGAGTGTGAACATTTAGTTGCATTTACATGTTTAGGACTGAGTCTAGATGCATTTCATGTAGGCTTGCATTCATATAGCATAGGGAGCAATGATAATTGTTCCTTGAGAAATGCTAATTTTTGAGATGAAGTCCTTGCCCACGTTTATAATTGTTTGATGCATTCGAGTGAGTTTGAAGTTAAGATAGCACCACCCTTGAAATTCATGTCTTGATGTTCATGTTTTGGTTGAAGCTTGCTGTGAATTGATCTCATTCCTATCTATTAGAACCATTAATTTTGACTTGAATCATCATGCTTTGCTTTGAAAAGTTGAACTCATGGATACCAATACACATACTTGGACTTTCTTCTTCCTTTTATCACTCTTGCTAGTCCAAGTAGCTGATCTTCATCTTTGGGACAGTTATGAAAATCCCATCCTTAGCCAATACCTTCTTTCAAGCCTACAACTCTTGTGTGTGATTGTGAGGCCTATTTTCAAAAATTTTGAATCATCTAGGCAAAAAGTGATGAGTTTAGGCCGACAAGGAGAAGCTTTCATGTAGACACTAGCTTGCATTCTAAGCTAGTAATAGGCTAGGATGTTCGATGGGTATACTAGGAAGAAGTTCTTGTGTTTAAAAGTTTTTATCATTGGAAGAAGAAGAGGAAGTAAAGAAGGTGATACAAGGAGATGAATGGGGAAACGAATGATGAGATGGTGGCAACAAAGAGGCTCTAAATCAAAGAAGAAAAAGGTGATCTCAAGCTTAATAAGAAGGCCATACAACAAGAAGAAAAATCAGGGCAACAAGCATCCAAGGAGATGAAAAGAAGAGACATCACAACAATAAAGATGAGCCATTGAAAAGAAGCCAAAAACCATTATACACCAGGTGAAGAAGAACTCCCCAAGTTCAACAAGGAAGGTGAAATCAATGTGAAGGTTATAAGGGCAACAAAAGCCTTGGGAAAGGGTAGCTTAAGTGGTTGATCTTTGGGTTTAGTCTAGGATAGAAATCATTAGGTCTTTGGGTAGATGAAAGTCATCCTTGTATGCATCTATTGGTTTTTACTCTTAGCATTTTGCCATAGGTTGATTCTTTTCATTGAGAGCTCCCTCTTGCACCTAAACTAAACCATTGCATTGAGATCATTTTTATCTCAAGACCTTGTCCCTTAACCAAATGAGTTCTCTTGGCATTTCAAAGCATGATACATGGTTACAAATTGAATGAATGTTAAAGGAATGAAGGATATGAAGGTTGTGTAGGCTAGACTTGGATTCATTTCATGTTTGTGATGAGTGTGGCTAAAATTTTTAAAGTAGAACAAACTCGACATGCATCCTAGAATTATTAACTTGGATAATGACTTGATCTCTTTGGTTGGCATTTTTGGATTTGAGCTCCCATTTTCACACCTCTCTCTTTGATTTGTCATGTTTGTTTGCTTGAAAGAAAGCAAAAGAAAAGTTTGGGGGAGTTGATAGACTCGTAATTTAGCATATTTTAGCATTCATTTTAGATAGTTTTGCATCCACTTGAGCATTCTTTTTCATTACTTTTGGTCTCATTTGCATTCATATTAGAGTTTAGTGAGTTTTAGCTTAGGTTGTTGCATATTTGTACATATTGAGTCCTTATTAGGTGTTTTGGAGGCTTGGAGGACCATATGAGCTTATGGATGATCAAGAGGAGGAAAAGAAGTGGCCAAGTGAGAAGCAGAAAATCTTTAGAAGCATATCGAGCTTAGTATCGAGCTTCTAAGCTCGATACGGTCCAACCATGAATCTTGGAGGGAGCATATCGAGCATTTGTATTGAGGTACCAAGCTCGATACAAAGCTACCCGGAGTTCTGGAGGAAGCGTATCGACCGTTTGTGTCAAGATAGCAAGCTCGATAGAGCCATTGAAGAATGTTTTTAGAAGCGTATCGAGTTGCATATCGAGCTAGCAAGCTCGATACGCTGCCCGATTTCCAGTCCAAACCGGGTCAATACCCGGTTCGTCCTCCTTCCCTATAAATACACTTGTGGCCACAAAAAAACCTAAGTTTTCTTCTCTCTAGAGTTAGATTTAGATTCAAACTCTCTCTTTGATATTTTTGGATTGATCTTCATGAATCATGCCACTCTAGAGAAGGATTCTTCACCTATATCTTTTATATTTATGTTTATGTCTTTTATTTTGCTTTTCTTCATGTTTAGTTCTTAGATTTTAGTTGGATCATGTGTAATGCTAGATTAGGACGAATTGATGGTTAGATGATGATGATTTAGGTTGTATCTTGTTAGATCCTTCATTTAGGTTGCTCTTATTACTAGATTAGCTTTGAGAAAAGTGATTTAGACCTTAGGTAATTTCATGCCCGAAAGGTGTTCGATGAAATGCCTGAACCAAACCTTTTATGAGCTTTGCATATCCTAGCCAACGAGAGTTGATGTCTAGGGTGTTTAGTGAACTGGATTGAAGTTGTTTCTTAATGCTCATGGATTATTTGATTACCAACGAGAGTTGATATTAATTGGATAATTAGTGAAGTGATTAGTACCACGACAGTGGATTAGTCATAGTTATGAATTTCATGTTCTAGGATGATGTTTAATTCAATCTTTGAAATCATTGTTTGATTGTTAGCTAGTTCTCATGATAGTTGAACCCATGATCCAATGCTTTTTATTTATTTTCCTTCTTGCATTTCTTACTCTTCTAGATTAAACAAAAACCCATAAACAATTTGCTCTAGATTAGTGTGTGTCTTGCATCTCTAGTGTTGCAATCTTTAGTCCCTGTGGATTCGATATCTCAAATGCTACAATGATATGAGTAGTTGGGATTAATTGAAAGTGTGAAAAATCTCGCTATCACCTGGCACTTCTACAGATCGCGAAGGTTTGCCCTTTGTATTTGGATGGCGTCTGACTTGATCGTCGTAGCTTGTTAGTGTCGGTCCTGGTCTCCAGCTGCTATTCCCTTTGGTTACCGCAGTTCACCTGATTTTGAGAGTTTCGGCTTGGTTCGTCAACCTCAGCTCGCCGATTCTGTAGGTGTTGGTTTGGAGTGTTGTGCGAATTCTGGCGATTCGGCTTGGTGATTGTGCTTGAGTGCGAGCTAGCTATAGCTCGACATGTGCATGACTCGAGTTTGTTTAGGCGGTTGTGTCTTCAAGCAGTGTTCGATCGATTAAGAGTTCGATCGGGACGCGGTTGAGATGAACTTTCATTTTTTTGTTTGGCCAGACGTTGTTTAGCGGGTTGTTTGTTGTACCCGAGTGCTCGTTGCGTCTAAGTTGGTTGCGTACCAATTTTAAGAGGTCGCAGAGTTTTCGATGGTTCGAAATGTGTAATAGAGAGATTGTAAAATTGAACAATTGTGCAAACTTTATTTATAAAGGGAGTTTACAATTGTTGTATACTATGTGAACCGTGAAAGATTTTGGGAGTGTGGGAGCTGGACTCTAGGGACGAGCTGCCTACGTACCCCGCCAGGGGATCAAGCCTTAACGTAGTTCGATTGTTTTACTATTTAGTAATAGTATCATTTGAGGTTCATGGAATTCAATGGACGCAGTTCGGCTTTTTCCTTCGCATAGTCGAAGAGTCTGTAGACGCCGGGGCGTACTACCTCGGTGATCTTGTAGGGACCTTCCCAATTGGCTCCTAGCTTTCCACCTGTCCGGCATGTCTTATCGAATACCTTTTTTAAGACTTGGTCTCCAACTTTGAACGTTCGTTCTTTGACATTGGAGTTATAGTAGCGAGCTGTTGCTTGCTGATAGTTCTGGATGCGGACCAGTGCTTGATCTCGTTTTTCTTCAATCAGGTCGAGTCGGTCTCTCAACAGTTCTTCGTTGAGTTCCATGTTTATGGGGCATAGTTCTCTTCGAAGGGTTGGTACTTTTAGCTCGGCAGGAATGATTGCTTCCATGCCGTAGGCTAGTGAGAAAGGTGTTTTTTTAGTTGCTTTGTGAGGCGTGGTTCGGCAAGCCCATAGGACTGAGTTTAGTTCGTCCGACCACATCTCTTTTCTAGCTTTGAGCCTCTTTTTGATGTTGCTCATGACAGTTTTATTGGTAGCTTCTGCTTGACCGTTTCCTTGCGGATATCGTGGCGTGGAGTAGCTTATATGGATTTTTCATTTTTTTGCAGAAGTTACGGAATGCTTTCGAGATGAATTGAGGTCCATTGTCCGTCACGATCTCGTGGGGGAGACCGTGTCTACAGATGATAACTTGCCAGATAAAATCTCTAACGTCTTCCTTGGTGGTTTGTTGGTAAGCTCGTGCTTCCACCCACTTTGTGAAGTAGTCTGTTAGGACTAGGACGTATTGCAACTGTTTTGGCCCGGATGGGACCATTGGTCCTATGATGTCCATGGACCATCTCATGAACGGGTACAGAGCACATATCGATGATAGAGCCTCTGTGAGTTGATGGATTATTGGTGCGTGCTTTTGATAGCTATCGCACTTTGAGGCGTAGTTGTCACAGTCCGCGATCATTGTGAGCCAGAAGTAGCCATGTTTTTTGATTCGTATTGAGAGAGTTCGTCCGGCGGAGTGGCTCCCGGAAATACCATCGTGAACATTTGCCATTACGGCTAAAGCTTCCAGACCATGAACGCATTTGAAGTATGGTTCTGATAGGTTGCGTCTGTACAATCTTAGCTCGATTATACAGTATCTCGAGCTTCTGGCTCTTAGTTTTCGGGCTTCCCACTTGTCGGGAGGCAGGGTGCCGTTTTGGATGTAATCGAGTATTAGGATTCTCCAATCTGGTATGGCGTGGAATTCTTCGTCGGTGATGAAACGTCTTTATGCGGTGGCTGCCTCGTTGGCCGCTGCATCCTCCGCGATTTGATTCATCACCTGCTGACCAAGTTCAGGTTCGCTGCTTTCGGGTTATGGTGTATCAGTTTCTCCCGGGCTAGCGGGGATTTGGTGTAATCCGCTGGTGCTAGCTGCGGGATCCGAGACACCGGTTTCTTCCGAGCTAGCGGAGGTTTAAGATAGCTCGTCTATGCTGGATGCGGGATCGTCTGAGATTACAGCGATCTCCGCTGTCGTGGCGGACTTGACGGCTATGCTTATGCTTGGTTTGTCGAGTCCCTCGACGGGAATGATCCTTTTTAACAAAGGGTCCGAGGTGGATGCGAGAGATGCTAGGGCGTCTGCCGAAGCATTCTCTCCACGGGGGATCCTTGTTAGCTCGAATTTGTCGAGCTGTTCCGTGAGGTCACATACTACTTTTAGGTAAGCCTCCATTCGTTCGTGCTTCGTTTCGTACGTGCCGTGGATTTGGCTTGTTACGTGATGCACAAGATTTAGAGCTTCAGTTCTTCAAGTTTTAAATTTATAAACCCTAATGCCTGCAAGTGCACATATGTGCATTGTAGTACTTAAGGTATCGATCCACAGAGAGTGTCTGTCCAACTACAGAATCAATGACGGTTAGAAAACGTTCCTAAGACAAGAAGGGGGGTTTGGAGAAGGGTGTTTCGGTTTTAGTGGCTATTGAATGCAGGAAACAGTAAAGCAAGTTTGTATAGAGCCGATCGTCAATCGACTCTATACACGGAACAAAGTAACATCAAACATGCAAATAAGGCGTTGTGCTCTAGGTTGTTCTCTGGGATACTAGGCGATTTCCCCAAATTGATTCACTGGTTTTAACAACCTAACTTTATGAAACTAGGTCGATCTGCGAACTTCCATTCCACAGGTATACTTTCAAATCCTGCGTACTAGACGAACACACAATAGGATCGGGACAATAAACATTCAGACATCTTTTAAAGGATGCTCTCTACCCTATTTTGGTCTAGATCTGAGATTCAGGACATTCGTCGTTCTCAAGACCCTGCGATCAGAATATAGTTCATGACGCTAGACTCATGCAATAAGAACGAATAAGGTGAGACAGAAAACCCTAATATGACTAAGCAGTTGACAAGCTACTTATTCAAACATGTATGAGATCGAAAACAAGATAGGTAGACAAAAGAGAATCGGAAGACAAACTTCGATCTAACAACCTAGCAATCAATCCATGAATCCCCTTTGAAAACTATTGAACACAACAAACGAATCTACCCTAACATGATTGAGGCGAGTAGAGACGAAATCAATGAATGCATGCTTGAATTAAACAAAGAAAGCTCGAGGGGTCGAGAGAAGATCTCTCTCCCCCTCGAGGGAAGCCTTATGCGGCTAGGTTTCTGGTGGTTACAAAGAGAGAATAAAAGTTTAGGGTTCTGAAAGAATGACGAAAACAATGAGTAGAGATGAGTATTTATAGGTCTTCAGCTCCTCTTAGGCGTCACTTAGGGTTCCACAAAGTTTGGTGGCTATCGGGCTTGATTTGGGCTTGAAAACGGGCTCGGGATTCGTCAAGTGTTGTGGCCGCGCCACCGTGGGTTCATGGGCCGGCCATTGGTCTTCTGAGCTTTCCTGGCGCGGCCAGGCTTCTTCTGAGGATGTGTCTGACGGGCCTTCTTGCTTCCTTCATAACTTGAGATCCAACCGTGGGATTGGACTCAAACCACTTCGAGGTGAAAGGTAGTAGTTCAGGCTATCTTGTCACCAAAATTCAGCTCGATCCCGTGGTGGGAAGGTCTCCGTCTTGTGCTAAACTTCTGTCAAAAAGCTCATGTTCCGAAAATGTCCGTTTTGCTCCGTTTTGCTCCCTTTTTCCTAAGATTTCCTGAAAAGAGTCTTGGACACACAAATACTCGAAAACTACTAAATATACATTAATACCTTAGTGAAATGCTTATTAAAGCATACACTTATGATGGTAAAAATGGGTAAAATATGCATGTTATCAACTCCCCCAGACTTAAACCTTTGTTTGTCCTCAAACAAAACAGAAATCTAAGTAAGGAAAAGAGGTTTGAAAACGTGGAAACTCACCAATACTTGGGAACTCATCAAGTCTAGCAATCGACCTGTTGAGCCACATAACTCGGAATTCAGCTTCAAGGCGTTTGGGTCTAGTTACCTTGAGCTTTTCACCCTTCCCGGATACGCTTCATGGTCCCTTTGAGTATTTCGAGCTCCCTCTTGTTGACTCCTTTATTCATTTAGGCGTGCGGTCTCTATCGAGGGAGTATTGGTCGACGAGACATTATACTTTCTCTTCCAAACATCTAGACATAGACATTTCAGACACAACTCTCCTATTTTCTCTTCCCTTAGTCGATTTCTCCCTACTTTTCTAGGGTATCATTTTATTTTTTCTATCGACTTTCTTATTCCATTTTTTTTTTTTTTTCTTAGCTTGAGAATGATCACTTCTTTGAAGTTTACATGATTGCTGCGAACCGTCATTGTCCTTTAAGGAACTCTGGTTGCCATTCCCAAACTAAAACCTTTCTTTCTATATTTTTTTTTTCTTTTCTATAACAAGGGAAGATCAAGGAGAGGTTGCATTGCATCTACTTAGTCATGCTAGAGTCTAAAAGAGGAGCAAAGTTCGAAGTACCTCAAGCCCCTTGACGAGAAGATTTGATTCATTAGGTGCGGAGTCAACGCAAGATCCTTCGAGTACTCTAGAGATTAGAACTTTCTCCGCTGGAATGATCCACTCGCCGTGTTCAACTTAGTAAACCTTGCTTCTAAATCCGTGAGAATGGTCATTAAGGTTCCTTGTTCAAAGTGACTTGTACCTAGCAAAGTTCATAGTTTCCGACTAAAAGAAAAAAAATTTTTTGACTCTATAAAACGACTCGATAAATGATGTAAGTATGCATAAGACTCATCAAATAAAAGCATAATTAGTAATATAAGAAACCCCCCCAGACTTAAATCAAACTGTCCCCAGTTTGTTTAAATCGAGTTGAGGTGAAAAAGATAGGTAAATTCAAGTACAAGCTTGTGAAGACTTACTTGAAAGTGGCGTTGGGTTTGGTATGGGTGGATGGGCGTGTGGTATTATTGAGCTAAGGACTTGATCATTATCCTTATGTCCCTGCTTAGAATCGATTTGATTGAACAAAAGAAATCGAAAACTTAGCTCGAAAGGAAATGTGTTGCGCGGTTGAGCTTCCTTGCTTCGGATGGTGGTGGTGGGCCTGTGTGGGTGACGGATGAGGATGGTGATAGGCGTTTGGTGGTGATGATTGGCTCGCCTTTGTTGAGAATAACAGGTACTCCGTTTGTTGAGTACTTGTCTTGGTTCCTTGACCTTTGATAACACCGTGAATGAGAGATGGAAAATCTTCCGTCCTTGCGTCTTGAAGATTGCGTCACCTCAGAAACATGACTTGAAGTTTGGGTCTATGCTGGCCTATCCAGTGATCTGTTCGGGATCCCGGAAGACAGGTGTTGCTAGTATGAACTTCAATGCCATATGAAATCCTTACTTGGCTTCGGTAAAGGTCTTGGTCGCGGAAGAGAGAAGCTAGTCTTCGGGAACTTTCCTCTTCGCGGTTTGGTGAAGGAAGTTGCATCTTCTTCCTTCTGGAGCTTGCACTACGGTTTTCATCCTCTGGAACCGTGGTGTTTTTCTTCGTTTTCGTGGATACAGGTCCGTTGAACGTGCTGGACGAAGTAAGTAGAGAGATGGATCATCAACTTGACTTGACTTGGATGGAGTCTTGTCTTGTCTCGCCATCTTTGATGCAACAGCAATGTGCCGCGGTTGTGGAAGTGATCTTTGCGGTCTTTAGGTCGTGTTTAGGCCATTGAATCAAGGAGAATACTTGAAAGGCTTGAAACAGGTTGAAGGAGATCCGGTTTGGTGAGGTCGGGACGGAAGATGTCGCAGACGACGGCCGGCCGTGCGACGGGTTGTCACGGTCGTGGCCAGGCGTCTCGCCTCCGCACCATCGTGGCTCATGGCGCGGCCAGACTCCTTCTGGCCGGCCGACGGGCGGTTCGTCGCCCGGTGAGTGTTCTTCGAAACTCCTTCTTCATTTTTTTTGGTCTTTTCGTGTTTTTCTGATTTTTTTTTTGTGTGCTTTTCTTGGTTTTCTGATTTTTTTTTTTTTTTGGCTTTTGTGTTGTTTATGAAACTGAAAATAAGAGGAAACTAAAACCAAAAGTGAGTATTAGAAACCTAAAAAGAAAGAATAAAAAGGAATACCTAATGGGTTGCCTCCCATTCAGCGCTTTTGTTTAGAGTCTTTTAGCTAGAGTTGTATGGATTAAGATGTGATGAGCATCAACTAAAGGAAAACGTGGTCCCTTTAATCTACATGCACTTGTCACTCGACGCTTGAGCCATCATAGAAGACGCCCATTAATCAAAAGAAACAAGCCTTCACTCCGAATGGTCCCTGCAAAGGCAAAGAAACGAAACGAAACTAAAGGAAAGGTCTTAGAACCGAATTTTCTTACCTTTGATTCTGCAGCTAGATCAAGAACACTCCCCGGCAACGGCGCCAAAAACTTGATGCACAAGATTTAGAGCTTCAGTTCTTCAAGTTTTAAATTTATAAACCCTAATGTCTGCAAGTGCACAGATGTGCATTGTAGTACTTAAGGTATCGATCCACATAGAGTGTCTGTCCAACTACAGAATCAGTGACGGTTAGAAAACGTTCCTAAGACAAGAATGCAGGAAACAGTAAAGCAAGTTTGTATAGAGCCGGTCGTCAATCGACTCTATACACGGAACAAAGTAACATCAAACATGCAAATAAGGCGTTGTTCTCTAGGTTGTTCTCTGGGATACTAGGCGATTTCCCCAAACTGATTCACTGGTTTTAACAACCTAACTTTATCAAACTAGGTCGATCTGCGAACTTCCATTCCACATGTATACTTTCATATCTTGCGTACTAGACGAACACACAATAGGATCAGGACAATAAACATTCAGACATCTTTTAAAGGATGCTCTCTACCCTATTTTGGTCTAGATCTGAGATTCAGGACATTCGTCGTTCTCAAGATCCTGCGATCAGAATATAGTTCATGACGCTAGACTCATGCAATAAGAACGAATAAGGTGAGACAGAAAACCCTAATATGACTAAGCAGTTGACAAGCTACTTATTCAAACATGTATGAGATCGAAAACAAGATAGGTAGACAAAAGAGAATCGGAAGACAAACTTCGATCTAACAACCTAGCAATCAATCCATGAATCCCCTTTGAAAACTATTGAACACAACAAACGAATCTACCCTAACATGATTGAGGCGAGTAGAGACGAAATCAATGAATGCATGCTTGAATTAAACAAAGAAAGCTCGAGGGGTCGAGAGAAGATCTCTCTCCCCCTCGAGGGAAGCCTTATGCGGCTAGGTTTCTGGTGGTTACAAAGAGAGAATAAAAGTTTAGGGTTCTGAAAGAAT
>JAHZTW010000002.1:55453067-55509432 GCA_020283515.1 Alliaria petiolata
GGACGTTGTAGATGCTTGTTTCTTCTATTGTACCACTATGCGAGAGCTAGTCTATGGTGATAGAGAATCAAAGAGTTTAGACCCAAACGCCATGGGCTAAACAATTTGAGGATCCCTTTACCTAAGAATCACCATCAAAAGACCAAGTCTTGATGTGATCCAAAAGCTTTAGCTTGATAGGCAAACCGAGAGTCACCTAGTTCATGATACTCATCAAGATCCTTCTTTTACCTTGGAAGCTTATCTTTTTACCGTTCAAATACTTATTTCTTGTTTGATACTCTTAAAATTCTTTTATTTAGGGTCTTGAGTGACACAAGATCTATCTTTTAGTCGTTTTTAGTAGTAAATGTTTAATCTTTATCTATTTCGAGCTTGACTTATGACATCGATATGACCGATCTGTTCACTAACGCTCCCAAAATTGTTTGACACCCCATACACTATACTGCTTTCGGTTGACAGTGTTGGGACATTGACCTAAGTAGCGTAAAAAACGTCTTGTCAATTGGCGCCGTTGCTGTTTGTGAGAAAGTTTAGTCATTTCGGTACTAGGTCGTTATAAGGACAAGTTTAAATTTTTACAAGTTATTTAACACTTTTACTCGTATATATCTGTTTTGACAGGTATATGAACCTACGCTCACACGGTACAACAAATCTTGTTCCCCGAATAGACGATATCCACCTGCTCGAACGATCAGCCAAACGAAATCGGGAACAAGCCGAAACTGTAAACCGTGTGACGATGGAAAACCAACAAGGTGCTCAAGGAGCTGCGGGCGCAGCCGGTGCACAAGGCCAACAAGGCCACCAAGGACTACAAGGTCCACAAGGCCAGCCTGGTGTTGCAGCTGCTCCAAGAGCTGTGAGGCAAATCAGTGCGGGAGATGCACCGATATCGACCGCAAGCCGACACGGTATCCAACCACCACTAGTGCAGAACAACAACTTCGAGATCAAAAGTGGTCTCATCTCCATGGTGCAGAACAATCGATTCTTCGGTCTGCCCTTGGAAGACCCACTTGACCATCTCGACCAGTTCGATCGTGTGTGCGCCATGACCAAGATCAACGGAGTAAGCGAAGATGGATTCAAGCTGCGTTTGTTTCCCTTCTCATTGGGAGACAAACCACACGCATGGGAAAAGACTCTGCCCCACGGATCCATCACCTCGTGGGAAGATTGCAAGAAGGCTTTCCTGACAAAGTTCTTCTCCACATCGATGACAGCCCGATTGAGAAACGAAATCAGTGGGTTCACTCAGAAATCCTACGAGACCTTTGGTGAAGCCTGGGAGCGATTCAAGGGTTACACCACTCAGTGCCCTCACCATGGATTCAGCCAAGTATCACTCCTCAGTACACTATACCGAGGTGTCATTCCCAAGATTCGGATGCTCCTCGATACGGCGAGCAATGGAAATTTCCTAGCAAAAGACGTTGAAGACGGTCTCGAGTTAGTTGAAAACTAAGCTCAAAGTGACCCCTCTTACCACGAAGACTATGACAGGTCCAACCGTGGCTCCAAAGACGAAGTGGATGGAAGCAGAAAAGTGATCAAAGAGCTCAACGAGAAGCTTGACAAGTTACTACTTGTCCAAACTTAAAAAGAAGTCCATTTCGTGGAAGAACTCACTCAAGTCCAAGAAGGGGAGGACGTTCAGTATGAAGATGTTAACTACATCAACGCTCAAGGAGGGTATAACACTTGGAGACCCAACAACAACCTCTCCTACCGAAGCACGAACGTCGCAAACCCACAGGACCAAACCTACCCTCAGCAACAAGGAGGAGGAGCAAAAAAATTCGTGCCGTACACGAATCAACAAGGCTTTGTACCGCGGTTCCAGAATCAAAACGGCTACCAGCCACGACAACAAGCCGGTGCACCTCCTGGCTTCCAACAACAACAAGGCAACCCACCTGCTCAAGCTGGTTTCGACTTGGAAGGCACTCTAAAGCAACTTCTCCAAGGTCAAACACATATCCAGGCGGATATACACAAACGTTTTGCTGAAGGGCATAACAAGATTGATGGTGTCCACACGAAACTATCCGGGAAGATTGAAGTTTTGACCGCTCGTGTCAGGACACTTGAAAACAACAAAGGCATTGCATCTACAAGCCAAACAAGCAACCTTCCGGGAAAATCCGCCATGAATCCAAAGGAGTATTGCCAAATGATCACCACTTTCGACGAGGAAAAACGGGATCTACTCGAAATCACTTCTCCAAAACGGGCTCAAGTCGATGAGGACATCGACATCCTAAGAGGGGAGGGAGTTCTAAAAATTTGGCGATCCCTGAAGAGAAAGCACCATTCCTGCGAGTCTACAAACCGCTAATGCCATACCCCCAGATGCATAAGAATCGTCTCATAGAGGAACAAGAGGCCGAATTAATCGAAACATTGACGAAAGTTGAAGATCTCTTCAACAATGTCGACGAGACCAAGCCCATTCCAGATTTCCTAGTAGCTTTGAAGGACAAGCTGTATGCTAATGCAATGGCAACAATAAGGAGGAATGCAGCAGCTCGTGAAGAGAAACCTAAGGAAGAAGCCTTAGTAGTGAAGAAGCTCGAAGATCCAGGGTCGTTCACTCTGCCATGCACACTCGGAGGAATCACCTTTGATAACTGTTTGTGTGATCTCGGGGCAAGCATCAACGTGATGAGTCTAGCCACGGCTAAGCGTCTCGGCTACGACACTTATACCGACTGCAAGAAGCCGTTATCACTGGCCGATGGGAGTGAAAGAAAGACTGTTGGGAAGCTGCTAGACCTACCTCTCATGATTGGGAACATGCTACTGCCAAGCGACTTTCGAAATTTTTAAGAGTTTTAATAGACTCAATCCTACAATACTCTCATGTTGGGAAGACCCTTCCTAGCCTCTGCCGGTTGCATGTTTGATTGCAAAAGCGGCAAGGTAGAGCTGAGACTAACCGGAAGCCTGGTAATGCACTTTGACACCAAAGGGAAGAGAATCAATGAGAAGGAACATGCATACTCACTTGTGCTCAAGAAGACGATTGAGAAGACCAAAGATCCATCCTTAGAAATATGCGACGATGGAGCTAGCTTTGATGGAGTCTGCCTCAACGCAATGTTCGAAAGACAACCAGAAGAAGCCCTAGAAGAACCAAAAAGGGTAATCACTTGCAAGAAGTCCGATGTGAAAGGACCAACCCTCGGAGATCTTCTGGAAGGTATGACTCTCAAACCTGTTCTCTCTGCTGGTGGTGAGATGAGATACAAGCTGAAATGCAAGGGAAAGGTTAGACCCTTTGCTTACCTTAAGGTGATAAAAGAGACCGATTTGACCAATCAAAAGGGTTCTAAGGCAAGCAAAGAGGGAACCTCCAATGTATATCTTTCTGTTTTCATCTCGATGATCAAGGAAAGTAAGGATCCTCCCACAGGATCGAGGGGTATTCGTTTCCCCCTTTCACACTAAAAAGTGATCAATAAAAGTCAAGCTAAGTGACTCAAAACAAAGCGCTCTTGTGAGTCACCTCAAGTTTATCCATGTACATATTAATGCTTTTTCTAGTCTAAATTACTGATTTCAGGACCCCATGAAAGTTAGAGTGAGGTCACTTACACATAAGAGGAGCTAAAACCAATGTGGGAATTGTTTAGCACAATAACGGGATGTAATGTCGGGTTAACACCACGATATCACCCCATGGTATTTCATGTCTAGCTCGCACAACGGTGAGTAGCCGATATGGAACGAAGCCCGAGCTAAACAATCATCACTGGGGTAACATATCGGGAACCAGCCGATATCCGAAACATCAGTCATACCATATCGGAGTCAACCAGATATGGCCGTCCAAGTAATAGAGTATTTGGACTTGGCCAATCCGAGAAAAGCGCTCAAATTTATGGCCCACTTTTCCGGATAAGGCATGAATGCTTGGTTGGGGTTAACCGACAACTATCCCCCAAACCAAGAAACCCTAGTCAAACCCTTTTCTTCCCCATGTCTCCTCTTTATAAAAGCTATCAACTCTCTCGTTTTCATTCCCCATCACTCTCAACCCCAGAAAATTGTCTTTAACTTTTAATTTCGCAACTCGATTCCGTGCATCCTTCTAAGAGTTTTTGCAGATATCGTGCTAAGATAAAAATCTGCTATAGAACGATATGATTGAGCATTACTTAGGATTATTCGAATTCGCTGCATTAGGGATTTGAGAGTTGATGGAGGAATATTTGGTAGATAGTTTTTGCATAAAACTTAGGGTTTTTTGTAGGATTTTCTAAAATTTTAGTATTTCTATTTCTGAAAAATAGCTTCACGGCTAAACTCTTATGAAATGTTAAGATTCTGGAGATCCCTTTTTCCACCTTTTGTTTAATGCATGCTTATCTTAAATCGGAATCTGTGAGAAATAACTTATAAAGAACATTCTTCATCTTCTCGATTTAAGATTTTTCCCGATCTAGTAATAATTCGCTTTTGTTTGCTTGGGTCTCTTTAGTCATGAATAGAGTTACCTTAAGATTAAGCATGCTTGCAAGATAATCTTTGCTCTTAGTGTTTTCCCCTGTGCTTACACACTTTCGAGTGTTTTTGATTGTTAAGTACAATGGTGGGAGCAACAAGAAGCGGAGCTATTCTTGGGAGATCAAGGGAATACCAGACGGAAAAGAGACAAGGAAAGAGACCAGTGGGAAGCTCCAGCCGAGCGGCTACAGTGCGCTCATCCACGCGTGCATCGGGAAGAAGGACTGCGAGCTCCTGACCCACACTGGCTGATATGCGTGCAGCATTCAGGCGAATGGAGTTCAAGGCCACACGCTACCCCCATGAGGAAACAATGGTCGAGCTGGGCATCTACGAAGACTGCCAGATCCTTTTCAATGCGATGGGTCTGAGAAAATTCATGGAGAACGCCTATGCGTCTCACGACGAGGCAACCTTCCAGTTCCTTGCAACGCTGGAGGTAACCTTCTACGCCTTTGGAGAAGAGGCTCCAGAAGAAGACGGTGACGGTTACATCCGCTTCAAGTTTGGGAGCGAGACTCACCAAATGTCATTTCGGGAACTGGAGTCGATATTCGGATTTAGCTAAGGCGATATGCGAGAGATGACGCTCAACATCGAAAGGGAGGAGCTGGAGGCACTGTGGGGGCACATTGGGGTAGGCACTTATAAGCCCGGAGTGAACAAGAGCACCAGAATAAGGCACCCAGCCTTAAGATATGTGCAAAGAGCCATTGCACATACATTCTTTGCAAGAAAAGAAGCAGACGGAGCACCGGCTTGATCACGATATTGCTCAAGGAGCTTCTCCACTACAAGTCGTGGATGATCTCCACGCACAGTGAAAGGCCTCAAGTAGGCTGTGGAGGAGTCGTATCTGCGATCCTGAAGGGAGCTGGTGCCGATCTCGAGGAACCAACGCACGGTATTCGCTGGATAGACATCGACTATTTGAAGAAGTGTCAATTTCTCGGGAAGCCATATCGGCATGGNTTGTTTGCTTGGGTCTCTTTAGTCATGAATAGAGTTACCTTAAGATTAAGCATGCTTGCAAGATAATCTTTGCTCTTAGTGTTTTCCCCTGTGCTTACACACTTTCGAGTGTTTTTGATTGTTAAGTACAATGGTGGGAGCAACAAGAAGCGGAGCTATTCTTGGGAGATCAAGGGAATACCAGACGGAAAAGAGACAAGGAAAGAGACCAGTGGGAAGCTCCAGCCGAGCGGCTACAGTGCGCTCATCCACGCGTGCATCGGGAAGAAGGACTGCGAGCTCCTGACCCACACTGGCTGATATGCGTGCAGCATTCAGGCGAATGGAGTTCAAGGCCACACGCTACCCCCATGAGGAAACAATGGTCGAGCTGGGCATCTACGAAGACTGCCAGATCCTTTTCAATGCGATGGGTCTGAGAAAATTCATGGAGAACGCCTATGCGTCTCACGACGAGGCAACCTTCCAGTTCCTTGCAACGCTGGAGGTAACCTTCTACGCCTTTGGAGAAGAGGCTCCAGAAGAAGACGGTGACGGTTACATCCGCTTCAAGTTTGGGAGCGAGACTCACCAAATGTCATTTCGGGAACTGGAGTCGATATTCGGATTTAGCTAAGGCGATATGCGAGAGATGACGCTCAACATCGAAAGGGAGGAGCTGGAGGCACTGTGGGGGCACATTGGGGTAGGCACTTATAAGCCCGGAGTGAACAAGAGCACCAGAATAAGGCACCCAGCCTTAAGATATGTGCAAAGAGCCATTGCACATACATTCTTTGCAAGAAAAGAAGCAGACGGAGCACCGGCTTGATCACGATATTGCTCAAGGAGCTTCTCCACTACAAGTCGTGGATGATCTCCACGCACAGTGAAAGGCCTCAAGTAGGCTGTGGAGGAGTCGTATCTGCGATCCTGAAGGGAGCTGGTGCCGATCTCGAGGAACCAACGCACGGTATTCGCTGGATAGACATCGACTATTTGAAGAAGTGTCAATTTCTCGGGAAGCCATATCGGCATGGACACCGATATCAGTTCACCCTTCCTTCAGACAGAGCGGCCGTGATGTTCCTGCCCAACCCATACCTGACCACGATAAGGGAACCTCAGCATCTGGATTTCGAGCCGCAGGACGAGCATCTTTTCCCTTATGGAGCTGACTTCTATGGGGACTACGAGGAGGAATATCGGGAGGAAGCCGATATAGTTGCTGAGGAGGAAGGAGAAAATGAAGACGACTACGAGGACCCTACAGACGAATATGGTTTCCCTCTCTACGGAGCGGATCGTTACCATTTCGATCCAATCACGAGTGCAACGCACCGAACCCTCAAGACGGCTCACGATCGGATCAACGTACTCCAGCGGTACTGCAAATGGCAGGATCGCTCAATTAAGAAGCTAGTCTCCACGGTGAAGGGGATTAAGGGACACGTGAAGGGTCTGAAGGGCCAGATCAAGTCGCTCACCTCGAAGTTGAAGGGGTCGACACCATCACCACGACTTGAAGCCGATATGTCATTCGGAGAACAAGGAGGAGAAGGAGAAGAAGAGTCTGACGAAGCAGACAGCCAAATGCTTCAAGAGAGGCATTCCTTCTCGTTCCTGCCAAGGGAGCACGAGCTAAGTAATCCAGGAAGGCATTCCTGCCAGGAAGGCATTCCTGCCAGGAAGAGAGCATATCGAGGAAGAGACGTGCGAGCAATTCTCCGATACCGGAATCGGACAACCCTTCCTTCTCAACCAGTGAGGACACCACGTCCTCACATCACACTGAGCAATGAGGTACCACTCCAAACTACTGTACATAAGCATTTTCTTTTTCTTTACATTTTACATTTTGCTTGAAATTTTACATTTTTTTTCCTAGGACCGTATTCTTCATCTCTTCTATCACACAGGGACTGTGTGATTAAGTTTGGGGGAGTATGTAGTACATGCACTCGCTTAGATTAGACATCATGCATTCATCAAATTTGCATAGAAAAACACAAAAAATTGAAAATTTTTGAAAATTCATCCCACAAAAAGATTCATGTAGTTGCATTTCCATATTAGGATTGAGTCTAGATGCATTCATTTAGGATTCATAAGCATTCGTATAGGGTGTTAAGTAGGATGAATCTTGTAAATAGCCATTTTTAAGCCATGAATTCAATGCCTTAGTTCTTGTTTGTTTGATGCATTTGGAATTAGACTGAGCTTAAGGCAGCACCACATTTGGAATTTGTCTTGTGAAATTCGGTTTTACCTTGATGCATTGCGATTTGAACCATTTCCCTAATGAACTTGAACCGTTAAAATGAAAATTTAATTATCTTGTTCACATTTGTCGATCAACTCATAAATTTCACTTGGACTCTCTTTCCTTTTGACCACTCTTCTGCTAGTCCAAGTACCAGACCACACCCAAAACCTAAACCTTCGTTTTTAGCCATAAACACTTTTGTGAGAGAATGTGAGGCCTTTGCACCATTTTTGAATCTTCTTAGGCAAAAAGTGTTGGGTTTAGATCGACAAGGTTAGATTTCCATGTAGACGTTGGCTCACATCTCGAGTCAACACTAGGTTAAGTGGTATAGATACTGAAACGGCTTGATACCGAAATTAGAGGCCGATATTGCTGGTTAGGCTAGGAAAAGAGGGTGGGTTCCGGTTGATGATACATTGACAGAAAAGGGAAAGAAGAAAACCACTGAGTCAGACGGGGACACGAATAAAGAGATGGCGGCAACAAATGAGGCTCGAAACCAAAAGAAGAAAAAGGCGATTCCAAAAGAAAGCAAAAGAAGGCCAATCAACAAAGTCTAAAACCGGCCAACAACACCAAAGGTGAAACGCAAGGAACGCAACAAAGGAGCCAGAAAGCCGAAACCGATCTCCAACAAAGAAGAAGTCCCCCGAAAATGACCAGGAAAGGTAATATCGAAGAGTAATATCGGGTGTAAGGCGAAATGCCAAAACAAAGGGTAGCTTAGGAGGGAGCAGTTTAGATTAGGGTAGGAAACGAAATAGTTGTTCTGGGTAGATGGAAGTCTAGCCTTGTATGCATCCATTGGTTTTTACCCTTAACATTTTGCATTAAGAAGGTTCTTTTCATGAGTGTTCCCACTTAAACACTAAACCCGTTTGCACTACGAGTTCATATTTAGCTCGTTACCTTACCTTGAACCAAGTGAGTTGATTGATAGGTATGAATGAGATCCACGTTTTAAATTTCTTAATGAATGTGAAAGGGAATTGGGAATTTGAATGTGCATCTAAGTTGGGATTGATTTTGCTTGATTTTGCGATGAATGTGGCTAAGGCTTTTTGGATAGGTAGAATTCGACTTGCATCCTAGAAACCTGAACTTAGACATTGAGTTGATTTCTTTTAAATGGCGTTTTGGATTCAAACTTACACCTTTTCTTTTAAAACCTCACCCCTCCGATTGGCTTTTGCTTGAGGACAAGCAAAAAGGCAAGTTTGGGGGTGTTGATATCTCTGTAAATTGCATGTTTTAGCACACATTTCATGCTAGTTAGGACTTAATTCTTGCACTTTCACCTTAGTTTTCATCACATATTCACTCATGTTAGGTTTAGATGCATTAGGTTAGGTTTCTGCATAGTCTTGCATGTTTGGAGTGTTTTCTCAGGTGCTTAGGATGGTCCGAAGAAGAAACCAAGAAGGGAGATCACAAATGGAGGACGAACAGATGATATCGAGCATGGATCGCGACCCAGTGGCCGATATGGACAAGCGCACGACGAACCTCCACGAGTAGCAGCGACTTAGTCCCGAAAGAAACACCTCGGAGAGAAGATCAAGCAAAAAGGATTCCATGAAGACGGATATCGGAGCAAGGCAACGGGAAGTACCCGATTCGAGTAACAAGGAAGGCGAGCCTTCACGACATGATCCCGAAATGACTTGCCCGACATGGAGACTGCCCGAAGAACTAGAAGAGTTAGCATATCGGCTTGCTCACCACGACTTGAGCCCAAAACGCTAAAGTCCAAAATAGTACCATTTCGGGAAAGTGGTCCCAACGTTTTAGGTTTTTCCTCTTTTATGTATAAATACTTGTCCTCCACTCTTATCCTTTCATCACGCTTTCTAGTTTTACTTTTCTGTCTTCTCTTTCAAACCGAGAACTACTTTGTATTTTTCACCATTGAAGCTTGTTTCAAAGCTTTGATTTTTATGCAATCTTGAAGTTTTAATTATTATAGCTTAGTGTTATTTTCTTAAAAGTTTCTTTCTTTTCTTGTTTTTGACTATCTTGCAGCCTATGAGTTACCCTCTCATCCTTATGGATCTTGAGGTTTCTCGAATGGCTTGTGAGTAGTCTTTTTAGGACTTTGATGGGTTGAAAGGACCAAGGGACTCTCGGGTTTACATTTCTTGCTTTGCTAAAACATAAAGTTAGATTCTTTCTTGTTTATTATTCCGAAAGCTTGGTCTAGTCTGGCCATCTAGCCTAAAGTCCATAGACGGCTTGACACGAACGCCACGTGCTTGCTTAGCCGGATCCATGAACAAGAGTTTGATTTCTTAGGCTAAGACTAACAATCTGTCTAAGAGTCTTACGGTTCAATAGGGACGTTGTAGATGCTTGTTTCTTCTATTGTACCACTATGCGAGAGCTAGTCTATGGTGATAGAGAATCAAAGAGTTTAGACCCAAACGCCATGGGCTAAACAATTTGAGGATCCCTTTACCTAAGAATCACCATCAAAAGACCAAGTTTTGATGTGATCCAAAAGCTTTAGCTTGATAGGCAAACCGAGAGTCACCTAGTTCATGATACTCATCAAGATCCTTCTTTTACCTTGAAAGCTTATCTTTTTACCGTTCAAATACTTATTTCCTGTTTGATACTCTTAAAATTCTCTTATTTAGGGTCTTGAGTGACACAAGATCTATCTTTTAGTCGTTTTTAGTAGTAAAGGTTTAATCTTTATCTATTTCGAGCTTGACTTATGACACCGATATGACCGATCTGTTCACTAACGCTCCCAAAATAGTTTGACACCCCATACACTATACTGCTTTCGGTTGACAGTGTTGGGACATTGACCCAAGTAGCGTAAAAAACGTCTTGTCAATTGGCGCCGTTGCTGTTTGGGAGAAAGTTTAGTCATTTCGGTACTAGGTCGTTATAAGGACAAGTTTAAATTTTTACAAGTTATTTAACACTTTTACTCGTATATATCTGTTTTGACAGGTATATGAACCTACGCTCACACGGTACAACAAATCTTGTTCCCCGAATAGACGATATCCACCTGCTCGAACGATCAGCCAAACGAAATCGGGAACAAGCCGAAACTGTAAACCGTGTGACGATGGAAAACCAACAAGGTGCTCAAGGAGCTGCGGGCGCAGCCGGTGCACAAGGCCAACAAGGCCACCAAGGACTACAAGGTCCACAAGGCCAGCCTGGTGTTGCAGCTGCTCCAAGAGCTGTGAGGCAAATCAGTGCGGGAGATGCACCGATATCGACCGCAAGCCGACACGGTATCCAACCACCACTAGTGCAGAACAACAACTTCGAGATCAAAAGTGGTCTCATCTCCATGGTGCAGAACAAACGATTCTTCGGTCTGCCCTTGGAAGACCCACTTGACCATCTCGACCAGTTCGATCGTGTGTGCGCCATGACCAAGATCAACGGAGTAAGCGAAGATGGATTCAAGCTGCGTTTGTTTCCCTTCTCATTGGGAGACAAACCACACGCATGGGAAAAGACTCTGCCCCACGGATCCATCACCTCGTGGGAAGATTGCAAGAAGGCTTTCCTGACAAAGTTCTTCTCCACATCGATGACAGCCCGATTGAGAAACGAAATCAGTGGGTTCACTCAGAAATCCTACGAGACCTTTGGTGAAGCCTGGGAGCGATTCAAGGGTTACACCACTCAGTGCCCTCACCATGGATTCAGCCAAGTATCACTCCTCAGTACACTATACCGAGGTGTCATTCCCAAGATTCGGATGCTCCTCGATACGGCGAGCAATGGAAATTTCCTAGCAAAAGACGTTGAAGACGGTCTCGAGTTAGTTGAAAACTAAGCTCAAAGTGACCCCTCTTACCACGAAGACTATGACAGGTCCAACCGTGGCTCCAAAGACGAAGTGGATGGAAGCAGAAAAGTGATCAAAGAGCTCAACGAGAAGCTTGACAAGTTACTACTTGTCCAAACTTAAAAAGAAGTCCATTTCGTGGAAGAACTCACTCAAGTCCAAGAAGGGGAGGACGTTCAGTATGAAGATGTTAACTACATCAACGCTCAAGGAGGGTATAACACTTGGAGACCCAACAACAACCTCTCCTACCGAAGCACGAACGTCGCAAACCCATAGGACCAAACCTACCCTCAGCAACAAGGAGGAGGAGCAAAACAATTCGTGCCGTACACGAATCAACACGGCTTTGTACCGCGGTTCCAGAATCAAAACGGCTACCAGCCACGACAACAAGCCGGTGCACCTCCTGGTTTCCAACAACAACAAGGCAACCCACCTGCTCAAGCTTGTTTCGATTTGGAAGGCACTCTAAAGCAACTTCTCCAAGGTCAAACACATATCCAGGCGGATATACACAAACGTTTTGCTGAAGTGCATAACAAGATTGATGGTGTCCACACGGAACTATCCGGAAAGATTGAAGCTTTGACCGCTCGTGTCAAGACACTTGAAAACAACAAAGGCATTGCATCCACAAGCCAAACAAGCAACCTTCCTGGAAAATCTGTCATGAATCCAAAGGAGTATTGCCAAATGATCACCACTCTCGACGAGGAAAAACGGGATGTACTCGAAATCACTTCTCCAAAACGGGGTCAGGTCGATGGGGACATAGACATCCTAAGAAGGGGAGGGAGTTCTAAAAATTTGGCGATCCCTAAAGAGAAAGCATCATTCTTGCGAGTCTACAAACCGCCAATACCATACCCCCAGATGCATAAGACGCGTCTTATAGAGGAACAAGAGGCCGAATTGATCGAAACATTGAAGAAAGTTGAAGATCTCTTCAACAATGCTGACGAGACCAAGCCTATTCCAGATTTCCTAGTAGCTCTGAAGGACAAGATCTATGCTGATGCAATGGCAACAATAGGGAGGAATGCAGCAGCTCGTGAAGAGAAACCTAAGGAAGAAGCTTTAGTAGTGAAGAAGCTCGAAGATCCAGGGTCGTTCACTCTGCCATGCACACTCGGAGGAATCACCTTTGATAACTGTTTGTGTGATCTCGGGGCAAGCATCAACGTGATGAGTCTAGCCACAGCTAAGCGTCTCGGCTACGACACTTATACCGACTGCAAGAAGTAGTTATCACTGGCCGATGGGAGTGAAAGAAAGACTGTTGGGAAGCTGCTAGACCTACCTCTCATGATTGGGAACGTGCTACTGCCAAGCGACTTCCTGGTGATAGAAATGGACCAAGATGTCAAGGAAACTCTCCTGTTGGGAAGACCCTTCCTAGCCTCTGCCGGTTGCATGTTTGATTGCAAAAGCGGCAAGGTAGAGCTGAGACTAACCGGAAGCCTGGTAATGCACTTTGATACCAAAGGGAAGAGAATCAATGAGAAGGAACATGCATACTCACTTGTGCTCAAGAAGACGATTGAGAAGACCAAAGATCCATCCTTGGAAATATGCTACGATGGAGCTAGCTTTGATGAAGTCTGCTTCAATGCAATGTTCGAAAGACAACCAGAAGAAGTCCTAGAAGAACCAAAAAGGGTAATCACTTGCAAGAAGTCCGATGTGAAAGGACCAACCCTCGGAGATCTTCTGGAAGGTATGACTCTCAAACATGTTCTCTCTGCTGGTGGTGAGATGAGATACAAGCTGAAATGCAAGGGAAAGGTTAGACCCTTTGCTTACCTTAAGGTGATAAAAGACACCGATTTGACCAATCAAAAGGGTTCTAAGGCAAGCAAAGAGGGAACCTCCAATGTATCTCTGGCTGATTTCATCTCGATGATCAAGGAAAGTAAGGATCCTCCCACAGGATCGAGGGGTATTCATTTCCCTCTTTCACACTAAAAAGTGATCAATAAAAGTCAAGCTAAGTGACTCAAAACAAAGCGCTCTTGAGAGGCACCCCAAGCTTATCCATGTACATATTAATGCTTTTTCTAGTCTAAATTACTGATTTCAGGACCCCATGAAAGTTAGAGTGAGGTCACTTACACATAAGAGGAGCTAAAACCAATGTGGGAATTGTTTAGCACAACAACGGGATGTAATGTCGGGTTAACACCACGATATCACCCCATGGTATTTCATGTCAAGCTCGCACAACGGTGAGTAGCCGATATGGAACGAAGCCCGAGCTAAACAATCATCACTGGGGTAACATATCGGGAACCAGCCGATATCCGAAACATCAGTCATACCATATCGGAGTCAACCAGATATGGCCGTCCAAGTAATAGAGTATTTGGACTTGGCCAATCCGAGAAAAGCGCTCAAATTTATGGCCCACTTTTCCGGATAAGGCATGAATGCTTGGTTGGGGTTAACCGACAACTATCCCCCAAACCAAGAAACCCTAGTCAAACACTTTTCTTCCCCATGTCTCCTCTTTATAAAAGCTATCACCTCTCTCGTTTTCATTCCCCATCACTCTCAACCCCAGAAAATTGTCTTTAGCTTTTAATTTCGCAACTCGATTCCGTGCATCCTTCTAAGAGTTTTTGCAGATATCGTGCTAAGGTAAAAATCTGCTATAGAACGATATGATTGAGCATTACTTAGGATTGTTCGAATTCGCTGCATTAGGGATTTGAGAGTTGATGGAGGAATATTTGGTAGATAGTTTTTGCATAAAACTTAGGGTTTTTTGTAGGATTTTCTAGAATTTTAGCATTTCTATTTCTGAAAAATAGCTTCACGGCTAAACTCTTATGAAATGTTAAGATTCTGGAGATCCCTTTTTTCACCGATATGACCGATCTGTTCACTAACGCTCCCAAAATGGTTTGACACCCCATACACTATACTGCTTTCGGTTGACAGTGTTGAGACATTGACCCAAGTAGCGTAAAAAACGTCTTGTCATTTAGTGCTGCAATTCGCCCGGTCAAACGTTGGACTTCGCGAGTGATCTTAGGCAACGGCATCTCGAGGAAAGTCGCGATCTGTTTCGCGTTAGCTTCGATTCCTCGTTCGGTTACCAGGTAACCGAGAAGTTCTCCTGAGGCTACGCCGAAAGAGCATTTAGTGGGGTTGAGTTTCATCCCGTATATGTTGAGAATTGCGAAGCATTTTCGTAGCTGGGCTACATGGTCTTCCTCTTTCGAGGATTTGACGAGCATATCGTCAATGTAGACTTCCATAGATTTTCCCAGCTGATCTGCGAACATTCTGTTTACAAGTCGTTGGTAGGTGGCTCCGGCGTTCTTTAGTCTGAAGGGCATGACTTTGTAACAGTATGTGTCGCGGTCCGTATAAATGATGTTTTTTCTTGGTCCTCCGGGTTCATGAGGATTTGATTGTACCCGGAGAATGCGTCCATGAAGGATAACAGTTCGTGACTGGCGGTTGCTTCGACTAGTCGGTCTATGTGTGGGAGCGGAAAAGTTGTCCTTTGGGCAGGCTTTGTTTAGATCTGTGAAATCTATACAGACTCTCCACTTCCCGTTTTTCTTTTTGCCGACAACAGGATTCACGAGCTAATCGGGGTACTTGACCTCTCTGATTGACCCGACTTTCAGTAGCTTGTCGACTTCATCGTTGACTGCTTTTGCCCTTTCGGGTCCTAGCTTGCGTCGTTTTTGTTTTATTGGTTTGAACGCGGGGTCAACGTTCAGTTCGTGCGATGTTATTTTGCGGTTCATCCCCGGCATGTCCGAGGTTGTCCATGCAAAGGTGCTCACGTTTTCTTTGAGGAAAGTGACGAGTTCGTTTCGGATCGAGCTTGGGAGGTCGATTCCAATGCAGACTTGATCGACGAGGTCTTTTTTGAGTCTACGCGTGGTTGGGTCCTTATTTTTCTTTATTAGCTGTTCTGCGAGCTCTTGCTCTTTCTGTAATTGCTATACTGATGACCTCACGACTTGTTTGAAGCAATTCATGTTACACATTCGTGAATTTTTCTGACTGCCGTAGATCGTTTGTGCTCTCTTATGGGATGGAAATTTCACGCATTGGTGATAAGTGGAAGGGACTGCTTTGTGATATACTCATATATTTCGCATATTTACCTTGCATTTAGAATAGGTTTTTCATGCATACATCATTCATAATAGACTAGTTTGCATCATTTGTATCATTTTAAGTCCTAGAACACTTTGCATTAGCATTTGCATGGTTTCTTGCATATCTGCATCTTTTTCAGGTTGTTTAGAGTACTTGGAGCTGTGATGGATGCTGAGCATTAACAAGAAGATGAAAGAAGAGCATAAAAGTTGGCAGAAATCAAAAAGAAAACTTGGACAAAAGAAAAGGAGCAAAGATCGACCGCACGATCGACCAAGGCCAGTCGATTCAGCCAAGATCGAGAGGTAGATCGAGCAGAACTACTCGATCTAGGAATAGATCGACCGCATGATCGACCAAACTGAGCCGATCCAAAGAAGATCGACTGACCGATCGACTGAACCACCCGAACCAAACACTGATCGAGTCAAAGATCGACCAACTGACTCGATCCAGAAGTAGATCGACTGACCGATCGACTGAACCACTCGAACCATCTGAAGTTGACCCAGAAAAGTTTTTATGCTTTAGTGAAAGTGGTAGACATACTTTCTGTCTCTTGTCCCTTGTCTCTTGCCCCTTGTCTCTTGCCCCTTAACCCCTCTTTTTAGGCCAAGAGCCATATTTAAAACTCTATATAAAGAGTATGTGTGTGCTTGTAATAAATCATTCAGTTTTCAATCATCTCTTCTTAGTCTAAATAAGTCAAGAAAAATTCTTATTCTCTCTTTAAAGTCTTCTTAGTGTTCTTGTAAGTTTCTCTAGTTTTTGAGTGTTTTTAAGAATTCTTAGTTTATTTTATATAAGTTACTTCTAGTTTTTATAAAATCTCTTTTTAATTTTTATTCTAATGTCAAGTCTTTCTTCTTAAATCTCGAAAAACTCTTTGTGAAAATTCTTTGTCTCTTTATTTTTCATAGTATTTTCTAGTATCAAGTCTCTCTTTTAAGTTTCATCGATTATGTTCATCAGCTCTAAACTTGTGTTTAAGAGAGGGTTGAACATGTCTTGTGAGTAATACACTAAGGTTTGGGGTTGGGATGATTAAGGGGGTTGAAAATTAGATTTTGGGTATTTTCTTGTTCTTCATCTATTTCTCTTCTTGGATTTGGATGGCTTAAAGCCTAGAGACTCTTGAGAAAGATCTCTTTGATTCAAGGGATTTCCTTATCTCAAAAAGACTTAGGAAATCCCCTAAAACCAAATCCAAGATACTAATCTTTCCCTTCCTATACACCATGGATGTGAGGGGGGTTAGTAAGGCCATTATTTAAGATCAGAGCTTAATGTTCTTCACCCTATCTTTCCACCAAACATCATGGGTTAGGAGGAAGGGGTGAAGAAAGGATTTACACCATACACCATGGGTAAATCTAATATAGCTTCTTAAGGCCTAGAGATAGCACCTTAGTGTGTAAAAATATGTTTTCAAAACCCCAAGTTCGAATTTTCAACCTCCCTAAGAATGAATCCCAACCTTGAATCTGTTTTTAATATTTAAACTTAAAACCTTCTTCCTTTAGCTTTGTGTTTAAATACTTTAACTAAAACTCTCCTAGATAAGTTTAATTTGGCTTTATGGTTTCTATAAATTTGTAAAATTGTGTTTTTAATATTTTTTGTATTTTACAAATTGCTTAGGGTCTTTCTTTACTGTCTGGTTTGATTTTGTTAGTTGTTTTATTTTTAGTAATTTTTGTTTAATCTAGCTACTCACCATCAAATCTATTAATAAATCCGGTTTTAGATTTAGATTTTGTAAAACTGTTGAATCGAATGTCTAGTTGTTTAAAAGTGATCTATTAGTTGTATAACCCTTCAGTAGGGATTTTAAAATAGTTTTCATCTTTGTTTTATAGTTACAAGTAGTTTTTAGAGAATTTCTCCTCAAATAATCCGGATTTCACTTAGCTTTACTTTGAGCTCTTGTATTCTTAATACCTTTCACACCCTAGTTTGGATTGATAACCTGAAGTACTACAATGACTTGACTATGCTTTAGGCTTTGTTTAACCTGCTAAAAAGCTAGTTATCAAATGGCGCCGTTGCCGAATTCGGGTTTTTAAGTGAATTTGTTAAGATTTGGAGCTTAGTGGAGACTAAGTTTTCTTTTTCTATTTAGTTACTAATTCCAAAATTGTGTACTTGTGTTTTCAGGTATATGAACCTGAGGTCTAGAGGTGACAACAACCTACTAGCACCACTGGACAACATCCACCAACTTGGAAGCACAAGACATAGGAGGGAAAGACTCCTACTAGATATCGAAGAGTACCATCAAGAGGTCATGGCTGACCACGACCAGGTGGAGGATCCACCTCAACACGCTGCTGCTGGCAGAGGCATTGGACAGCCTTACCACCCTCAAAGGGCACTACACATCATTGGCGCCGGTGATGCACCGAACACACACACCAATCGCTTCGGCATCACACCACCACCGGTGCAGAACAACTACTTTGAGATCAAGCCAGGATTTTTCTCGATGGTCTAGAACAACAAATTCCATGGCCTGGCTATGGAAGACCCATTGGAGCACTAAGACAACTTCGAGCAAGTGTGTGGCATGATAAAAATAAACGGCATATCCGAGGACAGCTTCAAGCTACGGCTTTTTCCCTTCTCTCTTGGGGACAAAGCAAGGCATTGGGAGAAGACCTTACCACAAGGCACCATCACGTCCTGGGTAGAGTGCAAGAAAGCTTTCCTCTCAAAATTCTTCTCAAGCACAAGAACTGCTCGGCTAAGGAGCGAGATAAGCGGCTTTACTCAAAGGCACAATGAAAGCTTTAGCGAAGCAATGGAGCGGTTCAAGGACTATACCATCCAGTGTCCTCACCACGGTTTCACTGAGGAGACTCTCTTGAGCACAATATACCGTGGAGCCTTGCCCAAAATTCGAATGCTACTTGACACGGCAAGTCGAGGGAACTTTCTTGGACAAGATGTCCACGATGGAATGGAGCTCATCGACAACCTAGCTTTGAGTGATGGCAATTATTCTGAGGACTATGACAGAACACCAAGAGGACATGAACTGGAGGCACACAAGAAGGAGTTTAAATCACTCCATGAAAAAATTGACAAGATGATGATTGCCAACCAAAAACATGCCCACTTCGTCGGTGAAGCCGCAGACTTGTCTCAAGAAAGAAGTGAGGAAGAGTTCGAGGAAGCAAATTGGGTTGGAGGCCAAGACTATCCTAAGCCACAGGGATACTCCCCAAGGTATCAAGGCAACAACAACAACTTGTCTTATAGAAGCACCAATGTGGAAAATCCAAAGGACCAAGTCTACCCTCCACAACAAAGCAATCAAGCCAAACCGTTTGTACCTTACAACAAAGGAGGATTTTCACAAAACAGTGGGTATCAAGGGCAAAGGCAAGGAAACTACCAAAGCAACCAACAGCAAGGGAACAAAGCTTACCCTCCTGGTTTCGTGCCACAACAACAACAACATCAGGCGCCACCTCAAGATCCGGTACAAGCCATGTTACAACAAATTCTACAAAGCCAAGCTTCTACAAATAAAAAATTTGTAGAAATGAACAACCGGCTAGACTCCTCCCTTACTGAAGTCTCTACACAGATAGGCAACATCAACAACAAGATTCGCCAGCTAGAGAAGGGAAAGGCGAGTACAAGCGGTTAGGCTACACTACCCGGCCAATGCGAAACAAATCCCAAGGAGTATGCGAATGTGATCACTTTAAGGAGTGGAAAGGAAGTTGCCCCAACGTCTACTGCAAAAGACAATGATGACATTGTGGTTCAAGAGGGGAGGAGTGATCTTTCAAATGATCAAGAGATCACCTTCGACAATGTCTATATCGAAAGGGCAAAGAAAGGCAAGGAAGCGGTTTTGGAAAAACAAGTGGGGGAAACGAGCAAAGAAAGAACTATTTTCATACCTCCACCTTACAAACCAAAGCTCCCCTTCCCTGGACGCTTCAAGAAGCAGCTGGTAGAGAAGCACAGAGCCTTATTTGAAAAACATTTGAGAAAAGTGGAGCTGAAATTGCCACTACTCGATTGTTTAGCCATGGTGCCGAAGTACGCCAAGTTTCTGAAGGATACACTCGCCAAGACAGCTAAGGGTTGCCAAGAGGTCATGGTGTTGAGCCAAGAATGCAGTGCAATCATCCACAAAGAGATAGCACCAAAGAAGCTAGGAGATCCAGGCTCATTCACCATACCTTGTGCGCTAGGGCCATTGAAGTTTAACAATTGTTTGTGCGACTTAGGGGCGAGCATAAACCTCATGCCTCACTCCATTGCAAAGAAGCTAGGCTTCACCAAATTTAAGGAGTGCAGAATCTCGTTGATCTTGGCCGACCGAAGTGTAAGGCTCCCGGTAGAAATGCTTGAAGACTTACTGGTGAGGATAAGCAATGTGAGTGTCCCCACGGACTTTGTTGTTCTTGAAATGGATGAAGAACCTAAGGATCCCCTTATCCTTGGAAGACCGTTTTTGGCAACTGCTGGAGCTATAATTGACGTCAAGAATGGCAAAATTTCATTGCACTTGGGCAAGGACGTCAAGCTCAACTTCGATATTAATGAGGTTTTGAAGAAACCGACGATCGATGGACAAGTCTTCTACATAGAAGCTATGGATCTTTTAGCTGATGAATTGCTAGAAGAATTGGGTCAAGAAGATCATCTACTAGTGGCGCTGACAAAGGAATGTGGAGAGTATGGCTACCTAAGTGATCAAACCCAAGAATACACTCGCATTCTTGACTCTCGCAAAACTGTCAAGGAGATCGACCAAGCGATCGATCCACTTACTCGATCTGAAGACAAGATCGACAGCCGGATCGACCAATCCACTCGATCCATGCCAAAAATCGACCAGCCGACACGATCTCCTGCCCAATCAAAGGAAGAACGACGGAGCCAATCGAGGGAAACAACTCGATCGACACAAGATCGAGTGGCTGATCGACCCATCAACTCGATCACAACGGGGCAGACTCTTGAAGAAGCAAGTATGGAAGCTCATAACTCGGGGTCTAAGGAAGCGAATGAGGACAAAAATCTCAACAAGAACCAAGAAGAGGACTGGAGTGAGCTGCTAGCCCCAAAGGTGGACCTCAAGCAGCTACCAATTGGTCTAAGGTATACTTTCTTAGGATCAAATGATACATACCCGGTCATTGTTAATGACAATCTGAATGATGATGAGTTAGACTCTCTCCTTAGGGAATTGAGGAAGTATAGAAAGGCCATTGGGTACTCTCTAAGTGACATCAAGGGCCTTTCACCATTACTTTGTACTCATAGAATTCATTTAGATGATGAGAACATTTCTTCAATTGAACATCAAAGGCGCTTGAACCCGAATTTGAAAGAGGTGGTTAAAAAGGAAATCCTAAAACTCTTAGAGGCCAACGTGATATACCCCATAAGTGATAGCACTTGGATCTCACCGGTCCATGTCGTGCCTAAAAAGGGGGGGATCACGGTTATAAAAAATGAAAATGATGAACTAATACCTTCTAGGATCATCACCGGTCATAGGATGTGTATAGATTATCGAAAGCTTAATAAGGCCACTAGGAAAGACCACTTTCCACTGCCATTCATTGATCAAATGCTAGAAAGATTAGCCAACCACCCCTACTACTGTTTTCTAGACGGTTATAGTGGTTTCTTTCAAATCCCGATTCACCCAAATGATCAAGAAAAGATAACCTTCACTTGCCCTTATGGAACTTATGCTTATAGGAGAATGCCTTTTGGTTTATGTAATGCTCCTGCCACATTTCAAAGATGCATGATGTCTATATTTTCTGACTTGATTGAGGAGATGGTTGAGGTTTTCATGGATGATTTCTCCGTGTATGGTTCTTCCTTTGGTGTTTGTTTGTCTAATTTGTGCAGGGTACTCAAGAGATGTGAGGAGACCAATCTCGTGCTCAATTGGGAGAAATGCCACTTCATGGTAACAGAGGGGATTGTCCTTGGTCACAAGATCTCAGGAAAAGGCATTGAAGTGGATAGAGCAAAGGTGGAAGTGATGGTCACTTTGGCGCCTCCGGCTAACGTGAAGGGCATAAGAAGTTTCTTGGGACACGCTGGCTTCTACAGGAGGTTTATAAAAGATTTTTCCAAGCTAGCACGGCCCCTTACAAGGCTACTATGCAAGGAAGCTGAGTTCAATTTTGATGAAGAATGCCACCAAGCGTTCAAGACCATCAAAGGCGCGCTAGTAACCGCACCGATAGTTCAAGCACCGGATTGGGACTTTCCCTTTTACTATGCTGTAGGAGCTGTCTTGGGGCAGAGGAAAGACAAGAAGTTGCATGTCATCTATTATGCCAGCCGCACCTTGGACGATACACAAGTGAAATATGCGACCACCGAGAAGGAGCTCATAGCCGTTGTCTTTGCGTTTGAGAAATTCCGGTCATACTTGGTAGGCTCTAAGGTGATTGTATACACTGATCACGCAGCACTGAGGTACATCTACTCTAAGAAGGACACAAAGCCGAGACTCCTGAGGTGGATCCTTCTCTTGCAAGAATTTGATATGGAGATCAAAGATAAGAAAGGCATAGAGAATGGTGTAGCGGATCATCTTTCTAGGATGAGAGTGGAAGAAATCCTACCTTTAGACGACTCACTCCCTGAAGAGCAGCTCATGATGATCAATACTGTGGTATTTGCAAGGCTAGAAGACAAACTTGAAGAAGTCTTGAGCCTAAAAGAAGAAGATCTCCCTTGGTATGCAGATATTGTCAACTTCTTAGCTTGTGGGGAAGAGCCTACTCATTTGGACCGGTACCACAAGAAGAAATTCATGAGAGACGTCTCACACTACTTCTGGGATGAACCTTACCTGTACAAAAGGTGTGTGGACAGTATGTACCGAAGATGCGTTACAAGAGAAGAAGCGAGAGACATACTTCTACACTCTATGACCTATGGGGGTCATTTTGCGAGTTTCCAGACTGCTACAAAGGTTCTCCAAGCTGGGTTTTGGTGGCCTACACTCTTCAATGATGCGCATGAATTCATAAAGTCATGTGAAGCATGCCAAAGAGCCGGGAACATCACCAAAAGAAACGAAATGCCACAATCGCCAATCTTTGAAGTAGAGATCTTCGACGTGTGGGGGATCGATTTTATGGGCCCGTTTCCATCATCATATGGCAACAAGTACATTCTTGTAGCACTAGACTATGTGTCTAAATGGGTGGAAGCCATGGCCTCACCAACAAACGATTCAAAAATGGTGGTTAAACTCTTCAAAACGATCATCTTTCCAAGATTTGGAGTTCCTAAGGTGGTGATTAGCGATGGAGGCAGCCACTTCATCAACAAGGTTTTTGAAAGTCTCTTGAGAAAACATGGTGTTAAGCACAAGGTGGCCACGCCCTATCACCCTCAAACAAACGGCCAATTAGAGGTTTCGAATAGACAAATCAAGACTATACTAGAGAAAACCATGGGAGTCACTAGAAAGGATTGGTCTAGCAAGCTAGATGACGCTCTTTGGGCGTATAGAACAGCCTACAAAACTCCCATTGGAACCACGCCTTTCAACCTCCTATATGGCAAGTCTTGTCACCTTCCTGTGGAATTAGAGCACAAGGCTCTTTGGGCCGTGAAGCAACTCAACTACAATCTCAAGACGGCTCAAGTGAAACGATTGGTGCAACTTCAAGAGCTAGATGAGATAAGGATGAATGCTTATGAAAGCTCCAAATTTTACAAGGATAGGACCAAAACCTTTCATGA
The DNA here is from genome assembly GCA_020283515.1 of Alliaria petiolata. Classification (NCBI taxonomy): domain Eukaryota; kingdom Viridiplantae; phylum Streptophyta; class Magnoliopsida; order Brassicales; family Brassicaceae; genus Alliaria; species Alliaria petiolata. Next base: position 55,476,500 of record JAHZTW010000002.1, read on the forward strand.
CAAGAATCTGGTGCGCAAGGAGCTCGAAGAGGGAAGCATGGTTCTACTCTATAACTCAAGATTGAAGCTGTTCCCCGGAAAGCTCAAGTCTAGATGGTCCGGACCTTATGAGATTAGAGAAGTACTACCATATGGAGCCATAACTTTGGTTGGAAAGAATGGAGAGAACTTCACAGTGAATGGGCATAGAGTCAAACCTTACATGGCTAGTGACTGCAGCAAGGAGAGCACCACATTGCCTCTCCAAGACCCACCACTAGCCTAATCAAGTAAAGTCAAGCTTAGAGACTTAAAACAAGCGCACTTGGGAGGCAATCCCATGACTATCATTGTATATATTTTGTTTCAACTTTATGCTTTCTGCTTTAAGTGTGTAGGTCCAAGGAAACAAGAGCCAAGAAGGACAAGGGCATACTCCATGACACGCCAAGAAATAGCAGGAGGACCAGAGCAAACTCAAGCTCCGGCCATCTCTAGCTTCAAGGTACCAAAAACGCCAAACTTTGTATATACCATGCATTTTTATTTTTATTTTTTTTTGTGTCTTCTCTTGAATTTTTTTAACACCGAGACGGTGTCATTCAAGTTTGGGGGAGAAGAGTTTGTGCTTTGACATATTTTATTTGATCTTATTTTGTGTTTTCATTTTTTGAGTCTTCTTGCATTCATAAAAAAATTTTGCATAGAAAAATACAAAAAAAAAAATAAAACAAAAATCATAAAAAATTTCGAAAAAAAAAATCCATATAGCTTGCATTTGCATTACCAAATATTGTAGGATTGAGTCTAGATTTTTATCATATAGGTTGCATCACTCATATGCATAGGGGGCAATGATGAAAAAAAAATTCCTTTAAAAGTGTTTTAAGCTCATGTATTGGTTCAAGGCCCTAGTTAGTAGTTCTTTGATGCCTTGTGCAACTTTGAAATTAAGTTCTAACCATGCTTGGATCATTTGATTTGATTTTCTTGGCTTAAAGTTGAAAAAGCATGAATTAAATCCTTACTTAAAAATCGGAACCTTAACATGAATATCTAATTATCATACTTGTGCATTTGAAAAAGAATACATGGATTACAAAAAAAAAAATTTAGGCTTTCTTATTCACTTCACCACTCTTTGTAAGCCTAAATAGAATACCACACCTTGACCCTTGCCTTATTTCAAGCCAAATTTCGTGTGATTGCAAATTTTGAGGCCTTATTTTTTGTTTGAAATTGGCATAAAGTGTTAGGTTTTGGGCGACATGTTTAGGCTCTCATAATGTTGCTAGCTTTGCATTTTGAAGCTAGTTTTAGGCTTGTTTGGGAATTGGGAGTTCACAGTTTGAGAATAGGAAGGTGTTAAGGAAAAAGATGTTCTTGGGATACATATTTCTAGTGGTTAATCTTGATTTGTGATAAGAAAAAGCTCAAGCAAAGAAAAAAGGGTCCTAGAGGCCAAATGCATAAAAGAAATATTTTTAGAAAGCTATCAAAAAAGAAAGAAAGGAGCTAATATTTATGAGCATACCAATAGCCTTAAGCAAAGTTTAAGAAGTTTCCCTAAGAAAAGAAAGTGTTTGATGGAGTTCTTGTGGGTTTACGCTTGGCGTGAATAGCCTTGTTGATTTGGGTAGTTTCTAGAGGGTGAGTGAGCTTGGAAAATATAAAAATGAATGAGAGAGGGATTAGGATCATTGTTAGTATACTTGGGTAGATGCGAGTCTAGTCATGTATGCATGCATTGCCTTTTACCTTTAGCATTATGTATAAGTTCAAACATTTTTGAGAGAAACCATTGCTTGAAGTACCCATTTGAATGAGATCATTTTTATCTCATAACCTTAACCCTTACCAAATGTATTCGGTTTTAAAAAGCACAAGTGTGATTCACGGTTTGGAGCTCTTAATGAATGTTAAAAGTTTTAATTCTTGGATTGCTTGGAATAAACAAGTCATGATTTGAATTTCGATTTGTGATGATTATGGCTAAGTCCTTTTGAGTTAATGCTTGTGTACTGCATCCTAGAACTGAAAACAAGGACCTTTGAATTCTTACATTTGAAAAACACTTTTGGATTTGAGCCCCCGTTTTTAATCAGCTCTTCCTAGCTTGTATTTTGTTTGCTTGAGGGCAAACAAAAGGCAAGTTTCGGGGAGTTGATATAGACAAATATTTCGCATATTTAGCTTGCATTTAGAATAGGTTTTTCATGCATGCATCATTCATAATAGACTAGTTTGCATCATTTGTATCATTTTAAGTCCTAGAACACTTTGCATTAGCATTTGCATGGTTTCTTGCATATCTGCATCTTTTTCAGGTTGTTTAGAGTACTTGGAGATGTGATGGATGCTGAGCATTAACAAAAAGATGAAGGAAGCGCATAAGAGTTGGCAGGAATCAAAAGGAAACTTGGACAAAAGAGAAGGAGCAAAGATCGACTTCAAGATCGACCAAGACCAGTCGATTCAGCCGAGATCGAGAGGTAGATCGAGCAAACTCACCCGAACTAGAAGAGATCGACCGCATGATCGACCAAACTCACCCGAACTAGAAGAGATCGACCGCATGATCGACCAAACTCACCCAAACTAGAAGAGATCGACTGGACGATCGACCGTGCCACTCGAACCATTTGCAAGTTGACCCAGAAAAGTTTTTCTGCTTTAGTGATAGTGGGATTTAATAGGTCCCTTGTCCCTTGCCCCTTGTCCCTTGCCCCTTGACCCCTCTTTTAAGGCCAAGGGCCATGTTTGAAACTCTATATAAGGAGTGTTTGTGTGCTTGTAAAATTCATTCGGTTTTTAATCAAGTCTTCTTATTCTCTCTTTTAAAGTCTTCTTAGTGTTCTTGTAAGTTTTCTCTTGTTCTTGAGCATTCTTAAGTATTCTTAGTTTTTATAGTTAATTCTCGTTTTACTCTTTGTGAAAACTCTCTTATTTTTATTCTAATGTCAAATCTTTCTTCTTAATTCTCGTTTTACTCTTTGTGAAAACTCTCTTATTTTTATTCTAATGTCAAATCTTTCTTCTTAATTCTCATTTTACTCTTTGTGAAAACTCTTTTATTTTTATTCTAATGTCAAATCTTTCTTCTTAATTCTCATTTAGTTCTTTGTAAAAACTCTTGTATTTTTATAATAGCAAGTATATAAATAATTCTAATTTCAAGTTTTTCTTCTTAACCCCATCGATCATGTTCCTTAACTCTAAACTTATGTTTAAAAGAGGTAAGAACATGATTTGTGAGTAAACCACCAAGGTTTGAGGTTGGGATGATTAAGGAGGTTGGAGGTTAAAATCTTGGTTTTGTCTTTTATCTTGTTCTTCATTTAATTCTCTTCTTGGATTTGGGGGTTTTAAGGTCTAGAGATTCTCCATGGAGATCTCTTTAATCTAGGGATTTCCTTATCCTAACAAGACTTAGGAAATCCCTTAAAACCAAATCCAAGAGACTAGCTCATCCTTTCACACACATCATGGATGCTTAGGGAGCTAGTTAAACCGTTTTTAAGATCCAAGCTTAATGTTCTTCACCTTATCTTTCCACCAAACATCATGGGTTAGGAGGAAAGGGTGAAGAAAGGGTTTATACCACACATCATGGATAAATCTAAATTGGTTTCTTAAGGTTTAGAGAAATTACTAAAAGAGTAAAAATTATGTTTTTAAACCCCAAGTTCGAATCTTCAACCTCCCTAAGAATGATTCCCAGCCTTGGATCTTCTTTTTAGTATTTGCAAAAACTCGAAATCACTTTCCTTTAGCTTAAGGTTTTAATCTTTTAGCCTAAACATCGCCTAGTTAGCTTAATCTTTGCATTAAAGTCTCTAAATTTATAAAGATGTGTTTTTGCTCGTCCTGATATTTTATAAATCCCCTAGTATCTTGTTTTGCACCCTGGTAATTAGTTAAGAGTCGGTAAAATTTATTAACTAGTTTTTAAAAACCATTTCGTCACCTAGAAATTTACCTAGTTTTTCTGTCCTTGGTTTTTCATTTTATAAAATTGGTAACTTCACGTTTTAAATTCTTAGAAATCTTTTATTAGTTAGTTAACATCTCAGTAGGTATTTTAAAATAGTTCTCAAGTTCATATAGTTGCAGCAAAGTGTTTATTTTGATTTGTTCCCCCATTTAACTCGAATCTGCTTAGCTTTACTTCAAGCTCTTGCATTCTTAATACCTTTCACAACCTGATTTGGATTGATGACCTGAAGTATTACAATGACATAGACAAGCTTTAGGTTTTGTTTAACCTGCTAAAAAGCTAGTTATCACTTTGTAAGGCGCTTGGCGATCTACTACCACGAAATTTACTTCTTTTTGGACTCCTCCGGCTTTCACGAGGAGGCGGATGGAGCCAAGCGAGAAAATCATTTCGCCGGCAAAACCGGTTAGAGGGGTTATGCTGTTTATTAGGGCGGAGTCCGGGAAGCTCATCTTTTTAAAGGCGTCGTAGAACAGTCGATCTACCGAGCTCCCGGTGTCTATCATTATTCTTGACAGTTCGAATCCGGCTACGTCGAGTCGGATAACGAGAGCGTCGTCATGGGGTTTGTCTAGGTCCAGCGTTTCGCTTTCGAGAAATGTTATCTCGTGGTCTGGACCTTCAATGGATTTCTTTGCTTTGGAAGTGTTTTCGGCCTTCCGTTGAAAGGTTTTAATCGAGTTTATCGAGTTGCGGCAGAACAGCGAACCTCCCGGGGGGGGGGTGGTTACTGAGTCTGTCGAACCTCCGACGAGTTCAGGACCGTTGAAAATTGAGTCGATACGTAGTTTGGCAGCAGGAGGAGGAGAGTTTTCCTCTTCTCTAGCTCATTCTTTTCTTTTTTAGGAAGGTTTGTCGTTTTGAGACTTTTTTGGCTTGGGAGTTCGTGGAGGAGATTCCTCTTCACTTACTTCCTGTTCGGGGATTGTTTCATCCCTAGTAGGTTTGGGGAGAGGTCCCGTACGACATTCCTCTGTGGAATGTCCGTTTCGGTTGTGATGCTTGCAGAATTTGCTTGCATCGTATTTTGAGCGCTTGCCCGACTTGAGTTTGTTTATTACGAGCGTTTGCTGGCTCTTGTCGGAGTGTTCTCGGGCACCCGTTTTCTTTTGCGGGTTCGACATCTGAGCTTGCAGTGCATGCTGTCTTTTTGCATAGGCTTTTTCTTCCTCGGATTGGGCGAACAGAAGGGCTTGGTGTAGCGCATCGTTCAGCGTCGAGGTAGTGCGTCGCACTATGAGTTCTTGTAAGAATTCAGATTCGAACCATAGTGCTTGTCTTAAAGCTTCCATTGCGACCTCTTCGTTGAGGTTAGCGACTTTGAATTTGCATTCCTTGTACCGTGTTAAGTAACTTCGCAATGGTTCGTTTTTTTGTTACTTGATCTTCCATAGATCAGCTATTGTTACTCGGGTCTGGATGAAGACCGAGTATGTCTTTAGGAAGGTGGTTGCGAGTTGATCGAAGTTATCGATTGTGCCGCTTTCTAGGCTCCCGAACCATTCCAGTGCTGGGCCTACAAGGTTATCCGCGAAAAACCTGCAATAGCCCGCCTCGAGTTCATCTTCGTGGAGGTGAACTCAAGCTATCGTGGCCCGGAACGCTCTGATATGTGCCTTTGGATATGTTGTTCCAGCGTTTTCCGGGAATTTGATTTTCCCAGCGTCGCGGAGTTTGGCATTTGCTATTCGGTTGGTGAAGGGTGTTCGACGTGTTTCCTGGATCACGCGATCGATGTCGGGTGCTGAGCTCGTGGCAACGTGCATGGCATGTTTCATTTGTCTGAGTTCAGCGTCATATCTATCAACGTATTGTTGGAAATTGGGAGGGGGGGGGGGTTAATCTGTTCCGATGGTCGGGTTGATAGGGATTTTCGACGAACTATTGTCGGGCTTCTCGAGTATCGGAGGTATCGTTTACTCGAGCGTCAGCGTGGGGCGCGCGTTCGGCGGTTGGTAACTGAGCCGAGTGGCTTGCGGTTGCCACTGGAGCATGCTCTTGGGCATGCGAGGCAAAAGCAAAAGAGGAAGTGCTGATCTTTCTTGGGGATCCGCAAGGCGGTAGTTCGCTAACGTGAGCATTTACTGCTCCTCGTGGACTTGAATCGTTGAGATTCGTGACATGGGGTTGCGGTCCCCTAGAGCTCGAAGGAGCGTTTTGCTGCCTTGCGGGCTCTGGGGTTGCGAACGCTTGAGAAAAGTCAAGGCGTGTTCTGGGTAATGGGCTTTGCTCGAGATTGATCTGTTGTTCGCGTTGAGAACCGTGGGTGGTCTCTCGGACAGTGGATCGCGAAACTTCTGCCCGATATTCGTTCAGGGTGTTAGCCTGCTGATTCAATCGGGCTTCGAGCTGTCGTTGGCTTTGAGCCATGCTTTTCTGGCTTTGGGCCACTTGTCGCAGCATTCTCATAATTTCTGAGTCATGTGATTCGATTCCGGGTGGGGTTGTTCGAATCTGATCTTCGAATCGAGGAGGATGTTCCCCGTTTCGGATCCAGACGTAGGGATTTCTCCATTCGGAGGGATTCAGATGTTGATTCAGGATCGGTGTTCCTGAACCGACTGCGGGTGTTTGATTTACCGTGTTTGTGGTTATCGTTTCGGTCCAAGATGTGGCGACATTCTAACCGGGAGCTGCGGCATCCAGGTTACTGCTGAGCGCACGCGGAGGGGGAGGTGGAATTGGATCTGTGGGTCCGATTGTTCGGTCCTCACCCCGACCGTTTCTTGTCGGTTTGTCCTTCCAGTCGCAGCGGTGTTCTGGCTCGAGGGATTTATCCCTGAACCGGCTGCGGAGGGCAAACTGACGAGATCAATGATCACTTGTTCGACTCGCGACGTTGTAGTCGTCGAGTCGAGATTTGCGTTTTGGCTTGAGGGATTGTTTCCCTCGTTGTTGACCATGACTTGCGTGGTCGATCTGTTGGATTCGATGGTTCATGGATCCATTATCGTTCTAACGAGCCTTAGATCTGGCTAACTATGTTAGAGATTGCTTTTATCTTTCCCCACAAACGGCGCCAAAATGTGGGCACTAAAACCCACACTCAGATATTTGTAAAGTGATTGAATATATTGGAGAAAGGATGGGTAAGAATCTCTTTATGAACCGAAGAATATAGGGCTTAGAATGAATAAGTGGATTGTGTTGATAAGAACAAGTATTCGATTACAAGATGAATGAAGTGTGAGAGCTCGTAATGAATACAGGTTGAGAATTAGGTAAAAGATGGCCTATCTATGACGATTCCTCCTTCTTATATAGCTACTCTCGATCTCCAGCTGCTGCGCGAATATCGGGGACTGTTGCACGTGCTCCGGATATCTCGGGGACTGCTGCTGCACCGAGCTCCAGATCTTGCGGGATGCTCGCCTAACTGCTGACTTAGCCTCGATCCTTATCCGTATGAGGTAGCTCGAGGGTCTGCTGGAGATGCAAAGATGGGTCACATGGTTGATGGATCGTCAGCGATGGGCTTGAGGTGATTCCTTGGTGGGCTTCACAGTGGGCCTGACTTAGGTGCTAAATCCAGCTCCAACAATGATCTCAAATGCCCTTACGTCATCTTCATTTACGACATCTCTCCTTTTTCACTCTTGTCTCGTACTCCCGAGACCTCCATTGACGCCGTCGAAGCTTTTGCCGATCTTGTTATGGGTATTAATTGTTGTATAACTGTGAATAACTAATCTTACTATCACTCATTAATAAAGTTTTTGTATTGTTTTGACGTGATACAATGAGCAACAACAACATCATACATTTTAAATGCAAAGGTCGGCAATATAGTATATTCTTGAAGACACCAACGACGGAGGTAACTTTGGCGTTGATAGAAGTTAGAATATGCAAATAGGTTGATTTAGATGAAAGTATGGTGAAGTTGAAATTGAGTTACACTCCACTGCTTGTGGCACATGAGGAAGAGTGGATTATTTATGATGATGAAGATATTCGTGTTTATCTGGCCTCCAATGATAATAAGAATCGTAGATGTCTTCTGCATGTGGAGGTCATCACTATCTCAGAAGAATTGCCTGATAAGCTTTCGAAAGCGAGGGAAAAAAGTTTTGCTGGTGTGAACTATGAGGAGTTGCATTCGAAGGATGATGAAGTTGAAGATAATGCCATGATTGTGTACGACCAACAAGCAGAAGAACAACATGAGGCGATAGAGAAGGTTGATGAGAGTAGAGAGGGTGAAAATATATCAGGTGATGAATATGTGGATATGCACAATGAATATCAGGCACACCACGATTAGTTGCATCTCTTTTGCAGGCCAAATGGACACTCCAGCTCCTAAAAGTATCATGCTTCTAGTTCAGGCAAAAATTTGCGTGAGGATATCATACTCCACTGCGTTGTGAGGGAAAAATCAAGCTGTTTCTGATTTGCGTGGTAATCCAGAAGAACGCTACAAGATTTTGTATTGTTATTTGTACATGCTGGAAAACGCCAATCCAGGTACAATAACAAGTGTGAAGTTGGATGAAAAGAAAAAATTCAAGTATCTATTCATTGCTTTGGGAGCTAGCATAGAAGGGTTTAAATGTATGAGAAAAGTGATAGTTGTGGATGCAACTTTTCTGAAGAACGGGTTTGGTGCTGTACTAGTTTTTGCTTCAGCTCAGGATCCTAATCGTCATAATTACCCTATAGTCTTTGCTGTACTCGATGGTGAGAATAATGCTAGTTGGACCTGATTTTTTGAGATGCTGAAATCTGTTGTGCCGGACAGGTCGAATTGGTATTTATGAGTGACAGAAATGTAAGCCTCATCAGCGCCATAGGTAATGTGTATCCGAGCTCTCATCATGGTTATTGCGTATGGCATTTGTCCCAAAATGTGAAAGGTCATGCTTCGAATGTCAATAAAGATGTGGTCGCTTGGAGATTCGTGGAGTGTAGTAGGTTTTACACGGTGGCTGAGTTTGAGCGTGCTTATAGTCATTTCCAGATGAGATATCCTTCTGCGGCAAAGTATCTAGAGCACACTACTGAGAAAGATAAATGGACAAGATGTTATTTTCCTGGAGATAGATACAACTTAGATACAAGCAACACTGTGGAATCTTTGAACAATACTTTTAGGATCGCAAGGACGTACTCCTTAATACCCATGGTTGATAAGATCGTGAAAACAATTTGTTATTGGTTTAATGATCACCGAAAGGAGGCCGTTGCAGGACCGGTTGAACATAAACTGGTGCTATTAGTGGAGAACTTGTTGCATGATATGTGGATGGATGCTAAGAAATTACATGTGGATGAGCTAAACAGTTTCTGACTTGAATACAATGTCATTGGTTCTGATGGGAAGTCTTATTTGGTGAATTTACTCTCGAAAAGTTGCAGCTGTAGGGTGTTTGACATTGAGAAGTATCCTTGTATGCACAGACTAGCCGCTTTCATTACATTTCAGTCTAATGAAGGTAGAGTTCGCGATATCCAACTACATGAGTTGTGTTCAAGATATTATTGGGTGGACTAGCGGGTATTGGCATATCGCAGGACAATTTATTTAGTGCCTCATCAGTCTGAGTGGAATGTTCCTGATTACATCAAAGAAGTGGAGATCATGCCTCCAAATCGCCTCAAAAAGAAGGGAAGGAAGAGAATAAAAAGGTTTCCATCCGCTGGAGAAAGGCGTCCTAGGACTCAAAATAAAAGGCGACCAAGACAAGGGTTGGAATGGTTGTTATTTAGAAATCGCAATAGTGTATGATTTATTTCGTATTCCCTGGTTTGTAAAACTATGTAAAAACTGCCTTTCACAACCGTGTAGAACTATATAAAACTATGTAAAACTGCTTTTCACAACGTATTGAATATTGTGTACAACTATGTATAACTACGTAAAACTGGTATTACTGGTATTACTAATTATAGTTGATAATAACGGAAAAAAATAATTTTTATTTTTACAAAACCAAAACCAAAATTACTCAACACTCCACTTATTGTGTATGAACTTCATAATGTGTATTAATTAGGACATTGTGAAATTATATCATATTGTAAATAGTGGACAAGCTTTACTCCTACACAATACTCCTTATACTTGGAAGATCATTTTCTTAATAATAACCAACTTACAATGACAAAGTTACAGAAATATTGATTTTAATCATATCAATACATAAATCAATCAGAATTATATGCTAATCGATTTATATAGACTATAAAACTAAAGAAACACAATTTAAGAGTGGGTAATCCTAAATAAATTGGAAAACACCCAAAGTATAACTATTTGGAACTTTCGTACAACTACTATATTCTGTACAACTACGAGTAAATGTTTGGCGCCAATACAAAAAATTCCCAATTTTTTTGCCGCCAATACCCAAAATTCCCAATTTTTTTGGCGCCAATACCCAAAATTCCCAATTGTTTCTTATTTTTTGGACCCAATACACAAAATTACTCTCTCCTCCATAATCTCATATTTTCTGACTCCTCTCCTCCTCTCAATCTTGATTTCTTATCCTCTCCTCACCTCTCTCTCAATCCTGATTTCTTATCTCTCTTCTCGGGCTCTTGATTATGGATCCGAGCTATAGTGACGCGAAGAGGAACAAGTGGCTATGCGACAAGATTTTCTACGTCGCCGATTGTCACTATGGCATTCCGAAAAAATGTCCATGTGGTGGAAAAATTATAAAGGAGACCTCTCAAAATGCAGCCGACCTAGGAACGAGATACTTGGCCTGTAGTGAGTTTGAGCCTTTGAGGTATTGACTCTATAATTTATGCTTTCAAAGTTTCTTTTTGTTTCAATTAATTGGTTTCTTGATCCTATATTTGTCTTGATCTGTAGAATGATGGTTACCACATTAGGCAAAGATGGGTTCAGGCTATCGAAGATGAAATTTCTAGCTTAAAGGACAAGGTTGCTGACCATGAAGTTCAAAACAGACAAATGCATTATGAGCTAGAAAAAATGCTGAAGAGATTGCAAAGTTGAAAGAGTTAGTGGCAAGTGTTGTGGGTCGTGATGATGTTTAACTTATCTTTGTCCTTTGTTTCTCTTGTTTGTTTTTCATGTTTCTCTGTTTGTTTGTCTCCTTTGTTTTCTAAGACTTGTTTTTGTTCTCATGTTTCTCTGTTTGTTTGTCTCCTTTGTTTCTCATGTTTCTCAGTAGTAATATCAGTAGTACGAAAACAAACGACACAATTATACGATGTAGTACCAGTAGTATGAAAACAAACAACACAGTTGTACGTAGTAGGAATTCTAAAACAAACAACACAGTTGTGCGTAGTAATACGAGTTCAGAAACAAACAACAAAGTTGGAATACATACATATTCAAGGATCCGAATTAAAACAAGCAAAATAGTTCAAATTCAAAAGCAACAACAAAGTTCTACGTAGTAATACCAGTACTACGAGTAAAAAACCATAAAAGGTCTTATTCTTTATGCTTCTTCGACCTTGTCCTCACCCCACTCAACCTTCCTTTCCCAGCACTTTTTCTCCTCCATGCTCCTACACAAAAGCTTCCAGAGGTGCGAGTCTTTCCACCAACCCATCAAACTTGTTGTCAAGTTGATTCATTCGTTCTCCAAAGTCATTTTTCATGGCGTTTACGATCTCAACCAAATCATTTAAAGGCGTGTTTACCGGTCTGTCATCGGCGGCAATGACCCCGGTCACTGGATTCTCAGCTTCCTCACGCAATCTGGAAGCCACATCTTCCTTGTACATCTCCTCAAAGCGTATGGCATATCCTTTGTTAAGACGACTCATCCAGCTCTCAACAACGACATCATGCTTATCATCATCGTCGTCTTTTTCGAAAATTTCAGCCAGAAGAGAGCTTTCTTCATCTGTAACGATCATGATACTATCAATATCCTGTAAAACATAACAGTCCAAAATAAATGAAACTAAAGATTAAAAACATAACAATCCAAAATAATTATAATGCAAAGTACGAGAAGAATAACTAACCTTAGTTCCACCAAGGTGTTCATTTATACTCTCAAGAGGAAACCCTTTCATTTCGCTTTTCTTGAACCTTCTCTTGCACATCTTAGGGCAACTCATGTCTGTGCCTGGAATAGCTTATCGGAATCTATTCTGCAAATCTGGAATTGCCTCAAATGCTAAAAGCTACACAACACGCATATAGTTAGAGGAATTAGAGTATGCTTCAATTATAACAAGTAGTAACAATAACTAATACCCCAATTATAACAGGTAGTAACTTACCTCCATAGGAATACAGAAACTTGGAATCGGCCATAATACACCCTCTTTGACGCTTCCTCCAAAATGAGTCATCGTGTGCGAGATCTCACCTAGCATGTGATCAAAGGAAAATCTGCCCCAAGGAAATGTCCTACACAACTCAAGATCATGCACTGCTCTCTGAAAGAATTCCAACACAGGCGTAGCATCTGCTCTAGTCTTTGTCTGCCCTATAACAATGCTGGATAAGAAGTAGAGGACATCCATCTTCAACCTATCTCGACCAGAATCCATTTCCTCTAGCTTTTGCTTCACGTCTTGATGTCTGATTGTTGGTCGCACAAAATGCCTCTTGACAAAGTTCATACTGCCCTCTCGCATATAATTAACTGGATAGTTGCAGCAGTCTAATCCTGACATCAAGGCGTGTTCCCTCAGCCCATAACTGATAGGAACGCCGTTGACGACAAACCAAGCTTCCTTTTGTTTCTCGATGCATGCTGTTGATGGGGTCGAAATTCTCGTCCAAAAGTTGGATGGCTCTTAAGGACTCATCGAGCTTTAAATTTGTAGTGCACAGCGTGCGTTGTAGTACTTAGGGTATTGATCCACATGGAGGAGGTCAACTGCAAAACAGAAAATCAGTAGCTATTGAAATGAAGGAATAGAAAAGCAAGGTTATATAGAGCTGGTTGTCAATCAACTCTATATCAGACGGGAATCAAAGAAAGCAGTGCGGGGGAAGTAAGTATGGAAGTGCGTAAATCTCGATTAAAAAGCAGATGGGAAAAACACGTTGGGGATCTTCTCGGTAAATCTATGGGATTCTAACTAGAAATCAAACTCACAACAGTTCAGACAAACGAGACTAGGCGATTTTCCCTAAACTGGAATCACTGGTTTTAAAGACCTAAACAATTTCGAGCAAGGTCGATCTATGTTATGCCAAGTGCGCAGGACTACTCTCGTATCCAACGGCCAAGGCGAACACGCAGTAATGATTGAGATAATAAACGTTCACGGCTTCTTCTTAGGTATGCATGAGCATCTCAGAAGCGTTGCGCTCCACCAAACTAGGTTCAGATCTGAAATTCAGCAGGTTAAAGGTTTTCAAAGATCCTAAAATCAGACACTAGTTAGCTACTCTAGAATCATGCAATAAGAACAAGTTTGATAAGAAAGAAAACCCTAATCTACGGTCTAAACAATCGGTTCAAGAACAGTTAATGAAATTCCACATAGATCCCCTTAAAGAATACCCAACGAAGGTGATTACTCAGACATAGAAACGAAAATCAGAATTATAGATGAAGAGAATTGCATAAACGAAATCAGAGTGAAGAAAGAACGAGGGTTCAAGAACAGATCTATCTCCCTTAGAGAAAAAAATGAAAACAATGAAAAGTGTGCTTGGAGGCGGCCGTGAGGCTCTCTCTAAGGTTGGACACGAAATTAGGTTGTAAAATAAGAGTATTTATAGGTCTTGAGGTCATTTTAGGCGTCACTTAGGGTTCCACCAAGTTTGGGGGCTATCAGGCTTGATTTGGGCTTGAAAACGGGCTCAGGAATCGTCAAGAGTTATAGCCACGCGAGCGACTGATTGTGGCCCGGCCATTGGTCTTCTGAAATTGCCTGGCGCAGCCAGCCTTCTTCTGTGGATGTGTCTGACGGGCCTTCTTGCTTTCTTTATAACTTGAGATCCAACCATGTTATTGGACTCAAGCCACTTCGAGGTGAAAGGTAGTAGATCAGGCTATTTTGTCACCAAAATTCAGCTAAATCATGTGGTGGGAATGTCTCCGTCCTGTGCTAAACTTTTGTCATTTCGCGCATGATCCGAAAATGTCTATTTTGCTCTGTTTTGCATCTTTTTTCTTAAGATTACCTGAAAAGAGTCTTGGACACACAAATACTCGAAAACTACTAAATATACATTAATACCTTAGTGAAATGCTTATTAAAGCATACACTTATGATGATAAAAATGGGTAAAATATGAATGTTATCAACTCCCCAGACTTAAACCTTTGTTTGTGCTCAAACAAAACAAATATCTAAGTAAGGAAAAGAGCTTTGAAAACGTGAAAACTCACCAATACTTGGGAACACATCAAGTCTAGCAATCGACCTGTTTGAGCCACGTAACTCGGAATTCAAACTCAAAGTGTTTGGGTTTAGTTACCTTGAGCTTTTCACCCTTCACGGATACACTTCATGGTCCCTTCGAGTATTTTTGAGCTTTCTCTTGTTGACTCCTTTATTCATTTAGGCGTGTGGTCTCTATCGAGGGAGTATCAGTCGATGAGACATTATACTCTTCTCTTCCAAACATCTAGACAAAGACATTTCAGACACAACTCTCGTATTTTCTCTTCCCTTAGTCGATTTTCTCCCTACTTTTCTAGGGTATCATTTTATTTTTTCTATCGACTTCCTTTTTCTTTTTCTTTCTTCTTAGCTTGAGAACTATCACTTCTCCGAAGCTTTCATGATGTCTGCGAACCGTCATCGTCCTTTGAGGAACTCGGGTTTGTCGTTCTCGAACCAAGACTTTTCTTTCTCTTTTTTTTTTCCTATAATAAGGGAAGATCAAGGAGAGGTTGCATTGCATTTACTTAGTCATGCTAGAGTTTAAAAGAGGAGAAAAGTTGGAAGTACCTCAAGCCCCTTGACGAGAAGTTTTGATTCATTAGGTGCGGAGTCAACGCAAGATCCTTCGAGTACTCTAGAGATTAGAAATTTCTCCTTTCGAATGATCCACTCGCAGTGTTCAACTTAATAAACCTTGCTTCTAAACCTGTGAGAATGGTCATTAAGGTTCCTTGTTCGAAGCGATTTGTACCTAGCAAAGTTCATAGTTTCCGACTAAAAGAAAAAACTTTTGACTCTAAAAAACGACTCGATATGATGCAAGTATGCTTAAGACTCATCAAATCAAAGCATAGTTAGTAATATAAGAAACCCCCCAGACTTAAATCAAACTGTCCCCAGTTTGATTAAATCGAGTTGAGGCGAAAAAGATAGGTAAATTCAAGTACAAGCTTGTGAAGACTTACTTGAAAGTGGCAATGGGTTTGGTATGGGTGGATGGGCGTGTGGTATGATTGAGCTAAGGACTTAGTCATTTTCCTTATGTCCCTGCTTAAAATCGGTTTAATTGAACTAAAGAAATCGAAAACTTAGCTCGAAAGGAAATGTGATGTGCGGTGTGAGCTTCCTTGCTCCGTTTGGTGGTGGTGGACGTGTGGGGTGATGGATGATGGTGGTGATAGTTGGCTCGCCTTTGTTCAGAAGAACAAGTACTTCAGTTGTTGAGTACTCGTCTTGGTTCCTTCCTTGACCTTTGATAAACACCTTTAATGAGAGATGAAAATCTTCTGTCCTTGCATCTTGAAGATTGCATCACCTCAGAAACTTGAAGTTTGGGTCTATGCTGGCCTATCCGGTGATGTGTTCGGGATCCCGAAAGACAGGTGTTGCTAGTTCGAACTTCAATGCCATATGAAATTTTTACTTGGCTTCGGTAAAGGTCTCGGTTGCAGAAGAGAGAAGCTAGTCTTCGGGAATTTTTCTCTTCGCTGTTTGGTGAAGGAAGTTGCATCTTCTTCCTTCTGGAGCTTACACAACGGTTCTGGAGGATGAGAACGTTGTATTCTTCTTCGTCTTCGTGGATACAGATCCGTTGAACGTACTGTAAGAAGTATGTAGAGAGATGGATCATTGACTTATCTCGACTTGGATAGAGTCTTGTCTTGTCTCGCCATCTTTGATGCAACATCAATTCTCACTCCAACTCTACTTCACGTCACGTTGCTGTTGTGGAAGTTGGTATTGCGGTCTTCAGGACGTGTCCAAGTCTTGAATCAAGAAGGAAACTTGAAAGACTTGAAAGGGGTTGAAGGAGATCTGGTTTGGTGAAGTTCGGGACGGAGAAAATTGCAGAGGAAGGCTGGCCGCGCGACGGGTTATCGCGGCCGTGGCCAGACACGTCTCCTCCGGTCCATCATGGCTCGTGGTGCGGCCAGACTCCTTCTGGCCGGCCCACGAGCATCTCGTCGCCCGGTGAGTGTTCTTCGAAACTCCTTCTTCATATTTTTTTGGTCTTTTCGAGTTTTCTGATTTTTTTGTGCTTTTCTTGGTTTTCTGATTTTTTTGGCTTATGGGGTTCATGTGAATGCTGTAAACTAAGAAGAAAACAAAACTAAAAGTTAGTATGGATAATGAGATGAGAAAGCGAATACCTAAAAATGGGTTGCTCCCATTAAGTCGCTCTTGTTTAGAGTCTTTTAGCTAGACTTTGGTGGAGGTTTTAGATGTGAACAACTCCAACTAAAGGATTTGCGGCCCCTTTAACTTCTCGGCACTCCGCACTTGTTGGTTTGAGACATCTTCTATTCAGCGTTTGATAATACTTATCGTTGTCTCGAAGAACAAATGCGACGTTCAGCTTCCTTCTCTTAAACTGTGCGCCTTTCTCTTCCATGTTCGGATGGGTGATGAGCTCGAACTTTGGAGAGGCTCTTGAGGACCTTATAAGCTTCACCTTGGCTTCTATTGGGTCTCCATCACGTCTTATACGAGTCAAAGTCAAACCTGGATCATATGGGATCTCTTTGCGCTTCGTACTCTTCTGTTTGGCGCTTCCCTTGAGCATGCTGAATGGATCTTCTTGTAGGACGTTTTGGACATCCTTTATACTTCCTCCAGGGTCTAAGATTGGTTCACTACCACTGTATATGGTCATGGATTGAGTGCTCCTGGTGAGAGTTGCTGGATAGAAGAATCTCTCGTTAGTTTTGGACAAGCTCGCATGTTGATTCAGCTTGTCAATCAAAGCTCTAATAGGTGCAGCGAATGAAGAGCCAATGAACAACAAGTTATTTTTGTTCTTATTTGTCTTCCCATTGTGAAAAACATTAGGCACGAGATGGTCTTCAACTTGAGCCAGCAAGTTCGGCTTGAAACCGAACAGATTTGGTGACGGGCGGTCTTCATGGTGAACGGGTGTCTTCGAGGCTTGGAAGCTCGAAACTCTTATGACTCTTGCAATGGTCTTAGTCATAAGATTGACATCAGATCCTATATCATAAAGAGAGACACAAAAATTTACTCCGTTGATTGAGCATGAAACCGAGGGTTTTCCCGGATCATCTATCTTTGAAACCGTCGTCAAGGGCAGTTCTGACACAAGATCCCTGGAGTAAGATCTCGTATGGAGGATGGGATTGAGCCGCTGGTTGTTCAACTCTTTCAGCTACAATCAAGGTATGGTGTATGGAAGGCAGTGGATCGAGTATGGGATCTAAATGACTGGTTGTTCAACTCTATTCGTTTGGATCAAGTGATGAGGGTACGGTATGTGTAACAAGATGGATCGATGGTCGCCACAAAGTTGATGAAAGAACTTTGATAAGACAAACTCACGCACTCAAGTTGAATCGCACAAGATGAGCAAGAGAGGGTTTAGCCGACGGCTAGGTTTCTTTCTTGAAGAAAGTTCGGTTTCCTTATTGATCTAGGGTAAATGATACTAGGCTGTGAGAGGGGACTTTATAAGAGTCCGAACAGCTATGTCCTTCTAGAGGACTCGAAGCAAATTACATGAATCTATACTAATGAAATAATCGGCCAACAAATGCCTTACTCTAAGATAAAATGTAAATAAATGGCTAACATATGACTTAACTACTTAAATGAAATAAAAGACTAAGCTTTAAACATAAGAGAAATAAACCAAAGTTTTATTAGCCCAAATAATCATATGGAAATGTATTTAAAATGTCTTACCATGGCCAAATACGGTTTAGATGAAATGCTGCGTTTGGTTTGATCATTTGAGTAGCTCTATGCTGAATAAGGAAACTCTTTTCTTCTCTTGTATAACCGGCCATTCCTTGATATATCCTATGGTTTAAATGTTTGGACCATTGCTGATGAAGATTGCTTCATCTTGGAGTTCCTTGCTTGAATCCTCAATGGATGTGAGGCCGTGATCTTCTAGCTCCGTGTTTGCTATTGCAGCTTCTCTGGATATGATGAGCTTGTTGAGCTGAGAAGTGATGGCTTGAAGCTTTTTGTTGGTGAGAAGTGTTTCCACGGCTTGATTGAAGCTCTCAGCCAAGTCTGTAGTTCCAGACCGTGTCCTTGGTGCTTGCTTCATGACAAGAATTGAGCTAGCTAGATCGATGCTGGTATCTAGGTTTGTATCTGATAGACTCATAATCTAGCATATTTTAGCATCTATTTTAAATAGTTTTGCATGTACTTTTGCATTCATTTAGCCGCTTTTAGTCTCATTTGCATACATATTAGAGTTTAGCGAGTGTTAGCTTAAGTTGTTGCATATTTGTACATATTGAGTCTTTATTAGGTGTATTGGAGGCTTGGAGGACCATATGGAGTCTCATGGATGATCAAGAGGAGGAAGAGAAGCAGCCGAATGATAAGCAAAAGTCTTTTAGAAGCATATCGAGCATTTGGAGGCGCGAAATGTATGTGTCCGTAAGAATGCCTTGCACTTAGATTCAGACTCCGAAGCCTTCTTAAGAGTTGTAGAGGATCCAGAGTGCTTTCTAATTCCGTTGAAATCAAGTCATTCGGACCCGTGGTTAGAAAGTTACATCGATTTTTGTTCGGATCGACCTAGTGGATCGACCAGACAGCTCGATCCACTTTTCCAGGGGTTCGGATCGACAAACCGGATCGACGAGCTACCTCGATCCAAACATCCAGGTGTTCGGATCGACCAGTTGGATCGACGAGCCTGGTCGATCCGAACACAGATGAATCCTTTCTTGTCACTTTTATGGGTCCCCCTATAAATACTCTTTAGACTTTTTATTCTCTTATGTTCTTAGCTTAAACTTTAGCCTCTTTGAGAGAAAAAACTTGTATTTGCATGAATCTTTAAGTTTAATATATAATCTCTCTTGGATTTCTTATTATCTTTTCTCTAATCATGTTTTGCTTATCTCTTTTCATGGATTTGATGGGCTTAATGATGATTAGTGAGTAGTCTCTTAGGAACTTGGGGATGAGTTAGATTTAGGGTTTTCTAATGGTTTAATCTTGCAATCTAGGTTAGATTCTTTCATCTCTCTTCTTATTAAGGTGTTCTTAATCCCAAATAGCTAATCTTTTGCTATTTTGGATCATAGGCATTTCATACACTCACCAAGTGTTTGATGAAATGCCTGAACCACTTTTCTAAGAGATTTACATTCCTAGCCTAAGATATTAGTTGCCTAGGGTGTTTATCATGCCATTTAGACTTATGTTTATTGCTTGCTAATCCTTTTGATGCTAACACATCATTAGTTTATCAAGGTGATTAGTAAAGGGATTAATACCACACATCATGGATTAGTCTTCATTAGTGATCTAGGCATAGAGATAACTTGATTAGTTGCTTAAATGATTACAAGGTTGGCCATTTGAATGCCCAAATCAATGATTCCATCCCTAGGTTTCGTTTTTAGTTAATTAGTGATCTTGATTAGTAGTTAATTGCTTGATTAGTGCTTAATTAGTGATCATTAAGGCTTTAGTTCATATAATTAGTCTTGTAGTGTCTTTTTTAGCTTGTGGTTTCCTTTAAATAGTTCCTTGCTTCCTAAATTTTGAATTTGGCTTAGCTTAGATTGTTTCATGTATTCCTAGTGTTGTTAATCTTAACCTTATGGATTGATCCTCAAATACTACAATGACATGAGTAGGTTTGAGTAATTGAAAGAGGAAAAATCTTACTATCAGTATCATCCTCTCCCTCTTGTGAAGGTCATGTCCTCAGAACTGATTCTCCTGCATCAAAAGGTAACAAATCAGATACATTAAAAGTACTAGAGATGTTAAACTCACCTGGAAGCTCTATTTCATAGGCGTTGTCATTGATCTTCTTGAGGACTTTGAAAGGACCATCTCCCCTCGGTGCAAGCTTGGATTTCCTTTGGTTTGGAAACCTCTCTGTCCTCATGTGTAACCAGACCCAATCTCCAGGTTCAAAGGTTACTTCCTTGCGTCCTTTATCAGCATTCTTCTTGTAATGCTCGTTCCTCTTCTCTATGTTCTCCTTGACTTTCTGGAACATCTTCTTCATTAACTCTGCCTTGCTAACTCCATCTTGATTTACTTGTTCCCTTTGTGGCAGTGGTGCAAGATATATGGGAGCTATTGGCCTGAAACCATACACAATCTCAAATGGCGAGATCTTAGTAGCAGAGTGTGGTACACGGTTATAGGCAAACTCAACAGAAGGTAAACAATCAAGCCAGTTTCTGAGATTTTTACCAACCGTGGCCCTTAAAAGGGTTGAGAGTGTACGATTGACAACCTCAGTTTGTCCATCCATCCGTGGATGACAAGTAGTGGAAAAGAGAAGCTTAGTCCCTAGCTTCCTCCACAAGGTTCTCCAGAAATGACTTAGAAACTTGGTGTCTCTGTCTGATACAATCGTCCTTGGGAGTCTATGTATCCTCACTATCTCTCTAAAGAAGAGATCAGCAATCTGAGTAGCATCATTTGTCTTGGCACAAGGGATGAAATGCGCCATCTTTGAGAACCGGTCTACTACTACAAAAATCGAGTCCTTGTTCCTGATCTTTGGCAAACCTAAGACAAAGTCCATAGAAATGTCTACCCATGGTAGGTCAGGAATAGGTAAGGGAATGTATAAACCGTGAGGATGTGACCTGGATTTCCCTTTGAGGCATATGATGCACTTGAAACAGAAACGGTCCACATCACGTTTGAGGTGAGGCCAGAAGAAGTGTTCGGCCACAATGCGCAAGGTCTTGTCTATGCCGAAATGCCCCATGAGTCCTCCTCCATGTGCTTCCCGAATGATCAGATCACGCATAGAGCTTTGAGGGATGCACAATCTCTTGTCCTTAAACAAGAACTCCTCATGCTTATAGAATGATCTGAATGCTCCCATGGTGCATTGCCGGTATAAATCACCAAAGTCTGGATCCTCTCCATATAGTCCTTTCAAATGCTCGAATCCCATGATCTTTGCCTCCATTGTAGAGATCAATGCATGTCTTCTTGAAAGTGCATCAGCTACAATGTTCTCCTTTCCCTTCTTATACTTGATGATATAAGGGAATGTCTCCACGAATTCAAGCCATCTAGCATGTCTTTTCTTCAGAGTTGTTTGTCCTCTCAACTACTTAAGAGTCTCATGATCTGTTTGAATTATAAACTCTTTAGTTAAAAGATAATGCTGCCAAGTTTCCAATGATCTTACCAGGGCATATAGCTCTTTGTCATAGGTAGGGTAGTTAAGCGTAGCTCCATTGAGTTTCTCACTGAAGAATGCTACTGGCTTCCCTCCTTGAGTTAAGACCGCGCCAATGCCAGTCCCTGATGCATCACATTCAACCTTGAATGTCTTGTCAAAGTTTGGCAAAATTAAGACAAGAGCATGTGTGAGGCTGTCTTTAAGCTTCTGGAAAGCTTTCTCTTGTTCTTGTCCCCAAGAAAAAGCAACGTTCTTCTTTATAACCGAGGTCAAAGGAGCTGCAATGGTGCTGAAGTCCTTGACAAACCTCATGTAGAAGCTTGCTAATCCATGGAAACTCCGGACATGACCAATTGTTGTAGGAGTAGGCCATTCCTGGATTGCCTTGATCTTCTCCTCATCTACTTTCAGACCCTGCGAACATACAACAAAGCCTAAAAATACCAATTGATCAGTGCAGAAAGTACATTTGCTAAGGTTCGCATATAATCCCTCTAGTCTTAACGTTTCTAGAACCTTTTCAAGATGCACAGTGTGATCAGATAAGCTAGAGCTGTAAATCAATATATCATCGAAATAACAACTACAAACTTACAGATATACGCTCTTAGAACATGGTTCATAAGGCTCATGAAGGTGCTGGGAGTATTGGTGAGACCGAACGGCATGACTAGCCATTCATATAGACCTCTCTTGGTCTTGAATGCTGTCTTCCACTCGTCACCTTCCTTCATTCTGACTTGATGGTATCCGCTTTTCAAGTCTATCTTTGAGAAGATGGTGGCGCCACTCAACTCATCCAGCATATCATCTAGTCGTGGGATTGGATGTCTGTACTTGATGGTGATGTTGTTGATGACTCTGCAGTCCGAACGGCATGACTAGCCATTCATATAGACCTCTCTTGGTCTTGAATGCTGTCTTCCACTCGTCACCTTCCTTCATTCTGACTTGATGGTATCCGCTTTTCAAGTCTATCTTTGA
This sequence comes from Alliaria petiolata, assembly GCA_020283515.1. NCBI lineage: Eukaryota > Viridiplantae > Streptophyta > Magnoliopsida > Brassicales > Brassicaceae > Alliaria > Alliaria petiolata. Next base: position 55,498,897 of record JAHZTW010000002.1, read on the forward strand.
GAAGATGGTGGCGCCACTCAACTCATCCAGCATATCATCTATTCGTGGGATTGGATGTCTGTACTTGATGGTGATGTTATTGATGACTCTGCAGTCCACACGGCATGACTAGCCATTGTTGGAGCTGTCTCTTATACACATCTAGATGTGTATAAGAGACAGTTTCAAGTCTATCTTTGAGAAGATGGTGGCGCCACTCAACTCATCCAGCATATCATCTAGTCGTGGGATGGATGTCTGTACTTGATGGTGATGTTATTGATGACTCTGCAGTCCACGCACATTCTCCAAGTACCATCCTTCTTTGGTACTAACAAGACCGGTACAGCACAGGGGCTTAAGCTCTCCCGGATGTATCCTTTAGACATCAGCTCCTGGACTTGTTTCTCTAGCTCATTCGCCTCTTCTGGATTCACTCGGTATGCTGGTCTATTGGGCAATGGAGCTCCTGGAATGAGGTCGATTTGATGCTCAATAACTCGTATGGGAGGTAACCCGGCTGGTATGTCTTCTGGAAAGACATCTTTGAAGCTATCTAGCAGCGTGATAACTTCTGGTGGTAAGTCCTTCTCTTCTTGTCCTGAAAACAACCCTTCTTTGAAGATCATTAGTAGCACCTGTGTTTTGCAGTCTAAAGCCTTTAAGACAGTAGTAGGTGTAATGTAAAGGTTAGTTTTACTTACCTTGGATCCCTTGTCCATGGCCTTTTGCAAGTCAAAGACCTCCTGTGGGGTTAGTGGAGCAAGATTGTGCTTGCGCTTGTTATGTGTAAAGCTGTAGAAGTTGGTACGGCCGTTGTGCTGAGTCTCCTTGTTGAATTGCCATGGTCTACCGAGCAAGATATGTCCTGCTTGCATTGGCACCACGTCGCAGAGGACTTGATCAGCATACTTTCCTATGCTGAATGGCACAAGAACTTGTTCTCCTATCTTCAGCTTTGTCTCGTCGTTCAGACACTTGATTCTATATTGCCGGGGATGCTTTTTCTTCTTCAGGCCAAGCTTGTCTACCAAGTACTTACTCGCCACATTGGTACATGATCTTCCAACTATGATCAGGCTGCATATCTTGGCGTTTATAGTACAACAAGAATGAAATATATTCTCTCTTTGCAACGTCTCTTGATCAAAGAAGGTGCTAAGTGATCTCCTAGTAACAAGTCTCTCTCCCTCGTCTGGATAGTCAGTGACTTCTTCTTCAGACTCCATAGACTCCATCTCAGCTTCATCCTGAGATTCATACTCGCCACTCTCCTTGAGGACCATTACACGCTGATTAGGGCAATCCCGTGCATAGTGACCCTTTCCTTGGCACTTGAAGCACGTAATGTCTCTAGCTCTATGAGTTTGAGGCTTGCTAGCTTCTGGTTTTTTCACTTAGATGCCTCGGCAGTAGGCTTCTTGTACTTAGAAGTAGTATCAATGGACTTTCCCTTGTCCATGCTTCTCGGCTGTGAACTCCAGGCTGATTTCATGCGTGTTGTAGAGGCTGTCTTTCTCTTGATGTGTTGTTCTGCTTGGACAGCTAGGTGGAGAAGCTCATCTACGTCTCGGTATGTCTGCCTCTCCACTTTTCTTGTAATCCGATCATGAAGTCCATCTAAGAACTGAGCCATAAGAGTCTCCTCTGTATCTCCAGTCTCCAAACGGTTCTTCAAAGTATTCCTCCACAGACTTAGTTCCTTGAGTAAGCTTCCTGAAACGCTTCTGTAGCTCTCTATGGTAATACGCAGGGATGTATCTCTTCCTCATTTGATATCTCATCTCCTCCATGTATTAACTTGGTCGTGTTGATGTCTTCTTCTCTCGGACACTTCTCTGTCCCACCAAGACAAAGCGTTTTCGGTAAGATGTGCTGCTGCAAGGGAGATCTTCCTTGCGTTTGAGTAATGGTAATACTCAAATATGTATTCCATTCGCCTTTCCCAATCTATGTAGGCTTCTGGATTGACTCTTCCAGCGAATGTGGGGGCTTTAAGCTTGAGATCTTTGCCTCCAAGCCAAGGCTGATCCTCCTCTATGTCTCTGCCTCCACGGTTTCTCCCTCTGTCTTTGTCTCTTTCCCTCTCATTCCTCCTAGCTTGACGGTTATGTTTAGCTGGAGGTGGATCATCATCTTCCAGACTCGGCATGTCACTGTCTGAATCGCTTTCTCTAGGCTGAGGGGTTCTGTCACGGTGCCTAGGACCATTATGTGCGTCAGGTTGTGCTGCTGGTGCTGGTGGAGGTGCTGGTGCTTGTGGGGGAGCTACGGCTAGAACCCGTTGCTCCAGTAGGGTCATCCGCTCGCTAATGCCTCTCATGGAATCTAGTAGCTGAGCCATAGCGTTCGGCTGCTGCTCAATGTTCTCCATCTGTGCCTGAGAGAGTAACAAAGTATCAAAGTTCGAAAATGCAAAAGTAAAAACACTTAGGATAACCGAAAGTTAAACTAATCCCTAAACGATTACTTTCCGGTTTATGATTGAAACAAATCAAGAGTGTGTGGTCAAAGCAAAATACTAATGCAAAAAGGAAAGAACGTGCTGGCCAAGGTGAACTAAATGCAAGAAGTATGCTAAAAAGGAAACAACTTAGGCGGCCAAACAAAAACTGGAAAAAGAACTTAATGCTGAAAACGAAATAAGGAAAACTACTTAAGACAAACAAACTTTCTTAGCTTTTTCGGTTTTAAGGATGAATCAAAAACGGCAAACAGAAACTAAATGCAAACAAGCATCTCTTTATGATTTTTTTTTTTTTGAGTTTTATGATGAACTAGATGAACAAAACGCAGAGACAAAGCAATCAAACGGATGCAAAGCACTTCTAATATTATTTTTTTTGATTGAATGATGCAAAACAGTAATGAAACTTAAACAGGGAAACAGATTTGCGACTAGCTGATATGGGTCAAATTTACCCTAAGCAACTCTCTCAAATTAAGAGATCAGTTGTAGTACTTAGGGATCGAATCCACAGAGAAGGGATAGTCACACAGCAGTTTTCTAATTTCGAATTAAGCTAAGAAACAATATGGAATTAAAAGACAGAAAGCAATTAAACGATTTAAATTCAGGAGACGAAACGCTAGGTTCAGGGAAATTCTCAGGTGATCTAAATTGCAGGTCTAGACAGGATGTTAGGAAATATGAAGATCTGTTCTCGAACTCGAATCACTAATGTAAAATCAACCAACTCTCGCTGCGAAGATTATCTATGTCTAAACCCTAGAATTCCAAATCTCTTTGCAAATCCTATCGATTCAAACAAGCATTAAAGTTCAGGTTCNGAAACGAAAATCAGAATTATAGATGAAGAGAATTGCATAAACGAAATCAGAGTGAAGAAAGAACGAGGGTTCAAGAACAGATCTATCTCCCTTAGAGAAAAAAATGAAAACAATGAAAAGTGTGCTTGGAGGCGGCCGTGAGGCTCTCTCTAAGGTTGGACACGAAATTAGGTTGTAAAATAAGAGTATTTATAGGTCTTGAGGTCATTTTAGGCGTCACTTAGGGTTCCACCAAGTTTGGGGGCTATCAGGCTTGATTTGGGCTTGAAAACGGGCTCAGGAATCGTCAAGAGTTATAGCCACGCGAGCGACTGATTGTGGCCCGGCCATTGGTCTTCTGAAATTGCCTGGCGCAGCCAGCCTTCTTCTGTGGATGTGTCTGACGGGCCTTCTTGCTTTCTTTATAACTTGAGATCCAACCATGTTATTGGACTCAAGCCACTTCGAGGTGAAAGGTAGTAGATCAGGCTATTTTGTCACCAAAATTCAGCTAAATCATGTGGTGGGAATGTCTCCGTCCTGTGCTAAACTTTTGTCATTTCGCGCATGATCCGAAAATGTCTATTTTGCTCTGTTTTGCATCTTTTTTCTTAAGATTACCTGAAAAGAGTCTTGGACACACAAATACTCGAAAACTACTAAATATACATTAATACCTTAGTGAAATGCTTATTAAAGCATACACTTATGATGATAAAAATGGGTAAAATATGAATGTTATCAACTCCCCAGACTTAAACCTTTGTTTGTGCTCAAACAAAACAAATATCTAAGTAAGGAAAAGAGCTTTGAAAACGTGAAAACTCACCAATACTTGGGAACACATCAAGTCTAGCAATCGACCTGTTTGAGCCACGTAACTCGGAATTCAAACTCAAAGTGTTTGGGTTTAGTTACCTTGAGCTTTTCACCCTTCACGGATACACTTCATGGTCCCTTCGAGTATTTTTGAGCTTTCTCTTGTTGACTCCTTTATTCATTTAGGCGTGTGGTCTCTATCGAGGGAGTATCAGTCGATGAGACATTATACTCTTCTCTTCCAAACATCTAGACAAAGACATTTCAGACACAACTCTCGTATTTTCTCTTCCCTTAGTCGATTTTCTCCCTACTTTTCTAGGGTATCATTTTATTTTTTCTATCGACTTCCTTTTTCTTTTTCTTTCTTCTTAGCTTGAGAACTATCACTTCTCCGAAGCTTTCATGATGTCTGCGAACCGTCATCGTCCTTTGAGGAACTCGGGTTTGTCGTTCTCGAACCAAGACTTTTCTTTCTCTTTTTTTTTTCCTATAATAAGGGAAGATCAAGGAGAGGTTGCATTGCATTTACTTAGTCATGCTAGAGTTTAAAAGAGGAGAAAAGTTGGAAGTACCTCAAGCCCCTTGACGAGAAGTTTTGATTCATTAGGTGCGGAGTCAACGCAAGATCCTTCGAGTACTCTAGAGATTAGAAATTTCTCCTTTCGAATGATCCACTCGCAGTGTTCAACTTAATAAACCTTGCTTCTAAACCTGTGAGAATGGTCATTAAGGTTCCTTGTTCGAAGCGATTTGTACCTAGCAAAGTTCATAGTTTCCGACTAAAAGAAAAAACTTTTGACTCTAAAAAACGACTCGATATGATGCAAGTATGCTTAAGACTCATCAAATCAAAGCATAGTTAGTAATATAAGAAACCCCCCAGACTTAAATCAAACTGTCCCCAGTTTGATTAAATCGAGTTGAGGCGAAAAAGATAGGTAAATTCAAGTACAAGCTTGTGAAGACTTACTTGAAAGTGGCAATGGGTTTGGTATGGGTGGATGGGCGTGTGGTATGATTGAGCTAAGGACTTAGTCATTTTCCTTATGTCCCTGCTTAAAATCGGTTTAATTGAACTAAAGAAATCGAAAACTTAGCTCGAAAGGAAATGTGATGTGCGGTGTGAGCTTCCTTGCTCCGTTTGGTGGTGGTGGACGTGTGGGGTGATGGATGATGGTGGTGATAGTTGGCTCGCCTTTGTTCAGAAGAACAAGTACTTCAGTTGTTGAGTACTCGTCTTGGTTCCTTCCTTGACCTTTGATAAACACCTTTAATGAGAGATGAAAATCTTCTGTCCTTGCATCTTGAAGATTGCATCACCTCAGAAACTTGAAGTTTGGGTCTATGCTGGCCTATCCGGTGATGTGTTCGGGATCCCGAAAGACAGGTGTTGCTAGTTCGAACTTCAATGCCATATGAAATTTTTACTTGGCTTCGGTAAAGGTCTCGGTTGCAGAAGAGAGAAGCTAGTCTTCGGGAATTTTTCTCTTCGCTGTTTGGTGAAGGAAGTTGCATCTTCTTCCTTCTGGAGCTTACACAACGGTTCTGGAGGATGAGAACGTTGTATTCTTCTTCGTCTTCGTGGATACAGATCCGTTGAACGTACTGTAAGAAGTATGTAGAGAGATGGATCATTGACTTATCTCGACTTGGATAGAGTCTTGTCTTGTCTCGCCATCTTTGATGCAACATCAATTCTCACTCCAACTCTACTTCACGTCACGTTGCTGTTGTGGAAGTTGGTATTGCGGTCTTCAGGACGTGTCCAAGTCTTGAATCAAGAAGGAAACTTGAAAGACTTGAAAGGGGTTGAAGGAGATCTGGTTTGGTGAAGTTCGGGACGGAGAAAATTGCAGAGGAAGGCTGGCCGCGCGACGGGTTATCGCGGCCGTGGCCAGACACGTCTCCTCCGGTCCATCATGGCTCGTGGTGCGGCCAGACTCCTTCTGGCCGGCCCACGAGCATCTCGTCGCCCGGTGAGTGTTCTTCGAAACTCCTTCTTCATATTTTTTTGGTCTTTTCGAGTTTTCTGATTTTTTTGTGCTTTTCTTGGTTTTCTGATTTTTTTGGCTTATGGGGTTCATGTGAATGCTGTAAACTAAGAAGAAAACAAAACTAAAAGTTAGTATGGATAATGAGATGAGAAAGCGAATACCTAAAAATGGGTTGCTCCCATTAAGTCGCTCTTGTTTAGAGTCTTTTAGCTAGACTTTGGTGGAGGTTTTAGATGTGAACAACTCCAACTAAAGGATTTGCGGCCCCTTTAACTTCTCGGCACTCCGCACTTGTTGGTTTGAGACATCTTCTATTCAGCGTTTGATAATACTTATCGTTGTCTCGAAGAACAAATGCGACGTTCAGCTTCCTTCTCTTAAACTGTGCGCCTTTCTCTTCCATGTTCGGATGGGTGATGAGCTCGAACTTTGGAGAGGCTCTTGAGGACCTTATAAGCTTCACCTTGGCTTCTATTGGGTCTCCATCACGTCTTATACGAGTCAAAGTCAAACCTGGATCATATGGGATCTCTTTGCGCTTCGTACTCTTCTGTTTGGCGCTTCCCTTGAGCATGCTGAATGGATCTTCTTGTAGGACGTTTTGGACATCCTTTATACTTCCTCCAGGGTCTAAGATTGGTTCACTACCACTGTATATGGTCATGGATTGAGTGCTCCTGGTGAGAGTTGCTGGATAGAAGAATCTCTCGTTAGTTTTGGACAAGCTCGCATGTTGATTCAGCTTGTCAATCAAAGCTCTAATAGGTGCAGCGAATGAAGAGCCAATGAACAACAAGTTATTTTTGTTCTTATTTGTCTTCCCATTGTGAAAAACATTAGGCACGAGATGGTCTTCAACTTGAGCCAGCAAGTTCGGCTTGAAACCGAACAGATTTGGTGACGGGCGGTCTTCATGGTGAACGGGTGTCTTCGAGGCTTGGAAGCTCGAAACTCTTATGACTCTTGCAATGGTCTTAGTCATAAGATTGACATCAGATCCTATATCATAAAGAGAGACACAAAAATTTACTCCGTTGATTGAGCATGAAACCGAGGGTTTTCCCGGATCATCTATCTTTGAAACCGTCGTCAAGGGCAGTTCTGACACAAGATCCCTGGAGTAAGATCTCGTATGGAGGATGGGATTGAGCCGCTGGTTGTTCAACTCTTTCAGCTACAATCAAGGTATGGTGTATGGAAGGCAGTGGATCGAGTATGGGATCTAAATGACTGGTTGTTCAACTCTATTCGTTTGGATCAAGTGATGAGGGTACGGTATGTGTAACAAGATGGATCGATGGTCGCCACAAAGTTGATGAAAGAACTTTGATAAGACAAACTCACGCACTCAAGTTGAATCGCACAAGATGAGCAAGAGAGGGTTTAGCCGACGGCTAGGGTTTTCTTTTGCAAGAAGTTCGGTTCTTTATTGATCTAGGGTAAAATGATACAAGGCTGTGAGAGGGGACTTTATAAGAGTCCGAACAGCTATGTCCTTCTAGAGGACTCGAAGCAAATTACATGAATCTATACTAATGAAATAATCGGCCAACAAATGCCTTACTCTAAGATAAAATGTAAATAAATGGCTAACATATGACTTAACTACTTAAATGAAATAAAAGACTAAGCTTTAAACATAAGAGAAATAAACCAAAGTTTTATTAGCCCAAATAATCATATGGAAATGTATTTAAAATGTCTTACCTTGGCCAAATACGGTTTAGATGAAATGCTGCGTTTGGTTTGATCATTTGAGTAGCTCTATGCTGAATAAGGAAACTCCTTTCTTCTCTTGTATAACCGGCCATTCCTTGATATATCCTATGGTTTTAATGTTTGGACCGTTGCTGATGAAGATTGCTTCATCTTGGAGTTCCTTGCTTGAATCCTCAATGGACGTGAGGCCGTGATCTTCTAGCTCCGCGTTTGCTATTGCAGTTTCTCTGGATATGCTAAGCTTGTTGAGCTGAGAAGTGATGTCTTGAAGCTCTTTGTTGGTGAGAAGTGTTTCCACGGCTTGATTGAAGCTCTCAGCCAAGTCTCTAGTTCCAGACCGTGTCCTTGGTGCTTGCTTCATGACAGGAACTGAGCTAGCTGGATCGATGCTGGTATCTAGGTTTGTATCAAGTTCTTCTGTCACCATTAGTATCTTACTCTCCATGAAATGTTTTTCACACTTTAGGTGGTGAGGAGCTGGAGTAAGAGGCTCATCTTTGTCGTGGAGTTGAAGTTCCTTATTGGTTGGACTTTCGTCTTCAAGAAGCTTAGGCTGAGCGGTAGAGATGAAGTCTTCTTGAGGTGCAGAAAGAAAAGTAGGAAAAAAAACAGGTCCTTCTTTTCCTTGATGTATGACTTCATTGGCACGAGTAGGAAGATCTGAGAAACTCAAATCTAATGACTTCTTTCGAAAATCACTATCTTTGTCTTCCACCTTGGCGTGAAGAGTCGTTGCACTCTTCTTTTCGTCTCCCGGAACTTCATGCATCTCTTCTGTAAGCTCGTCTTCTTTGGTGGTAGCGTCACTGTGCTCTTCGCCATCTAGTTCATCGTCTTCTACGAGGGAGCCATATATGATGTCGAGCTTCTCAATGAACTCCATTTTGGCTTGCACTCCGACGTTGCACAGACGAGCGACTTCTTCGATGTCTTGTAACTCTTTGAGCTCAAATTTCTCGTTAATAGCTGAAAACATCGTCGATTTGAACATCTCAATATTACTATCGGATTGTAGATACGCAGCGGATATGAGCTCGTCATATTCTTCTTTGAAAGGAGATCCAATAGGATGTAGTATCCTATCATAGTTGGTGGAGTTGGTTTGGATAATCGCAGCTAGTTTGTTGATCAAGGTGTGAGCTTCCCTCATCTCGGATGTCTCTGAAAGAACAGAAACAAAAACGAAATTAAAAGAAAAGGATGTCTTTGAGTTGTGATCCTAACCTTTGTTTTGGACAGAAGAACGCAACCTCCCCGGCAACGGCGCCAAAAGCTTGATGGGGTCGAAATTTTCGTCCAAAAGTTGGATAGCTCTTAAGGACTCGTCGAGCTTTAAATTTGTAAGACCTTAAGCTGCAAGTGCACAGCGTGCGTTGTAGTACTTAGGGTATCGATCCACAGGGAGGAGGTCAACTGCAAAACAGAAAATCAGGACAAGCAAAGACGCAGGGAGTTGGGGGTTTGTAGGATTGTGTCACGGTTTCAGTAGCTATTGAAATGCAGGAATAGAAAAGCAAGGTTATATAGAGCCGGTTGTCAATCAACTCTATATCAGACGAGAATCAAAGCAAGCAGTGCGGGGGAAGTAAGTATGGAAGTGCGTAAATCTCGATTAAAAAGCAGATGGGGAAAACACGTTGGGGATCTTCTCGGGAAATCTATGGAGTTCTAACTAGAAATCAAACTAACAACAGTTCAAACAAACGAAACTAGGCGATTTTCCCTAAACTGAAATCACTAGTTTTAACGACCTAAACTATCTCGAGCAAGGTCGATCTATGTTATGCCAAGTGCGCAGGACTACTCTTGTATCCAACGGCCAAGGCGAACACGCAGTAATGATTGGGACAATAAACGTTCACGACTTCTTCTTAGGTATGCATGAGAATCCCAGAAGCGTTGCGCTCCACCAAACTAGGTTCGGATCTGAAATTCAGCACGTTAATGGTTTTCAAAGATCCTAAAATCAGACTCTAGTTAGCTACTCTAGAATCATGCAATAAAAACAAATTTGATAAGAAAGAAAACCCTAATCTACGGTCTAAACAATCAGTTCAAGAACAGTTAATGAAATTCCCCATAGATCACCTTAAAGAATACCCAACGAAGGTGATTACTCAGACATAGAAACGAAAATCAGAATCATAGATGAAGAGAATTGCATAAACGAAATCAGAGTGAAGAAAGAACGAGGGTTCAAGAACAGATCTATCTCCCTTAGAGAACAAAGAACGAAAATAATGAAAAATGTGCTTGGAGGCGGCCGTGAGGCTCTCTCTAAGGTTACACACGAAATTAGGTTGTAGAATAATGACTTCGAGGTGAAAGGTAGTAGATCAGGCTATCTTGTCACCAAAATTCAGCTAGATCCTGTGGTGGGAAGGTCTCCATCCTATGCTAAATTTCTCTCATTTTGCGCATGATCCGAAAATGTTCCTTTTGCTCCGTTTTGCATCAATTTCCTAAGATTACCTGAAAAAAGTCTTGCACACACAAATACTCGGAAACTACTAAATATACATTAATACCTTAGTGAAATGCTTATTAAAGCATAGACTTATGATGGTAAAAATGGGTAAAATATGCATGTTATCAGTTGTTCGAAGAAGTAGCATCCACATGCCCATAACCTTGTGATATTTGTCCCTTGGCAAGTGGAAAATGTGTTTGAATTGCGGATGGCTCTCAAACCATCCCCTCTCTAGAGGTGTGAGCGGAGGGTTCAAATTCTCCAACGTTGTCAAAGCTTCGT
>JAHZTW010000002.1:55510163-55579469 GCA_020283515.1 Alliaria petiolata
TATCGGTTTTGTTATAATGATGCTAAAGAACGAAACAGTTACATCATTTTTAATAATTGAAACTAATTCACATAATTATGTATATATTATTAGTGTAATTTTTATTAGAATCAGTTTTTATTGATGCTAATTTTGCATCATTGTTAGAAGTGATGTTAACAAAAATTAATAAATACATCGATCACCTAATTGATGTAACATTATATTTTAATATCAATTTTTTTAAAGTGATACAAACTAATAAAATTTGTATCACTTTTATTAAATTGATGTCAAACTAGTTAATTATAACATCAATTATCATAATTGATGTTAAGCCATGTATATTTGTTTCATTTATAAATAATTAATTCAAAATAGTATCACTTAGTTTTGTGATACAATTTAAGTGATACAATCTACCCCTTTTTTGTAGTGAACGTTGTCAAAGTTTCGTAGATGTAACACCTTTGTTATATCTTTATTTTCTTCTTATACCCTGTCGGTGGGAAGTACATTTTCATAGGTTGTAATTGCTCCTCGGAATCCTACAAAAATATTCAGTTGTACCAAGTTATTCCAGTATTACAAATAAAATCAGATTAGTTGTACCAAGTAATTCTAGTATTGCAAATAAAATCCGACTACTTATATGTAGTTATACTAGTTTTACAAATAAAATTGGACTAGTATTATCTAGTTATACTAGTATTACTTAAACAACCACAAATCCTAGTATTATCTAGTTATACTAGTATTGCATGTAACAACCGAGTAGTTTTATTTAGTTATACTAGTATTACCTAGTTATAATAGTAATGTAGAGTTATACTAGTATTACTTAAACAAACACAAATCCTAGTATTATCTAGTTATACTAGTACTACATGTAACAAGGACTTGTTTTATCTTGTTATACTAGTTTTCCCTAGTTCTACCTAACAAAAAAAAATTAGTTTCCCCTAGTTCTACTTAACTATGAATCGAAATACTTACAATACTTCCAGCTCCTTCTTCTTCCTCTCCGTCTTCTTCTTCCTCCCCGTCTTCTTCTTCTTCATTGTCACTCTCTCCACTCTCTCCTTCTTCTTCATTCTCCTTCTCATTCTCATCCTCCTCCCCTTCTTCTTCATTCTCCTTCTCATTCTCGTCCTCCTCTCCTTCTTCTTCAGTCTCTTCGTCGTCATTCTCTTCATTGTCATCTTCATGTCTCTTGCGAACCGTAGATCCTTCCCCCTCTTCGCCAATGGGAACCGTGGTTCCTTCCCCCTCTTCTTCAATGGAAAACGTAGATCCAAGCTCTTCATTCCTTCTCAAATTCGCATCAATCGGCGGATCCGAACTCCTTTGATTCTTGTCCACTTCAGCAATCGGCGGATTCGCATCTTCAGCAACAATCTTATTCTTCTTCCTCTTTGTTTTCCATTTTTTTTTGGCGGATCGAGTTCAAGAGAGAGGATGTAAGTGGTTTTTGTTTGAAATTGAGAGGAGGCAGTTGAGTTTCGACGAGCAGTTTGGAGCGAGGCAGATTGAGGAGGCTAACAGTTTCGGGTTAGGGATTTTTAGGAGTTTTGGGTTAGGGGTTAGATCCGATATGAGTTGGATGGGCGGGTAGAATCCAAATATAATTGTAAATCTTGTTAGTTGAGTAGGATTTTAGGTAATTTTAATGGTTTTTTGAATTAAAATTAAATGAAAACAAAATAAAATTAGAAGGGGGATATTTCAGATTTGAGTTTCTGATGGAGGGGCATCTGAGATTAAAACTCTTTTTTACCTTCTTCTGTTGGGGTTACTATTAATAATTTAAAGTTTTTATACCTCCTTTTATTAGGGTTATTATCTATGTTGCATGGAAACAAAAATGGGTATACGGAAACGGAACGTTTTGAAACATGAAAACGTCGTTTTTGAAAAATATAAGAATGAAAACATTTTGGAAATGTATACATATATATTATATATATACGTTATGTATATATATATAGCATACATATGTAATGAAATATTAAATATCTAAATCATATAAAAAATGTTTAAAACAACTCAAATTCAATAAACAAATATTTTATAAGTAAATCTATTATATAAAAGATGAAAGAGAGCTAGCGACGACATATCAGCCCCCTTATTGGTCTATCGTTGACAGGTCATCAGTTTTAAACAAATAATAAATTAACATGTGTACAATTTAATTATATATAAAAACAATTTAATTTCAATGTAAATACTTTAAAACATATTAGAACATAAATATAAAGTAAATAAAATTCACATTTAATTTAAAATCATAATAAACATATAAATATTATGTGTATCTTTCTAATTTCTATTTTTGATTGATTCAATTGTCATTTTCAAATAAATAAGAATAATTAAATTTTAATGCAAGTGAAGAAAAAAATACAAACTATAAGACCATAAGGCACAAAAGAGTATTCAATAAACAATCGAATAGATAAAAAATTATAGAGAAAATGCTGAAAAATAGAGACAAATAAGAACGAATACCAAAAATAGAGAAATATAAGAATAAATACAAAAAATATACAAAATTTTAAAACAAGTAAAAAAAAGATGTAATTAAAGAATGATTTATAGATAAAAATAGGGTAAATTTAATAAGGTTAAAAATTATGATAATATTGAGATTTATATGAATGAAAATAATAGGCTTGGACATTAAGGATATATGGTCGGATAATAACGGGTAAGGGTCGGGTACGGATAATTTGGGTATCGAAAACTATTATCCAAACTATACCCATAAAAATGAGGGTCGGATAAGAGCGGATAAGGGTTGGGTACGGGTAGGGTCGGATAGTTAAAATCACTACCCAAAAGATTAATTTTTATAATTAAAGTTTTTATTCGAATAGATAATTGCGGATAATTATTGTATAATAATAAAAATTGGAATATTTTGGATAATTTATATAAAATAAGGATAATTGTACAAACTTTTGAATAATTTTATGAAATATTAAGTAATTTTAAATATAACTTTAGAATTTTTTAAAATAATAATTACCCAAACGGGGTAATTCTGGTATCATGGATAATTACTCGGCACGACCCTTACCAATTAGAAAAAATTATCTAAATTTAAACGGTAATTTCTATTAGTTTGGGTCAGGTATGAGAAGGGTCCAGTTACGATTCAGCCTTTGAAAATAGTATGACGATTAAGAACAAATAACTATTCATAAGATAATGTTTGTAGGAGATTACAAATATCATTAAGAAAAAAATAAAAAAATAATTCATAAAAAACGAAAGAGAAAATTGATAGTTAAATATATTATTTAAACCATAAATTAAAACAAGACTCGCGTATAACACGAATTCTCTCACTCCATAATTTTATCAACACAATAAAGATGTGGCAATTGGCTAGATTGCTACGTTGAAATACATTCAGATTCACAAAAATCAAAACGTGAAATTCAATATACCCTATATTCAAGAAACACTAATCAAAAAGGCATATTACTTTGCTTATATCTACAACTTCAGTAATCAATATCAAATTGATCTTAACTTAGAAAACTAAATACTTTGTTTATGACTTGAAAGTTCTAATCGTTTTTTGTTTGTAGGTTATGCAAATCGATTAGGGAAAAATATATATCTCCCACTAATTAGTAATTAGGTTTTTAAGTTACTATAATAGAAAATATATCCCTATATTCTTTAACTATTTATTTTTATATATATAAAAAAAGTTTTTGAAACCGTTTCCAAAAGGGATACGCAAGTTTCCAAACCGGAAACTCGCATTTCCACGGCATTTTTAAATTAAGATTTCTAAGAAACGCGTTTCCATCGTGTTTCCTCGCGTTCCACCGAGTTTCGTTTCCGAAACATTTCCGAAATGAGAAACGCACCTTTAATGGAGTATTCATGCAACATAGGTTATTATTAACATTTAAGGTTTGGCTGGTTTAAACGCAGCTGTTGCGGTTTCGAGTACAGAAGATTGCAGAAGCAGGCAGTTACGGTTAACAGCATTACTAAGCAGTTTGTACGACTGGCATAACGGTGGAAAACAAGTGCAATTGAGGGATACTTATGATTGATTGACTTGCGGGTACAATAGCGATTGAATAATAAATTAACAAGATAAACATATTATATAATAATTAAAAGCATCAGAAACCATATTATTATAAGAAAATATAAAATTATTAGTTCAACATAATTAATTATAAAAATTATAAAAAAATAGTATGTGTATAACACTTACATTTATTTCTTAATTTTTTTAGTTTTGATGAAAGTTTTCAATAAAAAACAAATTGTGCATATATTAGATGAAAAGAATTTTAGTTGTTTATATATATATATATATTAGTGATGGAGAGAAAATTTATCAAAATAATTTGAGTTTATAGATCTTATTTGTTAATGAATATCAATTAAAAATTATCAAATTGATTTATATATTTTGTAATTACAATATTCAAGTATTTTTTTAAAAAAATGATTATATATATCTTGATTTTTAATAAAAAAAAAAATTTTAATTTTTAATTTTTTAATTGTTCATCCGCAACTGCAAACGCTAGTGGGAAGTGGCTTTTGATTTTGGGGGAGAAAAAGCGGTATAAAGCGGTTGAAAGTGTTTTGCGTGATTGTTGCCAAATGCTAACAACCGCTAGTACCCATAAAAGCTACTTTTGCAGGTATTAGTGGAAGAACCAATCAAGCCCTAACAATAACATTCTGGAGTGGTGAAAAAAATTAAGCTTTTTCTCTTTTTTTTTAGTATTTTCACTCATTTTTTTAGTTTACCAATTAAATTCGGATTTTTTTCGATTAAATGAAAATTTTGTTTAGTTTTTCTTATACTTTCTTCCTATCTATTTTGGATCTTTTGTTTTATGGTGTGAAGTGTTCTTTGATAAGAGGCGGTCGAACACGGAGTAATCGTGCGGATGAGAAAAACAAATCTACTTATTTAGTCGTTGAATCTGCATCTAATACATAGATGAAAACAATAAACAAAAACAGAATGCTATTACTCTAATATAGATCAATTCAAACCAAATACTAACATAAGGTTTATACATATGTACTCGATATATTTGATGTGCCCAAAGAGGGTGTAATGAAATATAATCCATGGCAGTTACTAATCCCAAAAGCGTGAGTTAAGTGTATATCATCAGTTGACCAGAAAATTAAAAAAGTAGGAAGAGATATTTCAAAATTAGGTAAATAGGAAAAAAAAAAAAAATTAACCCCAAAAGTCTTTTTTATTTTGCTTAATTACGGAAAATACCATTGGTTTGAAAACTATGTTGTCGACGAGAAAATTCGGCAACACTGTTCGCTCGCAACACTGCTCACCATTTGCCGGTAACACTGTTCATCCTTTCTCTGGAAATACTGATCACACATTTCAACGCTATTATTACGCAATTAGCGAGTTACAACTGTTAACATGTCGCTGAAATAACATGGTAAACCAGTTATCATATGAAATTGATATGTTGTTAACCTATTTATTGTATCATAAAATTACCATGTTCAACGAGTTATCATATTATAGAAAATATGGAATATGAAAACATAACAATTATCGTGTTAACCAGTTATCATAAAATTGTCATTGCCGCCGTCGTCGCCACTCTTCTTCTTATGAAAGATAAAATGGCGGCGCAAGATAATTAAAGAGTAATACCAACACATAGGATTTTATAACATCATATTTAAGTTTCATCAGCCGACATTTTCTCTCTCATATTATATATATAACCAAGTTTTTATTGCACTTACCTTTTTCTACTTAGTACTAATGGTATTTGTCTTTCTATCTTTTCAGTTTCCCGATGAAAAAACCGAAAACAAATAAAAAGAAGAAGAAGGAAGGGGAAGGAGAAGAATGATGGAGGATGGTGAAGATGGAGGTTGGTGATGGTGTCGGGACGATGGTGACAGCGACACATGGATGAGTTGATGGTGGTGATGATGGCGACGGTAGTGACGACGACGGCGACGACGATGGCAACAGTAGTGACGATGATGGCGATGATAACACAGGTGGATGGTACTTAATCAATAACTTATATTTTTATGATATGATAACTGTATTAACACGATAATTTTCTTTGGATAACTTGGTTAATATGATAATTTACATGGATAACTGGTTTAACATATATTTTACATAGATGACTCATTTAACATGTATGTTGGATAACTATTTTAACATTTAATTTGCACAATATTTTAGAGGAATGATGAGCTTTGGGTTCTGGTAACATGACAAATTAACTCGGATAACATGACAATTTTATATTTTTAATGATATGATAACTGGGTTACCATGCTATTTCAGCGATATGCGTCGACTTGTGTAAACAGTGTTTTCAGACATATGTAAACAGTGTTTCTAGGGGTTTGTGAACAGTTTTGCCAGACAAGAAGTGAACACCGTTGCCAGAATTTTATGTTGCCTACATAGTTTTCAGACCAGTGGCATTTTTGTAATTAAATCAAATAAAAAGGAGTTTTTTATTTAAAATTGTTTTCTCTCTTATTTACTTAATTTTAGATTACTGATTTTATGAGAATACAAAAAAATTGAAAAATAGTTGATTTTGAAGTAATTTAAAGTTTTTGTTGGAAATTTTAAAAATTCTATCAAAATTTTTGACAGCAAAAATTGTAAGAATTGATTCTTTACAATTTTTCATTCAAATTCTATTAAATTCTTTTAAAATAACAATACCATAGGAAGAGAACTAAAATTGAATAACACCAACATTTAATAGAATTAAGAAATCAATAAATTGAATAAATACTAGAATTTAAAGTAATTTAAAAAAATGACTACAAATTTTTAATCCAATAACACTTGAATTTAAAAGTATTTGTGAAATGCAACATTTAATAACAATAGAATTCCATAGAAAGTTTAATTCCTTCCAATTCATCTAAATTTCTTAACTGAATACCTCCCCCTAAATAAATGGTCAGCTGGATATATTCACTAAAATCACCCATAACTAAATACCATGTTTATAAATCATATCCAATGCAATTTTCTATCCCAAAATCACTAATAAAATACTACTAGGTGATCGGTCCGCACCGTGTGCGAGCTATAAAATATTTTATATATTCAATATATAATTATATTGTATGTGCTCAAGTTGATCTATTTGTACATAATTAAGTATGTATTAATAATAATATTATATAAATATTTAATAATACGAAAATGACGATAAATCAAATGAAAAATGTTATAGATTTTAATAGAAATTGAAGATAAAAAAGCCATTAACCAAGAATTTAAAATATTTCTTTAGATAAAAATTGTAAATCTGATAACTAAATAAATTGAAAATATTAAAATATATAATAATTTATTTAATTTTTATGGTTGGCCTACACGAATGTGCATGTATAATTTTTATTATTTAATAAAGTTTTACAGTAAACGTTATGTTTTTATACATATACAATTTTAGTGTTTAGCAACAATCACACAAACTTTTCATATCGTTTTGTGTCTTCTGAAACTAATTTATTCTAAAACTTTATTATTTTTCTACCGTTTACTGTGACATATAATTGCAAATGTAAAATTTATATTAACTAATAATTAAAATTTTATAATATATCTTGAATATTATCTATACTATGCTTTTTTTTCTCCTTACACAATATAATATTGTCAATATATATATTTAAAATATATATTTTTTCTTGGCCTATTGCTAACTAAACCAAAATGGGTTTTACAATCTTTCTTTATTCTAAGAGCGAATAGATGGTTGCCCTGCACATTCATGCGTACCAACCACCTCACCGCTCTTAAGACATATAAAGATTTTTTTAAAAAATATAAATTGTTTAATAACTAAAATTAAAATTGGACTATAATCGAGGTTAACAAAATGCATGCATGCACGACAACTTTGCATGAGACTTTAACTTTTATATAATTAATATTTATATCTACACGCATATTTGTGAAAAAATCGAAGTATGGCTTTTATGTGTTAAAAAAAATATAACAAAGTATATGTTTTGTAATATATCTTTTTATATTTTTAATAAAAATTTCTTATTTTTCAGCATTTTATGATATACAGTTTCAAATTAAAATTTATATTAAATATTAACAAAAATTGCGAAGATTTTTTAAAAAATTTAAAATATAATATTTGACTTTATCATGAAAATAAATATAATACATTGGATAATCTATTAGTACTTTTCCTTTTCAATAAAAATTATAATAAATATTTGTTATAAAATTTGTGAAATCATATTTTATAAAATTCTCTGGTAGCTCTCCGCTCATCTCTTCGTCCAATATTGAGAAATTGGTTTGATGAAGAAAAGAAAAAATTTATTATGGTTGGTATGCACGCATGTGTTCATTATTAAATTTGAGTTGCACATGAGTTTATTATAAAATTTGTTTCTTAAGATTTTTAAATGATTCCATAAACAAAGCAAAAAAGTGTTACGCAAAAAAAAAAACAGTAGAGATTTATTTTTTATTTTTACTTCTACTTCTTATTCATAATTATTTTATCTTATTATAATTTATTTTTTTATCCGGTTACATTTCATTTTATTTCTGATCTCAAATTCTTGATCTACAATGAGACTGTGTATATGAGTATGATACGTTTGTTTATTTAAAAAAAAAATAAGAGATAAAAAATGGTATAGCGTATTTACTATATTATTAGATAATATATTATTATTTTTTAGATAAAAATACAATATATATATTGGTTGTAAAATTTTCGTAATCATATTCTATGCAATGTACTATGCTTGTATGTAAAAATAAATTGAAATCATAGTAATTATTATTTTCTGTTAATTTAAATTTTTTAATTTTAGTGATATAATCTAGTGTATTAATGTTTTAATTTCATAATTTATTTAATTTTAGCTCAACCAATCAAAATATTTCGTTTATTTTAGGAAATTTGACATGTCGCATTTACTTGTCATCATTAAAATACACTAACTTTCATTGTGAAACTGACAAGTAAGCTTTTTTCATTAAAAGAGATTCTCAAATAATAGGAAAGAGGATAGTACATTTTACTTATGTAGGAAGCTAACTGCCACACAATGTCCAATAGAATTATTAAAATAAAAATAATATATCAATACCAATCTTAACATAATAAGGATGATTTTGGTATATATCATGAGTTGGCCATAAAATTAAGAAAGTAGGAATAGATATTTTAAAATTAGATAGATAGGAGAGAGAAATCAATTTTAATCCCAAAAAGTCATTTTAATTTTGCTTATTTACAGAAAATGTCATTGGTCTGAAAATTATGTTGTCGACTAGAAGACCCGACAACACTGTTCACCGTTCGCCGAGAATACTGTTCATCGAAGGTTACATAATGCACACCTACACTGTTATTATGTAGTTAACATGTTAAACAAGTTAGCATATTGTGAAAAATACATGTTAAATCGGTTATCTATCGTACATGTTAAACTAGTTATCCCTGTAAATTATATGTTAAACCAGTTATTCATGGAAAATTATATTGTTAACTTAGTTATCATATCATAAAAAAAATACATATTGTGAAAAACACATGTTTAATCAGTTATCCAACATATATATTAAACCAATTATCCATATAAAAATACATGTTAAACAGGTTATCCATAGAAAATTATCATGTTAACACAGTTATTAAATTACATAAAATATAAGTTATCGTAACCATCATCGTCGTTATCACTGTTGTCGTTGTCGTCGTCATCATCACCGTTATCGTCACCACCATCGCCGTTGTCATCCATCGCTGTCGTCGTCATCACCGGCGCCGTCGACATCACCAACCTAAACCGCCATCTCTGTGCATTAACATCGTGTCCCCATCATCATCAATCTTCTCCTTCACAAATCAGTTTTTGTAAATAGTTAAAAAGTTAAGGTGCAATAAAGACTTTAAAATAACAACAGTGAGAGAGAGAAAGTGGAGGTTGCTCAAATTTAAATACCATGTTATTTAATCTCATATATTGATATTTCCCATAATAAAACAGATATTTCACCATAATCATGATTTAAAAGTATTTAAGCTAGATAAATATATACTTTCTAAATATCATTCTTCAAATAATTTTATCAAAAATTTTTGCATCTAAATTAGTTTAAAATCAACATAATTTAACCATTCAACTTATTTTAAAATTCTCCTAAAATATTATACCAAATTATAATAGTATTAAGGATGACACGCACAAATGTTTTTAGTTAATTGAAAAGAACTTGACTTGACAATCGATTCTATGGATGCCTATACGAATGCCAATCAATTCCATCGGAAAGGTTTTGACGAGCCAAGCAATTGGAAAGACATTGAACTAGTCAAAATTGCACTTGGCTTAACAACATTAAAGAATGTTCAAATAATTCAAATTCATCTTTCTTTGCGAACTTATGGGATCACGAAGTCTATCTCAATATATATTTGATATTAGAGGAGCATATTGAATTAATGATTTGGATTTCTTTGTATATATACAAAATTTTAGAGATTTTAATTAAAAAGATTTGGATTTTAGCGAATTATGCATAATTATTGTTAGAAATCTTATGGTGATTAGAAGAAAATTCAGAACATTTGATAAACCAAAAAGTTGAGATTTTTTTTTATTTTTATAAAAGATACACATCACTTATTTTTTCTTTTGTTTTCTATTTAAAAACACGAACAAAATGGAACCAAAAAAAGTAAAGGAATCAAAAATAGTAAAAGAAGAAAAATAGAAAAATGTGTGTTTTTTTTTTAATTTTATGAAATTAAAAATAGTTGTGACGTCTCTAATTTTAAATTATCATTGGTGATAGATTTTCTAAGAGAGCCAATAAATAATTTTATCAAAATAAATAATAAAACTTAAATAGTATATATATATTCGAGGTTTTACATTGAATGTTCAAACTCAAACTAGAGAAAGTGAACATAAATATAATTTTAATTTAACATTAAAACCAAAAAAAAAATTTTTTTTTTCTAGTATTCTCAAATACTATTATATGAATTATCTACACATTGATTTTTAACTAAAACTTATCTCTCAAATCAATACAAATTATGTTTGATATAATATATTAATGGAATCCCAATTTTCCAATAAAACCAGATTTTAATGAATTTGTATAAATAACTAATCAACTTTTGATTTTGAATAACTTTTACAAATGATAAATTCAATAAAAAGAAATGTAGAAAAAAATGAAATCATCGGAAATCATTGATCTAATAGGTTCCTCTAATATCAAATTAACATTTGAAGTGATTTGGAATGATTTGAGTTTTAATGAGTTTTTATATGATTTGGTTGAATTATGGAAGTCATTATGATTTGTTATTGAAGTTATATCAAATCTCACCTAAAACCATGAGATTTGAAATTTTATATTTTTAACTAGAAATCTCCATCAAAACATCCTAAAATCATTTCAAATCTCTTAAAATCCATTCTTTAAAATATTTTCAATAACAGGAGATTTGATTTACTTTTTATAAATTTTTGATTGAATAACATAGGATTTGGTAAGACATTTAGAAATCATTAGTTCAATAACATGAGATTTTAAAAAAACCACCAAATCTTCTAAAATTCTTAATCTAATACATCCCCTAAATCTTTCGCTCACAAAAATAACAATTACCTTAAAGAACCCACTTACGTCCAAGATCTTTGTGCTTCTAAATTCCGGCAGCCACTAGAATTATTGATCACAAGATTGACAACATAACGTTTTCTACATAATTGTTAGGAATTGGTCAAACTGATTTGAATAAGTCTCCTAGTCTATTGGAGTACGTAGTTCTTCATAAGTTAAAGTTACCGAGGCTTTTCTTTTTCTTTTTAGTTTTTAGGAGTTATCATTTCTTTTGATTTCTTTTTAATTAGTCTCCTCTTCCGCTCTCTTCTTCATCTCACAATGATCTGAGAATCGAATAACTAACCCGGTAAAAGCAACGACACATAAACCACAAATGTGAATCTCAACATTACTAATTAAATTCTAAAAGTTTTTGTCTCATGTTTGAAATATCATTATGGCAAGGCAACCGCCTCAATTGATCATATATACTACATAAATAGTGAAAATTATGAAAATTGTATAACATAGTTAAACCAACAACGACGCAATAGTATAATACATCATTTGAGTAGCATAAAAACTCTTTTTGGCCTTCCATTCACTCTAAAGCCTACAAAACGTTTTATATGTCTTCAAGTAGGGTCAATTTCGGTATTATTATAACACACACAGAATATCATACTCATCATTTTATTATGATTGGACAATTAATATCGACCACTTTTATGGTCAATGTGCCTAAATTCCCATTAAAAAATGGAGTGTTTTTTTTTGTATTTTAGAGAATTAAAAATAATCGTGATGTTTCCAATTTTGAATTATCATTGGTGTTGAATTTTCAATTTCCAATTTTGAATGTTCAAACTAAAACCAGAGAAAGTGAACATAAAGAAAATTTTATTTAATACTAAAACCAAACAAAATAATTATTTGTAAATATTCTCAAATACTATCATATGAATTATCTAACCAATGATTTTTAACTATAAATTATCTCTCAAATCATTATAAATTATGTTTGATATAATTTATTAATGAAATTTCAATTTTCCAGTAAAACCAGGTTTTAATAAATTTAAATAAATAATTAACTTTGAATTTTGAATAACTTTTACAAATGATAGATTCAATAAAAAGAAATGTAAAAAAAAACAAAAAATCATTCCAAATCATTGATCCAATAGGCTGGTTCCCATAATCTTTCTCTTACAAAAATAACAATTAAAGAACTCACTGACGTCTAAGATCTTTGAGCTCCTAAATTGCAGCAGCCACTAGAATTATTGATCACAAGATTCAAAACATAACTTTAACTACATAATTTTTAGGAATTGGTCAAAGTTGATTTGAATAAGTCTCCTAGCCTATATGAGTAAGTAGTTCTTAATAAGTTAAAGTTACCGAGTCTTTTCTTTTCTTTAGTTTTTAGGAGCTATTGTTTCTTTTTATTTCTTTTCAATTAGTTTAGTCTTCCGCTCTCTTTTTCATCTGAGAATGACCTGAGAATCGAATAACTAACCCGGTAAAAGTAACGACACATAAACCATAAATATGAATCTCGACGTTACTAAAATCTAAAGATTTTTATCTCATGTTTGAAATATCATTTTGGCAAGCCAACCTCCTCAATTGATCATATATACTACATAAATAGTGAAAACTATGAAAATATTATAACATAGTTAAACCAACAACAATGCAACAGTATAGTACATAAGTTTTAGTAGCATATAAACTCTTTTTGGCTTTACGTCAGCATCCTAAAGGCTGCAAAACGTTTTATCTGTCTTCAAATAGGATCAATTTCGGTATTATTACAACTTACACAAAGAATATCATACTCATAATTTTATTATGGTTGGAAAATTAATACTGACCACTTTTATGATCAATGAGCCTTAATTCCCATAAAAAATGGTGTTTTTTTTGGTATTTTAAGAAATTAAAAATAATCATGATGTTTCCAACTTTGAAATATCATTGGTGTTAGATTTTCTTAGAGAATCAATAAATAATCTTATCAAAATAAATAATAAAACTTAAATAGTAGATATTTTGGGTTTTACATTGAATGTTCAAACTAAAACCAGAGAAAGTGAACATAAAGAAAATTTTATTTAATACTAAAACCAAACAAAATAATTATTTTTAAATATTCTCAAATACTATCATATAAATTATCTAGCCAATGATTTTTAACTATAAATTATCTCTCAAATTATTATAAATTATGTTTTATATAATTTATTAATGAAATTTCAATTTTCCAATTAAACCAGATTTTAATAAATTTAAATAAATAATTAACTTTAAATTTTGAATAACTTTTACAAATGATAGATTCAATAAAAATAAACCTAAAAAAAACAAATCATCCCAAATTATTGATCCAATAGGCTGGCTTCCCATTGTATTTCTCTTACAAAAATAACAATTAAAGAACTCACTTACGTCCGAGATCTTTGAGCTCCTAAATTCCAGCAGCCACTAGAATTATTGATCACAAGATTCGCAACATAACCTTTTCTACATAATTTTTAGGAATTGGTCAAATTTGATTTGAATAAGTCTCCTAGTCTATATGAGTAAGTAGTTCCTAATAAGTTAAAGTTACTGAGTCTTTTCTTTTCTTTAGTTTTTAGGAGTTGTCGTTTCTTTTGATTTCTTTTCAATTAGTCTCCTCTTCTGCTCTCTTCTTCATCTGGAAATGATCTGAGAATCGAATAACTAATCCGGTAAAAGCAACGACACATAAACCATAAATGTGAATCTCGACGTTATTAAAATCTAAAAGTTTTTATCTCATATTTGAAATATCATTATGGCAAGCCAACCTCCTCAATTGATCAAATATACTACATAAATAGTGAACTATAAAAATTGTATATCATAGTTAAACCAAAACCGACTCAATAGTATAGTACATACGTTTTAGTAGCATAGAAACTATTTTTGGTCTTATGTCAACATCTTAAGAACATCTCCAACCCAATTCTAAATATGGTGCCAAATTACATTTTACAACAAAATCTGCTACAACCCTATTTTATTTTCAATTGTAAAATGGTATAATGCCATTTTGATTTTAAATATGGAACCATCTCATTTCATATTTTATTTTGCAATTGAACTTTTTTATTTATAAAATAGTCTTTCAAATTTTAGATACTTTTACTTTTAGAGTTATAAATAATTATTTTGACGATGATTATAAATATTAAAACACTCTAATGACTAAAATTAAAATGCAAATAACATTATTTAATAGAAAATACAATAACATAATAATAAAAGTACTGAAATTAAAAATAACAGAAAATAAATTTAGGATGCTTAAATTAAAATCTACTTTGTTTTATCATTTTATGTAATGTAATGTGTTTTTATTTATATTATAATAATTAAATTTTAAGAATATCATAATTTATGGAAATTTTGAAAAAACTTAAATAAATGGGTCAATTTATAAAAAATTTTAAAATTTTATATAATTAACAATTAATAATAAAATAGAAAAGAAGAATATACTTATAATATTTCTTTTGAAATGGAAAAACAATTATAGGTTGGAAAAACATTTTTCATTATGCTCTAAAGCCTACAAAACGTTTTATCTGTCTTCAAGTAGGGTCAATTTCGGTATTATTATAACTTATACACAGAATATCATACTCATAATTTTATCATGGTTGGACAATTAATATTGACCACTTTTATGGTCAATGAGCCTAAATGGTGTGTTTTTTTGGTATTTTAGAAAATAAAAAATAATCGTGATGTTTCCAATTTTGAATTATCATTGGTGTTAGATTTTCTTATAGAACCAATAAATAATCTTATCAAAATAAATAATAAAACTTAAATAGAAATCTTTTGGGTTTTACATTGAATGTTTAAACTAAAACCAGAGAAAGTGAACATAAAGAAAAATTTATTTAATACTAAAACCAAACAAAATAATTATTTTTAAATATTCTCAAATAATATCATATGAATTATCTACCCATTAAAGATTTTTAAGTATAAATTATCTCTCAAATCATTAGAAATTATGTTTGATATAATTTATTAATGAAATTTCAATTTTCTAATAAAACCAGATTTTAATAAATTTAAATAAATAATTAGCTTTGAAATTTGAATCTTTTACAATTGATAGATTCAATAAAAAGAAATGTAAAAAAAAAAAAAATCATCCCAAATCATTGATTTAAGGGAAAATTAACTCTATAACCATAAGAAAAACAAAAACCTACAAACTAACCAAAAACCCCTCTTTTCTCTTTCTATCTCTCTCTATCTATCTCTAACCATTTCGTTAGTTACCCTTGATTTAATAGGTTGGTTCCCATAGTTTTTCTCTTACAAAAATAAAAATTAAAAAACTCACTTACGTCATCTTTGAGCTCCTAATTGTTAGGAATCACTGATCACAAGATTCACAACAGAACTTTTTCTACATAATTGTTAGGAATTGGTCAAAGTTGATTTAAATAAGTCTCCTAGTCTATAAGAGTACGTAGTTCTTAATAAGTTAAAGTTACCAATGTTATAAAATATAACTAATATATATGTAAGAGAGAGGAAGATGGTAAACGATAAAGAGAGAGAAGTGGATGAAGAAATTATTCACACATCTTTCTATTTATTCACGTCTGCATGTATATGTTACAATAGGATTTGATCCCATTTATATAGTATAATAACTTTCTTAATTATGTGACACGTATGTCATTATATCAAAGTCGGTGAATGTTAAACGACAATTTGATGTTCAGTCATATCATCAATATCGTATTACGTATTACCTTTTAAAAAACTATATCATAGAAAAACCATTTGCGATAAAAAAACTATGTAAGATAAAAGAGTACAGTGATGCTCTTCCTTAAATATTTATCACTGTGAAGTTGCGTGCTGTCTCGTTAAAAATATTTCTATAGAAAAATTTAGTGGAATAAAAACCATGACAAAAGGAAATAGAGTACAACAACAGCAAACTCCCCCTGGAAATAATAGATCTCATCTTTTCTTCAAAAATCTCGTAGATGCCGCATTCCAATACTATGAACATGCTTCTTGAATGTTGTAGTAGAAAGCGACTTTGTGAAGAGATAAGCTGCGTTGTCACTTGAGCGAACATACTGAATATCCAGTTCTTTATTTTTTTCTCCAGCTCTTGAGTATAAGAGAAAAATCTTGAAGTGATATGTTTCGTTCTATCGCTCTTAATATAAGCTTCTTTAATTTGAGCGACACAAGCAGCATTGTCTTCAAACACTTTTGTTGGTTCTTTATCAGTGATTACTATGAACATGCTTCTTGAATGTTGTAGTAGGATGCGACTTTGTGAAGAGATCATCTGCGTTGTCACTTGAGCGAACATACTTAATATCCACTTCTTTATTTTTCTCCAGCTCTTGAGTATAAGAGAAAAATATTGGAGGGATATGTTTCGTTGTCTTCAAACACTTTTGTTGGTTCTTTATCAATGATTATTCCGCTTGTTTTTTGTATATGATGAGCTATGGATCTGAGCCATACACATTCTCTGCATGCTTCATGAAGCGCAATAATTTCCGCATAATTTGAAGAAGTGGCGACCAATGTTTGCTTTTGGAAAAGCCAAGAGATCGCAGTTTCAACAAATGTGAAAACGTATCTAGTTTGCGATCGAGCTTTATGCGGATCAGATAGATATCCTGCATCTGCAAAACCAAATAGACCAACCTCGGAGTTTCTAGAATAATATAATCCAAAATTAATCGAACCTTGAAGATAACAGAATATATGCTTTATTCCATTCCAATGCCTGCGCGTCGGTGATGAACTATACATTGCAAGGAAGTTAGTAGCAAAAGCTATATATGTTCTAGTACAATTTGCAAGATATAAATTTCCACCTATAGCGCTCATATAAGGCACACAAGGACCTAATATTTCTTCGTTACCTTCACAAGGCCGAAATGGATCCTTGTCAACATCAAGTGGTCTATTGACCATTGGATTACTCAAAGAAGTCGCTTTATCCATACTAAAGCGTTTCAACACCCTTTTGGTGTAATTTGATTGATGCACAAATATTCCATTTTGGAAATTCTCTATCTGGAGCTCAAGACAAAACTTTGTCTTTCCAAGATCTTTCATCTCGAACTCATCTTTCATGTGAGTTCTTGCATCATCAATCTCCTTTTGAGTTCTAATCATGTTTAGGTCATCAACATACACAGCAATGATCACAAATCCTGATGCGGATTCCTTTATAAACACACAAGGGCATATCGCATTGTTGACGTAACCTTTACTCAACAAGTACTCACTTAAGCGATTATACCACATGCGCCAAGATTGTTTTAATCCGTAAAGTGATCGCTGTAGTTTGACCGAACATAACTCTTTAGATGCTTTAGGCATCTTTGATCCTTCAGGGATCTTAAATCCTTCAGGAATTTTCATGTATATGTCACTATCAAGTGAACCATATAGATATGCAGTCACAACATCCATCAGGTGCATCTCTAAATTCTTAGAGGCCGTTAGGCTTATTAAGTACCTGAATGTGATTGCATCCATGACCGGGGAATATGTTTCAATCTATTCCGGATCTTTGAGAAAACTCTTGCGCCACAAGGCGAGCTTTATACCTTGTGACCTCATTTTTCTCATTTCTCTTTCTTACAAAGACCCATTTGTATCTGACCGGCATTACATCTTTAGGTGTAACAACTATCGGTCCAAATATGTTCCGCTTAGTAAGAATATTTCATTCCTCATGGCGACTTGCCATTATCCCAGTCAGACCTTCTCTTGCACTCTGACACAGAACTTGGATCTAGATCATCATTTTCATGATCGATCTCTTTAGACACAGAAAAAGAGAATATTCCATCATCATCTTCTATTTCACTTCTAGCCCATAATTTTCCACTTTGGGCGAAGGAGATGGAAATGTCATATTTTTCTGTTCCAGATTCGACTTCAAGACGAATCTCTTTACCAGGTTCTTCTGGAACCGGTTCATACATATATCTTTACTTGGTTCTTCAAGAACCTTTCCACAAATGTCTTCAGGAAATTTGACACAAATGTCTTCCGGACATTTGGCTTTATTTGGTTCTTCCATAACCTTTGCTCCCAATTTTTTTCTTTGTCGGGGATTTCTATCTTTTGATCCCATAGGCCTCCTTCCCTTCGGCTAAACCTTCGGTTCATTTGCTCTACTTACATCAATATGTTCTTCAGGAACATTTACCCTTGAAGGAGCATTAGCTGCGGGGATATGAGACTTTGTCACCCTCCTTTTATCTTTGAACGCATCAGGTAACTGGTTTGCCAAACTTTGCTTATGTATAATTTTCTGAACTTTCCTAGCGTTGATTAGTAGGAGGATCAAGATAAGTCAAAGAGTGTGTACACCATGTGATATCATTTGGTGATTCTCTCAATCCTCCCCCTAACGCAGGTAATTCACTTTCATCAAAATGGCAATCGGCAAACCGTGATGTGAACATATCACCAATTGCCGGTTCAAGATACCTAATTATACTTGGTGACGAATACCTGATATATATTCCCAATCTCTTTTGTGGTCCCATTTTTGTTCTTTGAGGTGGCGTTGTAGGGACATAGACCGCACACCCAAACACACGAAGATGGGATACATCTGGCTTATGGCCAAACGCTAACTGTACGGGGGAATATTCATTATATGCACTTGGTCTTACCTGGACCAATGTCCCAGCATGCAATATAGCATGTCCCCATACAGTGATTGAAAGCTTTGTTCTCAAGATTAACGGTCTTGCAATCAATTGCAACTGTTTAATCAATGATTTAGTCATGCCATTTTGTGTATGTACGTGCAGAACCGGATGCTCAACATCGACTTCCAAAGACATACAATAATCATTAAAGGCCGCTGAAGTGAACTCACTAGCGTTATCAAGGCGGACTTTCTTTATGGAACAATCAGGGAAATCCGCTCTCAACCTGATTATTTGGGCAATGAATCTTGCGAAAGCCATATTTCTTGTGGTCAAAAGACACACATGTGACCATCTGCTAGATGCGTCAATTAATACCATAAAATATCTAAATGGCCCGTACAGTGGGTGAATTGGCCCACATATATCACCATGTATTCTCTCTATAAATATAGGGGATTCATTCCCAACTTTGGCTGGCGAGGGCCTACTTATGAGTTTTCCTTGAGAACATGCCTTACATGAAAACTCCCCCGATTGAAAAATCTTCTGGTTTTTTCAATGGGTGGCCACTCGAATTTTTCAAAATCCTTCTCATCATGACTGAACCAGGGTGGCCTAACCTTTCATGCCACACTCTAAAAGTGCTGGTAAAATTCTGGTTTACTGCAACATGTGATTCAGCCATGGTTATCTTTGTGCAATATAATCCGGAGGACATCATTGGTAATTCTTCCAACTGATGTTTCCTCTCCGTTGTAATGCAAAAGAATTCAATGCCATTTTTATCAATAGTCTCAATATGATATCTATTTCTCCGGATATCTTGGAAACTTAATATGTTCTGTTTAGACTCGGGGGGAGTATAATGCGTCTTGCACTACAAACTCTGTACCCCTTGACATTGAAAAACTCGCTCTTCTGTAGCCTAGTATAATCTTTGCAATACCAGTTATAGTATTCACGCTTCCGGCGGAGACTTTCACTTTGAGACAGGAGAAATACTTTTTATCCCTAAATATTGTATGTGTCGTAGCACTGTCTGCTAGACAAGTATCTCCATCCTGAATCTCAAATTATGACATCTTCTTGGCCACAATAATTCTAAGAGATGCAATATTTACACCTAAAACCTTTTACCAAAACGAAAATATATTATACATACTAAAAGTCGGATTAAGTGTTCGTTATTCTTGGTGTCTTTCAAGGAGATACTATTATAGATTTAAGTTTCTTTGAATTTTTTGATGCTTCAAGATCAACAAGGAAATCAGCAACATCAAGATGAGTGTCATCACTTAAGCCATCAAAGGAAGTTCCAGCTTCATCCAAGATGAAGTTAGTCTCTGCATCATTTTCTTTGGTCTTTTGTGATTCTATGTACAGATCGGCTAAATGTTTTGGTATACGACACTGCGTACCCAATGTCATTTCATGTCGCATCTGAAGCAAGGGTTTTCACCTTATCTTTTAACACCTCGACCATCATCACTTTCCCTTCCTCGTCCACGCCCTTGACCGCGACCTCTACCGCGTATGCGTTCACGTCGTAGCTTCTTATCACTTTGACTGGATGACGCAGCATTCGCTTCAAGGAATGGCATATATCCAGTTGGATGAGTCTGATGGTTCAACATCACGAGTTGATTATTCTGTTCAGCTACAAGGAGGATTTGCATCAACTCCGAGTACAGGGTGAATCTCTTGCCCGGTATTGCTGCTGCAAGATTACATTTCCACGATGAAAAGTGGAGAGAGTTTTCTCTAACATATCATATTCACTGATATATTCTCCACACAGCGTCATCCTGGAGGTGATTCCGAACAAGGCAGAATTATATTCACTCACACTTTTGTAATCTTGGAACCGGAGATTCAATCACTCGTGTCTCGCTTTCGGTAAGATCACATGCCTCTGGTGATCAAACAGAATCTTAAGCGATAGCCAAAGATCTGTCGGATCTTCTTTCGTGATGTATTCTTCTTTTAAACCATCATGGATATGGTGGCGTAAAAAGATCATGGCTTTTGCCTTAACCTCATCCGATGTCTCTATCGACTTATTGATAGTACTCAAGAGACCATTTCATTCTGGATGCAACTTTGCACCTACCGCTCAAGACATATAATTATTTCCACACAAATCAAGGGCGGCGATCTCGAGCTTTGACAAATTTGACATTATAATTGAATAACAAAACTTAACCCATTTAATATAATGAAAATTTAATTATAAAAATTTGGGGAAAATAACGGCATAATAAAAGACAATAATTTAAAGCAATATGAGGAGGCAGAACCTACCATTCAATTGCTCGCGGAGAAGATTTTTAAAACTACCACTCCATAATAAATAAACAAAGATGGGGGTTTTTGCCACCCACTCCATAAATAAATTAAATGCATACACATAAATTAAATAAGGAGGATGTGTTATCCTTCCACTCCGTAAATATGATATGAGGAGACAGAGTCTACCATGTGATCATTTCGATCGTGAAGGCAGCGCCTATTATAATGATCGGCTCGGAGAAGGCAGAACCTATCATCCCGGCATAACAAATAAACGGAGAAGGCAGAACCTATCTTTCCGTAAATAATAAAATTTAAAATAAATTAAATATAAATAAATCTTACCTTTTTGGTATACATACATATCTGGTAGACGGATCGAAAGATATTCATACTGATGGCGTATTATAAAATATAACTAATATATACGTAAGAGAGAGAGGAAGATGGTAAACGATAGAAAGAGAGAAGTGGAGGAAGAAATGATTCACACATCTTTCTATTTATTCACGTCTGCATGTATATGTTACAATAGGGTTTGATCCCATTTATATAGTGTAATAACTTCCTTAATTATGTGACACGTATGCCACTATATCAAAGTCGGTGAATGTTAAACGATAATTTGATGTTGACTCATCATTATGGCAACAACCAAGTCTTTTTTTTTCTTTAGTTTTTAGGAGTTATCGTTTCTTTTGATTTCTTTTCAATTAGTCTCCTTTTCCGTTCTCTTCGTCATCTGGGAATGACCTGAGAATCGAATAACTAACTCGGTAAAAGCAATGACACATATATTATAAATGTAAATCTCGACGTTACTAAAATCTAAAGGTTTTTGTCTCATGTTTGAAATATCATTATGGCAAGCAACCTCCTCAATTGATCATATGTACTGCATAAATAGTAAAAACTATGAAAATTGTATAACATAGTTAAACCAACAACGACGCAATAGTATAGTACATACGTTTTAGTAGCAAAAAAACTCTTTTTGGCATTAAGTCAGTATCCTAAAGCCGACAAAACGTTTTATGTGTCTTCAAGTAGGGTCAATTTCGGTATTATTATAACTAACACTTAGAATATCATACTAGGATCAATTTCGGTATTATTATAACTTACACACAGAATATCATACTCATAATTTTATTATGGTTGGAAAATTAATATCGACCACTTTTATGGTCAATGAGCCTAAATTCCAATTAAAAAATGGTGTGTTTTTTGGTATTTTAGGAAATTAAAAATAATCTTGATGTTTCCAATTTTGAGTTAGCATTGGTGATAGATTTTTTTAGAGAACCAAAAAATAATCTTATCAAAATCTACATTATGAAAGCTAAATGGCTCTCTGCAGGAGATGCCACGTCAGTATCTTCGAGTATGCCACGTGTTATTTATTATTTAATTTTCAAAAGTTATTTTATTTGAATTAAATGTGAACCAAACAAATTATTTTTATTCCCTTACACTCATGGGGATTCGAACCAATAATAATCTCAATAAAAGACCACCGTTTTATGCATTATATATGCCATGGGTACTCCTTGACAATCCTCTCTAGAAACTTGTGATATTGTCACTATGTTCTACACATTAAATTGGAAGCTCTTATTTTTACAACATATGAAAGCACTTATACGAGAAAAACATTGTATGATCATATTTGAACTTCAAATTTAATAGTTTTAAATATTTTATATGTAAATTTAGATTTTTGTTTTGAGTCAAAATTTCTAATTTATGATTAGTGAAATAACAAATTTTTATTTATTATGTTCATGTTAGTTTTGATCCGTTCATAATTAATTATAAGGCAACAACATTTTACGTATTAGTTTCTTTCATTTTTCCAAAAAATAATCCCTTCAATTTATCAAGTTGTGCTCGTGAAGTCGGACGTACCCGTGCTTGTGAATTGGATAGGCAAAAACTCCGCATAGATGAAATAGATACAAGGGGTAGCATTTGCCATTCATCGATTTCCAATCACAAGAATGCCTTCTTATTGAAGATGCAAATCAGAATTTTTGCATCTTCTAACAAACTTGATGAATATCGTTTAATATGCGCCTCAAAGAGGATGTGCAGATCTCCGTCAAATTTTCTATAGGTGTGTGGTCTAATATTTGTTTATAATATTCTCCGTAACAAAATCGAATTGCAATCGTGTGTGAAAATCAATCCACAGAAACTCTATAAGTTGAAATTAATCAAAATTAATACAAAAAATAGAGATACAACTAATTTATTAAACTTTAAAAATTCTGAATAAACAAAAGAAATTTAATCTATAAATACGACTGTTTAACTTTATGCAGTTTGTGGGAATATAATAAGTTGTGGAAGAAGACGTAAGGACCGTCTTCATTCTTTTCAAATTTTGCCCATGTGAGTTTTAGTTTATTTAATAAATAATTGTAGACTTTTACTATCTATTAAATTTGGACTAAACTTTTTTTATAGAATCAAATCACACTTAATACCTCATTATTTTTGCTCTTTCATGGTCTAACAAAAATTTTTAGAAACAATACTTGTATACTCTTTTAATATATAATGGTTAAATATATCAAATTATAATTAATTTTGATTGTTGTGAACATAGAAAATCTGAAATATATAAATAAAAAATCTTTAAAATAATATACAGAAAAAAAATCCGCGCTCTTTTACGTCCGCTCCTAAATTTCAGTAGGCACTAGAATTATTGATCACAAGATTCACAACATAACCTTTTTTCTACATAATTGTTAGGAATTGGTCAAAGCTGATTTGAATAAGTTTTTTTGTCTATAGAGGAGTAAGTAGTTCTAACTTCTAAGTTAAGTTACCGAGTCTTTTCTTTTCTATAGTTTTTAGGAGTTATCGTTTCTTTTAATTTCTTTTCAATTAGTCTCCTCTCTATATAAAAGGAGCAAGTCTGTATTCAATCAAGTATCAATCAGAAAAGCTTTGATCAAACCATTTCAACAATTGTATAATTGCAAGAATAATTCCATTTAACGTGATGAATCTATTGGAATCAGAAAATAGACTCAACGACCTTCGAAATGAATGTTTAAAATGCAAAAAACAGAATTCTAAAGATATAATTTTCTTATTGAACACAAAATTTGTATAACAGATATCACAGTCGATCATTCTTCCTTGAGCGATATTTTTCAGATCTAAAACTCTTAATAATACGGTTTTTGTTGGAGAAGAAAAACTGTTTCATAACCACTATTTAATAATTCATCTCGAACACCATATGTTTTTCGATAGGCAACAATTAGATAAACATTACCGGTTTAAAGTTTTATCAAAAAGTTAGAATCTCGTGTATTTTGTTTTTGAGATTCCATAGAATATTCTGTACTAAAAAAGATTAGTCAAAAGGAATTGAAGTGAGTCACTTCAAGTGACCTAACATTATCCAATTCTCGACAAACCCTTTCGCAAACAAAAAAAAACAGAAAAAAACATTATCCAATTCTTCTCATTTAGTCCTCCTTATAGTAAGCAAGGTCGGCCAACTGAGAATACTACAGCAACGACACTTTTCCATTCATCTATCTACCCAACCAAAAATAATTAAAATTAATCTCTAAAATTTATAGAAACTCTTTAAAAGTATGTCATATTTTAAGTCAAAATTCCCGAATAGTATTTTTTCTTTTAAAAAAACCAAAATAATAATTTAAACCTAAATTTTAACTTCTTTTAATTTTATTCAATTATGAATTTTTATAGACTTTAAATTCAACCATATAATAATGCTATTCAATTAATAATTTTAGTTATGTTTTAATCTAGTTAATGAATTTTTATTTATAAATTATGCTTATTTTTTTTTTTAAAACTTGGTGTTATTCAGTAAAAATTTTCAAATATTTTATTAAAATCTAATATTATTAAAAATTAATTAACTTTTAAAATCTTGTATATTAAGTTATTTGAAACAAATTCTAATAGAATTTTATGAGTGAATTACGAAAAACAAAACTTGAAATGTACTACATAAATTTAGCGCATAGATTTTTGAAAAAAATGTCAATTTGGTTAATGATAAAAAAAGAAACAAAATTTACAAAGTACCCAAAATGTTAGAAAGAGATAGAGAGAGACAAAGTGATAAATTGATTAGTTTGTAGATTTTGGTTTATTTGATGGTTATTGAATAAATTTTTTTTTTCGAAAATAATTAACTTAGATCTTAAAAACTATAAAATCTAAAGAATTAATTTTAATTTTAAATTTAAATTTAAATAACCTCTAAATCTAAAATTCTAAATGTCGATCTCAAAAAAACTTTAATTTTTAATTCCAAACACGAAAAATCCGTGCATACCGACAACCGTATTATATAAAATGGAAAAGTATTACCAACTTTGGATTACATTTGAAAGATAAACCTTTTGAGTCATACATTCATTTAAATGTTTGATTAGTAACGAAAGATTGACCAAAATGGTCGGTCGGTCATAGTTAGGACAAACTACCATATGAAATTTAAGAATGGTAAAAACAGACCAAAGGGACAGTGGATCCCACAGACTTTTTCCCACGACACGTGGCACCATCACCGCCCAGAACGTTTCACGTGGAAACGTGTCATCCTAATAGCCAATCAAAATATCCCACACGATAATAGTTGTAGTATCTGAAGTGGAACCCAGTGACAAGTGACAGATCAACTACCATATGAACAATTAAAACCTTGATGAGTCGAACAGTCTGGATACGAACACGAGTCATTACATAACAACGTGGCATCACCTGGATTAAATGGGACCCTCTCTCTCCAATTTAGTTAATTCAAACGAAGCTTCACGCGGTTATACACAACCGTTGATATCACAATATTCCTTAATAGCCGTTAGATCAAAAATCTTTCTCCTGGAAACGTATAGGAGTCTCGGTCGGTTCAACTGTATTATCCGAAGTAATTAGTAATTTAATCTTTAATTAATTAACCAAAATCTTATATAAAGCACCATTGCTTCCCCCACTGAACGATCATCACACACAAACTCAAAACATTATATACAACTCACAAAAACAAACACAAAAGTATTTCAATTTTTCATTTTCCTAAGACAAAGATGACACTTGAGATCAACAACAAACTCACCGGAGGTTTCGCTAACGGCGGAGAAAAGAGAGCTTACGTGACGTTCCTCGCAGGGAACAAAGACTTTGTGAAAGGAGTGGTGGGTCTTGCTAAGGGGCTAAGGAAAGCTAAGAGCAACTATCCACTCGTGGTGGCTGTTTTGCCGGACGTCCCGGAGGATCACCGGAAACAGTTGGTGGAGCAAGGCTGTGTCGTTAAGGAGATAGAGCCCGTTTACCCACCGGACAATCAAACCGAGTTTGCTATGGCTTATTACGTTATTAACTACTCTAAGCTTCGCATATGGAAGGTATGCATACGAATATGCATATAATTTTTGTTTCTTTTTAATGAATAGTGTCGTTGTCTTTATTTTGGATTAAAAGTTTTAAACAAATAGTCACTTTTTTTTAAAGAAAATAATAGTCACTTTTGTCCCTATTATTTCAAATACTTTAATAAAAATATACAGATTTGTTTCATATGTGCGAAAAGTTGTAAAACAAGACTTTTAAGTTTTTCTAAATAGCGAATTTCTAAATTCTATGACCAAAATACTTCTGTTTTACAGTTTAATTTATTAAAACTAAACACTCCACCCTCTCTTCACGTTATCATCAAAATAAGTTTCTATGATTGTTGTATGTGAACAAAAAGAACTAAAACTCTACTCTTAATATATATATAAAAATATCCAATAAAATTTATGTAATTTTGTTTTTGATGTTTTTCTTTTAAAATTTTCCCTAGATTATCGGGCTAAAATTTCGTGGTGTTAGTTTTTTTTTTTGAAAAAATGTTCTATTTTTTAGTTTCCTCTACTTTTTTGATATGCATCTACTTTGATATGCATGAAAAAAAAAACTAAATAATAAAAATATATGGATGCAGTTTGTGGAGTACAGCAAGATGATTTACTTGGACGGAGACATACAAGTATTCGAAAACATAGACCACTTGTTTGATCTCCCTGACGGCCAATTCTACGCAGTCAAGGACTGTTTCTGCGAGAAGACATGGAGCCACACACCACAGAACAAGATCGGTTATTGCCAACAGTGTCCAGACAAGGTTACATGGCCAGAGGCAGAGCTTGGTCCTAAGCCGCCTTTGTACTTCAACGCCGGTATGTTCGTTTACGAGCCTGACCTCTACACTTATCATAACCTCTTGGAGACTCTCAAAGTCGTGCCTCCCACTCCTTTTGCTGAACAGGTAAATAGAAGAAAATATTAATTCGTTTTAAGATTGAAATCCAAAACATTTTGTAATTATATTCATTGTTACAGGATTTCTTGAATATGTACTTCAAGGACATATACAAGCCAATACCATCAATTTATAATTTGGTTATGGCTATGCTTTGGAGGCATCCAGAGAATGTAGAGCTTGACAAAGTCAAAGTTGTTCACTACTGTGCTGCTGGTGCTAAGCCTTGGAGGTAGTTTTATTAGAGCATTTCAACTAGTTTCTAGTCATTAATCTGTACCTATAGTTTAAGGTAAAATTTATCTATATAATTCAATAGATGTATTTTATATTTAAAAAATATAAAATAATTTATGTCAAATTTTTTGGCAGTACAAAAACTAAATGCTACAAATTTAATTAAAATGGTTTTTTTTTGTCAATAATTAAAATGTTTTTTAAAGTTTATATTATAAACAAGTTTGACAAATAGTTGTTACAGTTATCAATTTTACTAGAACATTTTAGATTTGTTGTATATATGTATGGAACTTTTTTTGGGAAAAAATGAGTTAGTTGATGAGTTTGATTTTTTTTTCCCTCCAATCATATCATTAATTTGGTAGTAACAAACATATGATCTATTCTAGTCCCTGTTCGTCCATGTTAAACTAAGTTTGTTATATTTGTTTTTTTTTTCCTGAAAGTTATCTATTGTATCTCTTTCAGGTTCACTGGAAAAGAAAAGAATATGGATAGAGAAGACATCAAGATGCTGGTCAAGAAATGGTGGGATATTTACAACGACGAGTCTCTTGACTACAAGAACATTACTGGCGCAAAAGGAGAAGATGTCATTAAGAAGCAGTTTGTGAAAGCTTTGTCCGAGGCCGGTGTGCTTCAGTACGTCAAAGCTCCATCTGCAGCTTAGACACTATATAATCACCAAAGCTTTGTTGCTGCGCTTCTTATGACTATACATTGCTTTAGTTTGAAACTTTGTCTATAGGACTAAATAGTTTATAAGAGATTGTGCTACCACTTTGTTTATTGTTGGAACGGTTTTAAAGTCTCCAAAATCCGCTTTTAGTTACGATACTAGGTTGTTGAGAAGGAGCAATGATTCCTACTATATTGTAAAGTATACTTCCTATACATGATAATATAATATCTAGTGTTTAATTATATTTGTTGGTATCTTCTCCAACTGTTAAATATCAATCTTATCAAACATAAAGAATTTGTTTTCTCAAGAATGAAACCTCTCCAAATTAAGAAACGACAGGAAGCTTTTCTTTGGGGGTTTTCTTTTTTGAGTGTTAAACAAGAATTATCCTGAAATTCAACCGAGGAGACTCTCAACATCCTCAACACCATATCTAATACTCACTAGTAATTCTTGATTATCCAACCACACCGGTTATGGAAGCCTAACTGAAACTACGTAGATTGAAGTCGAGGCAAAGAGGTGGGGAAACCGCCACCATATCCGACAGGCTTCTCTGCAATCGTCTTGATTATCCAACCACACCGGTTATGGAAGCCTAACTGAAACTACGTAGATTGAAGTCGAGGCAAAGTGGTGGGGAAACAGCCACCACATCCGACAGGCTTTTCTGCAATCGTCTCGTTATAGACCGGACAACTTGTATGGAGCAACTTGCTAACACTTAAAACTTAGGTAACGACCATTACTGTCAAGTGTCAACTGTCTATAACATTGTTGCTAGTTAGGGATGACAAAATGGTAAACTAAACCAAACCAGCCTATATCCAAAGGGATTGAATGCTAAATGGATCCAACTCATTTAGTAAATGGGTTGAGTCAATCTATAACCCATTACCTGTCCCCCCACCCCGGCTTAGCGCTTCGCTTCCAGTTCTTCGGAAGAATCAATTTACTTCTACCTTCTTCATTGATCTGGGGTCCTCCATAGAAGTCAAATGGGGTTGAGCACTTTTCTCGCTATGTGAGACTCCACTTTTTCATTTCTGATGTGCTTTATAAGGGAAAACGGGGTTGTGTACTTTTCCATCTATATGATCTCGTAGTTCTTGGTCTGTGAAGATAGTTGTTAGGTGCTTCATTTTATTTTCCCATTAAGATCGAACCAAAACTTTCTTTCTAAGGGGGCATATTGGATTAATGATTTGGAAGAATTTCATTTTTTTTTTCTTAAATCTTTCTTTATTGGATCTAGTATTTATATAAATTACTCAAAATCTCAGGTTATTGGATTAGTAATTTATAAAAATTATTTAAAATCTCATTTTATTGGAAAATAGGGATTTCAACAATAAAATATATCAAAAACAATTTGAAATAATTTGTGAGATAATTTGTAGTTAAAAAATAATAGACTCAAATACCACCTTAGTCTTCTTCTCGCATAGAAGAACACAACTGTTGCAAAAACCGGGATTTTAGTAGTAGGCGGCATCCCTATTAGTTTTGAGTAGGTGGAACCATTCAGTTTGTATAGAGGATTATTGGTATAGCTGTCCACTAGCCGAAAATCAAAACTAATGGGTTAATAATTTAAACGGGGTTTCCATAAACTATATTGGTTATAATTCATAATTATTATTATTGTCATCAATTATAGAGAACAAATTGACACAAAAGCATACCAATTGGCACAGAGTGTTGGGAACTATATTTATCGTTTAGAATATGTAAATCCAGTTTCTCCGATTGAGATTACTGAACCGTTCTACGATCTGAGACTGCTGACAAAAATAAATAAATTACAGAGAACAAATTATACCATCAATTATCATCATCAATATACCATTATCATCATCATAAAACTTTTGCAATCTTATTTTCGATGTACAATTTTTGGCACAAAATTTACTATCGTTTAGAATATGTAAATCCAGTTTCTCCGATTGAGATTACTGAACCGTTCTACGATCTGAGACTGCTGACAAAAATAAATAAATTACAGAGAACAAATTATACCATCAATTATCATCATCAATATACCATTATCATCATCATAAAACTTTTGCAATCTTATTTTCGATGTACAATTTTTGGCACAAAATTTACGAACTCAAGTTTTTGGCACAAAATTTACGGATTCACATTTTTAGAGGAAAATTTGTAAAATGGGATTTTGAAGGAAAGTTTTGGAACCTCATTTTTGACGGAAAATTTACTAATTCACGTTCTTAGCGGAAAATTTGTGGAATCAGATTTTTGCGGGAGAATTATGGATTAATATTTTAACGTAATCATATTACTGAAATAATTTATTTATTTTGATTTTATTCATAATTTAATTTATTAAATAAAACTTTAAAGTATTTTTGTTTTGATTTTTTTTAAAATTATTAAAAAAAAATTAATGGGTTAATGGTTAATCCATTAGGACCCATCCTTCCATTAATTCAACTCATTTCAAATCAATCCATATGACCTATTAACCCATTTAACATAGGGGTGTTAAATAAATCATCCAACCCAACTTAATCCATGATCCTAAATAGATTGGGTCGATCCATGATCCATCTAATTATATAGATCAAATGGTTAAAAGGTTGACCAATCGAGTAGGTCATCACCACGAATACCCCGTGAAGCTCTGGGATATCAACTTTGAAGCTCGCTTCCAACCTGTTATCACGGCCATTTTCGTTGTTGTTTCGTTGAATGACTTGATCACCTGACATATCATGGTTTTTCCGTGTTTTTGACCATGATATAGGCTTTGTATATAGTATTTTCAGTGTTTTTCGAGTCTTTTGGAGTCTTTTTTAGAGCATAAGTGGAGTATCTGAAGCTTTTTGAAGAGTTTTGGAGAGGTTGCTCACTACAAGAAAACATACTTTTTACGAGGACCGAATTCGTGGCAAATTCGTCGTAAATCGACAGTCGCAACGAATTTGCGACGAAAGTTCAATCGTCGGTAATCGATCGTCGCGAAAGCAAATTCGTCGCAAATTCGTCGTTAATTTTGGGAGATCCAGATTTCGTCGTAAAATCGTCGTTAATAGTGTCGTCGTAAAATCGTCGTTAAATAGCGAGATACATAATTCGTCGTAAATCCGTAGCAAATTGAGAGGAAAAAAATCGTAGTAAATTCGTAGCAAAATAATAATCGTCGTAAAATCGTGGCAAATTGAGGGGAAAAAAATCGTAGTAAATTCGTAGCAAAATAATAATCGTCGTAAAATCGTGGCAAATTGAGGGGAAAAAATCGTAGTAAATTCGTGGCAAACTAAAAAATCGTCGTAAAACCGTTGCAACAGAGTTCGTCCTTAAATCGTGGCAAACTTATTTTCGTCGTAAATACCTAGTAAACTTTTAAATTTAAAATAAAAAAATATTTACAAAAAAGAAAATTTTTAAATTAAAATTTAAAATAAAATAAAAAATAAATATTTTTGGTTTTTAAGAAAAATAAAATAAAACTACTACTCCTCTAGGCCATAATCGAAATCCGGGATAAGCCGTCGTGCTTCTTCAGTAGCTTCAGCCGCAAGGCGGCGTGATTCGCGTTCTTGCTCGGTCAAGTGTTCCTCTGTCGAATGGCTGGGCCCGGCATGTGTTGTTGCCGCTCGTCGTCTCCGCTTCTCTTGCAAGAGTGCGGCGATCTGGGGATTTCCCACTGCCATTATCTCGAAGATAGCGTCGTACTCCGAAAGTTCAGCCTTGACTTGTTGTTGATATTCGGTTTGATTTTGTTGGAGAGTCGCTATCTTGGCACGTAGGACGACCGGATCATCTTCGGCGGACCGCTGAGGGGCAAAAGACGAAGCAGATGGGACATGATGAATAGATCCCATCCCTACGACTTTCCCCTTTCTCTTAGGGGCAACCTAGATTTAAAAAAAAATAAACAAATTATGATTAGATAAAAAAATATAATAATAATAGATATATTATTATACATACCTCCTCGTAGATCCGATCGATGTCGGGAGTGGTCAACCCCCCGGATTGCACTGAAGAACCGCCAGGTGATGTCTGAGACATCTGGGACTCTCGCTCGGCAATCCTCGCC
Organism: Alliaria petiolata; assembly: GCA_020283515.1. NCBI lineage: Eukaryota > Viridiplantae > Streptophyta > Magnoliopsida > Brassicales > Brassicaceae > Alliaria > Alliaria petiolata. The sequence goes on from JAHZTW010000002.1 coordinate 55,543,068, forward strand.
GTGACTTCGTTGTAGATACTCTCAGCCTTGTCAGAGACAAAGAGCCCTGACGCCTTCTTGCGATGTGTCTTCGCAAAAACTTTCGTCATCGGAGGCAAAACACCTCCGTTGTCGGATGCCTACATTTTTTGTAAAATATGTTGTTAGTAAAATTTTTAAAAAATAGAAAATAAATTTATGAAAGTAATTAATAATTTACCATTTGTAAACGAACGCCCGCAAAAGGCGTTTGACCGGCTGTATGAGGCAATGCCGCGGGTAAACCGTCCGGACCAACGGTATTACGGGAAGATGATCACTTTGCAGAAATGACGACCGAGTGGGGATCCCGCCAGTAGCGAACCAATCCGTCCCAAACCTACTTCTCGATGTATATCGGTTTTGCGTCGTCGCCTATGACCTCCTATTTTCTTTTCCAGTCCGAAACAGTGCCTCCGAGATGTCCCATCACTTTATTCTTGAACGCTTCCCGCACGGTCGGGGTATCAACAGAATCCCAAGTGTATTTTTGCTAAAAAAAAAACCAAAAACAAATAAAAATTTATTTAATATCAATTTTAATAATTTATAATTTCAACAGAATCCCAAGCGCTTAATACGTGAACTCGGAGACGTGAAATTGTACTGGTGTCGATCGACACTAGGTGTGGGTGTCGATCGATAGCCATCGTGGAAGGAAGCTGCTCGCGAAGTTTTTAATAGATATGCTGGAAATTACTATTTTGGCCCAGAAGTTATTATTATTTGCATTTTAGCCCGTTTCATGTTTTGGGGATTAATTAAGTTTTCTAAGGCATTGTTTAGCCTGTATCTTATTTTTCTATCGGGACTTTGAGAGAGATTGATCCAGAGCTTTTTGGGGAGACAACTCTGCACTCTTCTAGAGAAGATTTCGAACCCTTGTATCATTACTCTTCTTATTTTTATGCAATATTATTCAGTCATGATTTGTGTTTGAATATCCATGTCTGAGTAACCTGCTAGTTATGTTAGGGTGATTTAGGGTTGATGATGAGTTTGTAGATTTGTTATACTGTTAGGAAAAATCAATTGGTTCTTCATCTGGATTTGTGCTTATATTGATTTCATGATTGATCACCTAGAAATCAAACCATAGGTTTTTTAATAGATGTGAGAACATTGTTAATCGCCTGACCTAATCTTAGACGAGCAAAATTACTATCTGCAAAGAGATTTGATTTAGAAATTTTGTGAACAAATCGAACCTGTTATTAATGCTTGTCTGAATTTTTTGAATTTGCAAAGAGATTTGGAATTCTGGAATTTAGGCATAGATAATCTCTGCAACGAGAGTTGATTGGTTTTAAATTAGTGTTTCGAGTCCTAAACGGTTTTAAATAATTACCTGACAGTATACATCCCGCATTCTCGGATTCAACCTGCGAATTACCCTTGCCTAGCGTTTTAGTCTCATGAAGTTTAAGAACCTTCAATTAATTACAAGCTACTGTTTCGTTTAGTTGTTTCGTTTTACATTTATTTAAATTGACTTAGCATAATTTCAATCTAAAATCCGTAGTGTAGTCGCCTACTTCCTTGGGATTCGATAACCCTTTATACCTCAACTGCTTTGCTGTGCACTTGCAGTATTGATTTAAATTGGATAAAACTAGACCCTATCAAGTTTTTGGCGCCGTTGCCGGGGAAGTAATAGCTGCCTACAGATTTCTAGTATTATAATTCTGACTATGTTTTGTTTTGTTTTTGGCTACTAGCGTTTTTAGTTTCTTGTTCTTGGTTTCAGGTGTATGCCTAATCGCAGTACCAGAAGCAACAAGGATCAAGAACTAATCAGACTTGACAATCAAGAGCTCAGCCGTTTAGAAAGGACTAACAGAAAATCCAAGAAGAAAATCAAGATGGCTGATCATGTGATCCTAATCCGAGACGAAGCTGGTCACTTGTTTGATGCAGAAGGGAATTGGAGGAATGTTCAGGGGCAGATATTAGATGAGAATGGGGCTGTTGTCGTCGAGCAAGCAGTGCAAGTGTTGCCACCAAGGAATGTTGGGCGTGGGCGCACACTTGGAGATTACAACAGGCTTGATCAGTTCTATGTAAACAGAGATGCGATTCGCCCACCTCCTTTTCAGAGGAATGACTTTGAGCTAAAGCCTGATTACTACACACTTGTGGCTCAACATCCTTTTCATGGTCTTCCTAATGAGCACCCTATGGACCACGTTGAGAGGTTTGAATATTTGATGACGAGTATCAAGTACAATGGTGTGTCTAATGATTACCTCTTCTGCAAGCTCTTTCCATACTCTCTTGGAGGAGATGCAGCATACTGGTTGAAGCAGTTGCCACCAGGATCACTGACCACTTGGGAGGACACCAAGAATGCCTTTTTGTGCAACTTCTTTGATTATGCAAGGTCTAAAAATTTAAGGAATAAGATCTCTACATTTTCTCAAGGACCTACTCAGGCATTCAAGGCTGCTTGGGTGAGATTCAGAGCATATCAGAGAGACTGTCCACACCAGAAGTCCAGATGAAGCATTTGTGCTTATAGAGAATTTTGCATCCAGTAACAGCACTAAGAACGCAGACTTTGAAAGAAAGAAACAAGCTGGTGTGAATGATGGAAGTCAAATTGCTGAGGTCAAGGCAAAGTTAGACAATGTACACAGCCTTCTAGTGGGGAAGAAATCAGTCCAATTTGCTGCTGAAGTGGAGACCTACGAAAATCCTGAAGATTGTGAAGAAGAAGATGTCAACTACATCAATGGAGGTGGTTTTCAGGGCCAAAGGTTTGAGAATCAGCAGGGAAATAGAGGCTTCAATGGAAATAATCAGAGGAATACCTTCACAGGAAACCAGAATTCTTCTGGTTATACTCCAAAGCCTCAATTTCAGAAGACTGAATTTCAAAAACCATATCAGAATAGCAGTTTCACAAGGAACTATGGCTCTTCTTCCTACCAAAATCCACGTGCACAATCTACAGACAGTGAGATGAAATCTATGCTAGAGAAAATTCTAGAAGGACAGGAGAAGATGACTGTGGATTTTAATGGGAAGATGGATTCATTGTACCAAGATTTGAATGGGAAAATAGAGAGTTTCAACACTCATGTGAAGAAACTGGACATTCAAGTTGCTCAAACAGCAGGAGCTGTTAATAGGCAAGAAGGATTCTTTCCTGGAAGGACTGATGCTAATTCCATGCACCATGTGAACGCCATCACATTGAGGAGTGGAAAGAAGCTTCAACCCGTGCTAAAGAGGAGTTTGAGTGCTGAAGAAATCGAGGAACTTGAGGATTTTGAAGAAGAAAAATCTGTAGCGGAGCCAGTGTCGATCGACACTAATGGAGAGAGTCGATCGACACCAATAGAAAACCTCGATGTTTCGAGTTCTGGCCAACCGATATCGACCAAGGTCGACACGAAGACGTCGACATCAAATACAAGTGTCGATCGACACCATGCCCAGACTTCGCAAATCAACCAGAACCTTCAAAAATTGTAGAGGAGAAGGTGTACAAACCTAAACTACCCAATCCCAAGCATCCTAAGAAGTCTAAAAAGGAGCTTGAAGATGGCTATCATGGACAGACTGGTGGTTGAGATTTCTTTGATAGATGTCATTATAACCACTCCAGTGATGAGAAGGTATGTGACGAAGATGATGACCAAGAACTTGGGTCTTGAGCAAGAAGTAATGGTAATATCTGAACATGTCAGTGCTGTAATTCAGAACAGGATTCCAGAAGAACTGTTAGATCCTGGAAGTTTTGTTTTGGATTGCACAATTTTTACATATAAGTTTGGGAGATCTCTTTGTGATCTAGGTTCAAGTGTCAACCTCATGCCTCTTTCAGTTGCTATCAGACTTGAGATGACAGACTTCCAACCCACTATGATCTCTCTAGTCTTAGCAGATTGATCTGTAAGGATTCTTGAAGGTGTCTTGGAGGATGTTCCTGTCAAAGTGGGAGACTGCATGATTCCCACTGACTTTGTGGTTTTAGAATATGGTGAAGAACCTAAAGATCCTATGATTCTTGGCAGACCTTTCCTTGCTACCGCCGGAGTGATTATTGATGTAAGGAAAGGAAGAATAACACGAAATGTTGGTGATTATTGATGAACTTCAACATGGATAAGCTGATGAAGAGGCCAACAATAGATTTACATACTTTCTATGTGGACACCCTCACCAACCTTGCTCAAGATATTTTCCAAGAGAACAATCCTGCAGATCCTTTGGAGAGAGCATTGACAACTTCTACAGCAGAAGCAGAGTATTTGGATGATGTCGCTACTGGGTATACAAAGATAATGGATGCTAGTGAGCAAGTGATGCAACTGGTTGCACAAGAGGAGCTGGTTGGGACTTCTGCAAAAGCTGCTACAATGGGAGACTGGAGTGAAGCTAAAGCTCCAAAAGTGGAGCTCAAACAGCTCCCTGCAGGGCTAAGGTATGTTTTTCTTGGACAAAACTCTACTTATCATGTTATTGTGAATGCTTTCTTGAACAACGCAGAACTCACGTTATTGCTAAGCAAGCTACGCATATTTCGCAAAGCTCTTGCCTATTCTCTTGATGATATTTCAGGTATTTCTCCAGACTTGTGCATGCATAGGAGTCACTTTGAGGATGAGACAAAGTCATCAGTTGAACACCAGAGGAGGCCGAATCCGAACCTGAAGGAAGTTTTCAAGAAGGAGATTATGAAGCTCCTGGAAGCTGGGATCATCTATCCCATATCAGACAGTGCTTGGGTCAGTCAGGTACATTTGGTTCCTAAGAAAGGAGGAGTCACAGTGGTGAAGAATGAAAAGGATGAGCTGATTCCTACAAGGACTGTGACTGGGCACATGATGTGCATAGACTACAGAAAGCTGAATGCAGCCACCAGGAAATATCACTTCCCACTATCTTTCATTGACCAGTGGAAAGGTTGGCGAATTACCCATATTACTGCTTCCTAGATGGATATTCAGGGTTCTTTCAGATTCATATCCATCCAGATGACCAGGAGAAGACCACCTTTACATGTCCCTATGGTACATTTGCATATTGCAGAATGACATTTGGACTTTGTAATGCTCATGCGACCTTATAGAGATGCATGATGTCTATCTTTACGGACATGATTGAGAAGTTTATGAAAATATTTATGGATGACTTTTCTGTTTATGGGTCATCTTTTAAAGACTGCCTGGAGAACTTGTGTGATGTGCTGCAGAGATGTGAAGAGAAACACTTAGTGCTGAATTGGGAAAAGTACCACATTATGTTTAGAGATGACATTGTACTTGGGCATAGAGTTTCAGGCGATGGAATTGTAGTGAACAAGGCGAAAATTTGTGTGATGACAAGCCTGCAAGCACCTGATTCTGTGAAGACAGTGAGGAGTTTTCTGGATCATGCTGGGTTCTACAGAAGATTCATCAAAGATTTCTGCAAGATTGCAAGGCCACTCACTGCTCTTCTCTGCCAAGATGTGAAGTTTGAATTCTCAGCAGAATGTCATTCTGCTTTTGAGCAGATAAAACAGGCTTTGGTGAGTGCTCCAATTGTTCAACCTCCAGACTGGGATTTTCCTTTTGAGGTGATGTGTGATGCCAGTGACTTTACTGTTGGAGCTGTGCTGGGACATAAAAAGGACAAGAAGCTTCACGCCATCTACTATGCCAACAAAACATTGGATGATGCTCAGAGGAATTATGGAACCACTGAGAAGGAATTGTTGGCTGCGGTATTTGCCTTTGAAAAATTTCGCCAGTACCTCGTTGGTTCCAAGGTGGTGGTTCATACTGATCATTCTGCCCTGGAGTACTTGATGCAGAAAAAAGATGCAAAGCCAAAGTTGTTGAGGTGGATTCTACTTCTTCAAGAATTTGACATTGAGGTTAGAGACAAGAAAGGGGTTGAAAATGGAGTAGCTGACCATCTCTCAAGGATCATGATTGAGGATGACATCTCCATTGATGGTTTGCTACCTGAAGAGAATGTCTACTTCATTGAGACCCAATTTCAGGCCAAGAGTTCTGAACACCTGCATCATTGGGACAACAAAAGCCTAGTGTCGATCGACACCCCTTCTACAGACTTGACAAAAATTCGCGAATTGACGGAGCTGTGTCGACGCGAGCCACTTCTGCTCAACACGAACAGTCGACATGAACCAAGAGTGTCGATCGACACCGGCCGCGAGCTACAACATTGATTCAGCAGATCGTACATGATCTGTTTCAGCAACCCATATTCGCTGTTACCGCTTCTTCAAGATTGTGGTATCCTGATATCGCGAACTACTTAGCTACAGAGGACGAGCCTACTGATCTGAAAGGCTATGAAAAGAAGAAGTTCATGAGAGAACTCATAAGGTTTTACTGGGATGATCCTTATCTCTACAAGTATTGTTCATATGTGATTTACAGAAGATGCATTGCAGAGACTGAAGTTCCAGATGTGCTGTTTCATTGTCATGGTTCTGAGTATACTGGACACTTTGCTACTTTCAAGACAGTGTCCAAGGTTCTTCAAGCAGGCTTTTGGTGGCCTACTATGTTCAGAGATGCACATAATTTCATAACTCTGTGTGATGTCTGTCAGAAGAGAGGGAAGATCAGCAAAAGACATGAGATGCCACAAAGCTTCATCCTTGAGGTTGAAGTCTTTGATTGCTGGGGCATCGATTTTATGGGTCCTTTTCCCTCATCTTATGGGAATAAGTACGTCTTGGTTACTGTGGACTATGTGTCCAGGTGGGTGGAAGAAGTTGCTAGTCCAACCAATGATTCTGCAGTGGTTTTGAAGCTGTTTCGAACCATTAATTTCCCCAGATTTGGAGTACCTCGAATTATTATAAGTGATGGTGGTTCTCACTTTATTAACAAGGTATTTGACAAGTTTCTGAAGAAGCATGGTGTTCAATACCGTGTGGCTACTCCTTATCATCCTCAGACAAGTTGACAGGTTGAAGTCTCCAACAGACAAATCAAGCAAATCCTGGAGAAGACTTTGGATAAGACAAGGAAGGACTGGACTGCCTACAAGACGCCACTTGGGACTACACCATTCCATCTGTTCTATGGCAAAACATGACATCTTCCCGTGGAATTAGAACACAAGGCAGCGTGGGCTATCAATAAGATGAATTTTGACTTGAAGTCTGCTGCAGAAAGGCGCCTGATACAGCTCAATGAGTTGGATGAGATTCAACATCATGCATATGAGAACTCAAAGATCTATAAGGAGCGCACTAAAGCATATCATGATAAGAAGATCATCTCCTGACACTTCGAACCAAATGACCAGGCACTTTTGTATAACTCTCGTTTGTAATTGTTTCCTGGTAAATTGTGTTCACGTTGGTCATGTCCTTTCACCATCAAAGAGGTCAGACCATGTGAAGCTATTGTCTTGACTAATTCCAAAGGAGAAGAGTTCATTGTGAATGAACAGAGGGTGAAACACATTTGGGCACAAGCTGAGATTCCAACAGGATACATTGTGTCTCTGGATGATGCACCCACTGCCTGAACGCGTGAACAGTCAAGCTAATGACGTTAACCAAGCGCTTAGTGGGAGGCAACCCATTGGTAAGTACTTATTTGTTTTTATTTATTTATTTGGTTTTATTTCATAATTTTTGGTTTTAATTGTGTTTAAAATGAAAAAAGGGACGGACAATAATCGACCACGAGGCTCGACATGGAGCAGTGTCGATCGACACCGCCTATTGGTGTCGATCGATGCCATAAGTCGAGGTAAGTGATTAAAACCCCGACTCTTCTTCTCTTCTTCCCCAAAACTTCTTTCTCTCGCGAACCTCCGAAATAGTTTTCAAAAATTCCCAACTTCTCCGTTTGTTAACGGATTTGAGTGATTCAAAGCTCTAAGTTGTGCGGATTTTCACCCTCTTTCTCAATCTCTAGTCCATTCTTCAGATCTGCAAAGGTATGTGCTTTAAAATCCCAATTTCAATTTCGGACCCAAGGTTTAAAATCTCGAATTATGCCTATTTTTTGCTTGATTTATTGCTTGAATCATGCTTATTTAGGTTGTATTAGATGATTTCAACCATTATCCATTAGATTTCATCCTTTAATCTTCCTGATTTTGAAATTTTCAAATTTGTAATAGAAGTGGCAAATTTTTGGATTTTAATTAGGTTTTAGGGTTGCAAATTGTTTGATTCATGGTCTTGGTGATGTTTAAAATGATAATTGATGCCTATTTCGGGTTGCATCTTTGATTTTCGAATTTTTGAAATTTGAGCCTAATTTTTTCTATGAATGTGGGTTTGATTTTGATTGCAGATGCCTCCAAGGACCAAGAGACCACGTTCAGCTGAAGCATCCGGTTCCAAGACTGCTAATGATGCACCAATTGAATCACGTCTTCCTTGGCCTAAGAGAGAAGGCGCGAGAATCCCGCTTGGGAGAAATTGGGAAGACACACCAGCCGAAGAAGGGAAAAAGGATGAGTGTGTCTACCGTGATATCAGTGAGAGTTGGGATACGTATGACACGCTGTTCTAAAATGCTTGGTTGACGGTGGACATCGCGCCTACTAGAGTCGCTGATCCGGACACGATGAAGGAGTTGTGTATCAGAGATGACGTCATGCGCTTGTTGAGGAAGATGGGAATGAGAACTATTGTTACCAAGCAGTATGATCTCTTTCCCGACTTGGTGCACCAGTTTCTAGCCATGGTTCATGTCTACTACCAGAACGAGATCGTGAAGAACGCTTTGGAAGAGACTTTGTCTTTCCTCATCCGCGGGATTCGCTACAGGATTCCCATTCCTGATCTTTGTGGGATTTATGGTTTCGAGAGGGAGCGCACCAGTGTGTCATTTCCACAGCAGTTCCCAGACATTCAGGAGTTCTGGTCACGCTTCGGGAATGGGAGATACGATTCTAAGACCTCTACACAGACTGACATCCGCCATCCTACTCTACGATACCTCGCTCGTCTCTTTGCCACTACACTCTTGTGTAAGCACGAGCCGGGGAATATGCGAGTTTCTGAGATGATGTTGATGTATCATGCCATTTGGGACGTGATTTATGATTCATCTGGATTGAAACGTCAACTTTGGTGCCTTGTTTGCTCATCATTTGGTTTCGCCGAAGACGAAACCTTTCACATGATCCATCAACAAGCCAGAGTGTGTTGGCAGCCTTCTCACTCCCATCTTTCAGCACTACGGGATTGACACCACCAGTCGCTCCATTGTGAGAAAGCGTTGTCTGTTTGATATGGACTATTTGCAGAGAGCTACATGGGTCAAGGCAGGGAAGCTCTGGGTTTTCACCAACTCGGGGGACGAGAAGTGTATGGTCCAGTTACCTGAGAGAGAGTTCACTCGCATCATTGATGATCTTCTCCGTCTCAGCTTTCAGCCTGATCCGACTTTACTGAGATCTGCTCCAGTATCCCGACGCATAAGAGCATCTTCCCGCGCTGCAGCATCATCAGCATAGGATGCACCAGTTGATGATCACACATGACCTTCATCATCCAGACGCTCCAGAGCACCCAGCAGTCCGCAGCCTATTGGTCCTCATCACCTTCCCGTTGCGCTAGAGATCCCTATGGAGCAAGCTGCTTTCCAGAGGTACGTAGTTCAGAGTTTCCAGAGCATCTGGAATGCCATCACGATTCTGTCCAACTGTGGCTGCATCTGTCCCTCTACACCACCGCGTTCCGATGAGGAATAGTATCTCCACCATTCTTGGTTCAGTTTTTCTTTTTCCTCGAGTCGGTTTTTCTTTTTCTTTTTCTTTGAGTCAGTTTTTGTTTCTGCTTTGATTATGTATTTTGCTTTGAAACTTCTTTGAACCTATGAGATTATGGATTATGTTGTTGCTTTTAACCTTTTTGTTTGAGTTATCTAACAGTGCTGACTTTGGATGACTTAACCAATACGCTGACTTAGCACCATTCATGTTTGGTAGTTGGAACTCTGAGTGTCGATCGACACCATACGCAAGTTCAGGTAATCCATTTTCCTCTTGTTCTTGAAGCTGTTTCACATATTTTTTCTATCAAACTCATGCTTAATAACACTGGGGATAGTGTTGTTCAAGTCTGCGGGAGGTAGTTACTAACATTGTGTCTTGTTTTGAGATCAGTTGAGTCAGTCAAAATGTGTTTTATTGAGTCAAAATTTAGTTGAAATTTTTAGCTTTTCTTGGAACCAACAACAAAACATTGATGCCATAGTAGTTGATTGCATGTTTTATTAGGTAGAACACTATAGGTAGATCAGTCTAACGGAGAAAGTTTAGGTTCCTAGGGAGTTCAGAAACTTTGTGGTTAACCCCGCCCTAATGAACTTACAATTTCACATCCTGGGGCTTGGTATGCATTGAACTTGGGCTTGGTATGCATTGAACTTGACTCCTCTTTTAGCACTGACAAGATAAGTTAGGTACAATCTTTCTTTGATCTTCTCTTGTAAAATAAAAAGAAAAGTAGCAAGTCTAAGAACGAAAACCTGAGTCCCTTATAAGGACTATGATGGGAGATTATACTCATGAACATGTCTCCTCACAAGGAACACAATTAGTGAGTGGCACCGTTCTTGAGCTATGAAAAGAAAAGAAAGTCGATAAAAAAATAAAATGATACCTTAAAAAAGTAGGGAAAAATCGACTAAGAGTAGAGAAAATAAGAGAGTAGTACCGAGATTATCTTTGTTTAGGAGTTTAGAAGGGAAAGAGTCTAAAAGTTATTTGATCGATACTCCCTCGATGAGACCTCACCTAATTAAATGAAAGGGGTTAATAATGGAGGTTATGGATTTCTCTAAGGGGTTTAAACCGTATTTGAGAGATTGCTAAGCCTCTGGTAAGTATACCGAAATTCTTCCCAATGTTGGCTCTATGGCATGTGGATTCAAAAGTGTTAAGTCAATGTGGTGTTCTTAAGATTTGCTAACTGTTTCTGTTTTCAAACCTCGACTTTATATTTAGTTTTCTGTTTTGATTGAGGGCAAGCAAAAGTTAAGACTATCAACATCAATAGTCTCTCATTGAGTCTCTCAACAAACAATAAAAAATGAATAATATTATTATATTATGTAGAGTTAATTTTTATTATTATTATATTATATTGGTCTCTTAAAAGTTGAGAGACTCCCTCAATACTTTTAAGAAATCCAACTATTTTTATATTACTAAAAATCACACCAACTTAATATAATATCATTTTCATTTTTTATTATTTTTTGAGAGACTCATCAAGACACCCTTGATGCAGATGCTCTGGGGGAGTTGATATATCATGGTTTTTCTGTGTTTTTGACCATGATATATGCTTTGTATATAGAGTCTTTTCTGTGATTTTTGAGTCTTTTAGAGTATTTACAGGAACAGAAACGTTTGGAGCATAAGTGGAGTATCTGAAGCTTTTTGAAGAGTTTTGGAGAGGCTGCTGAATACGTGAACTCGGAGACGTGAAATTGTACTGGTGTCGATCGACACTAGGTGTGGGTGTCGATCGACACCCATCGTGGAAGGAAGCTGCTCGCGAAGTTTTTAAAATATATGCTAGAAATTATAATTTTGGCCCATAAGTTATTATTATTTGCATTTTAGCCATTTTCGTGTTTTGGGGATCAATTAAGTTTTCTAAGGCATTGTTTAGCCTGTATCTTATTTTTCTATTGAGACTTTGAGAGAGATTGATCCAGAGATTATTGGGGAGGCAACTCTGCACTCTTCTAGAGAAGATTTCGAACCCTTGTATCATTACTCTTCTTATTTTTATGCAATATTATTCAGCCATGATTTGTGTTTCAATATCCATATCTGAGTAATCTGCTAGTTAGGTTAGGGTGATTTAGGATTGATGACGAGTTTGTAGATTTGTTATACTGTTAGGAAAAATCAATTGGTTCTTCATCTGGATTTGTGCTTATATTGATTTCATGATTGATCACCTAGAAATCAAACCATAGGTTGTTTAATAGATGTGAGAACATTGTTAATCGCCTGACCTAATCTTAGACGAGCAAAATTACTATCTGCAAAGAGATTTGATTTAGAAATTTTGTGAACAAATCGAACCTGTTATTAATGCTTGTCTGAATTTTTTGAATTTGCAAAGAGATTTGGAATTCTTGAATTTAGGCATAGATAATCTCTGCAACGAGAGTTGATTGGTTTTAAATTAGTGTTTCGAGTTCTAGACGGTTTTAAATAATTACCTGACAGTATACATCCCGCATTCTCGGATTCAACCTGCGAATTACCCTTGCCTAGCGTTTTAGTCTCATGAATTTTAAGAACCTTCAATTAATTACCTGCTACTGTTTCGTTTAGTTGTTTCGTTTTACATTTATTTAAGAACCCTACGGTGATTTTAATCTTCTTCATCTTATGCGTCTGACTATCGATTAGCAAACAGGTTGTCTTGGTCAAGTCGATTTTGGATTCGTACTTGAAGAAGGTCACCCACGTGGGTCACCAGCATTTCACCCATCTCTTGAATTGATGTGTGAATTGTGGTTTAGATAGTCTCATGCATCGCAAGGAGTGTAACACTTAAACAGCCCATTCGGCAGAGGGGCCTTGGGGTTCATTGGAGTTAGAGTTGTTCTTTTTTAAGGCATCGGAAGAAATTCAACACGCTGCAGGAACGTTCTGATTCTGATACTAACTGATAGAGAGTGAAAGCTTATCGAATAAGTTCAAGGCAAGGATCTCAAGGAAAACTCGCAGTGATCGTAGAACTTGTTTTAGACGAAGGAACTCGACTAAGACAATAGGCAAGAGTACTCCTCTTAATGCTTGAAAAGCTATTTGATTAATAATAAGCTTCAAATTCAAAGGTGATCTATACAAAGCCCTAGATCTCCTTTTTATATTAAACGAGGTAGATACAATAGTATCTCCAAACCCTAATCACTAATAATAATAATTATTCTATGATTAAAAGAAAAGCAAAACAAAACCGTAAATAAAAAGAAACTTCTAGAATACGTAAAAGCCTTATAACGAGCTTAATGAAAAGCCCATCAATATCATGGATGCGTTATAACGAGTTTAATGAAAAGCCCATCAATATCATGGATGCCCTACATGAAAAGTTTATCTGATGGTTTGTGCACTGCTGCCACTCTAGTATTTTTTTAAAAACACTATTTAGTCTATCTTAATCTCTAAAGAATTTAAAGTTTTGTAAACACAAACCCGCACATCACACACCCAAACACACACAATTTTTAAATAAAGTGTTATTTCTTGTAAATGGGATCCATTAACTCATTTACATGAATCATGAAGCTGTGAGTGTGTGGGTACTGTGTATACAGGAGCGGATCAAGGATTATTTTTAGTATGTGGCACAAAATTTTAAAATCAAACACTAACTTCACTCAAAATATATATTCCAAAATTTAAATAATCAAGCCTTTGATAATAACAAAAAATCAAGAAAACCAAAAAACTTAGATAAATATGATAATCGTAGCTAAGTTATAACAATAAGTAACAAATATCCTTTCCATTTTTGAGTAGATTTTAGATTTTTAGGCTTTTTCATCTTTAACATTTGATTTATGTGGGCTTTTGAAACATTTATAGTAAATTCATGAGAAGAAATTATGATATTTAAAAGAAAAGAAGAATTAGCATGGGACACGTGTCCAGTTTTTCTTAACGTGCGTCCGCCACTGTGCGTATACACAGGTAAGCAAGTGAGTCATAATAAACTTTAGAATGTGGAAGACATAGATAGGTAAATGAGTCATAATTGCGCTTATGCTGTGGAGAAACATAATTCAATAATTCACAAAGTTGAAACATTTTCACCTACCAAGTTTGAAGCCTATGCTGTGGAGAAACATAATTCAATAATTCACAAAGTTAAAACATTTTCACCTATCAAGTTTGAAATTTTTTGCAACTTGCATAAATTTATTTGGATACAACTACTTTTTATAAATGGAATTGATACCTCATGAACTTGTAACTCTATAAAGTAGTATTGCACATCTTCCTTGTAGTTAATTATTTTACAACGATGCAGTAATAACCACGCTTTTATTAATCATGCCAAAATGGGAAAACAAACGTTCACTCATCTACCTATATTAATAATCCATTATATAAAGAGTTAAAATGTCTCACAAGGGATTGGCTGATAGGGCTCAGGTTTTACCCAAATAATAAACACTGCAAGTGCAAAGCAATGCAGTTGAAGTATAAGGGGTATCGAATCCCAAGGGAAGTAGATGCTACACTAAGGTTTCTAAGTTCAGATTAAGCTAGATCAAATATCGAAGTTAAGTAAACTAAGCAACTAGGCGAAATAAGTAAATGAGATTAATGTGGATTAAAGTTCAGGAGACTAAGGCGCTAGTCAAGGGTAATTATCAGGTTGAATCAGAGAATGCAGAAATTATGCTATTAGGGATTTATTAAGAACCGTCTAGAACTCGAAACTCTAAGTTAAAACCAATCAACTCTCGTTGCAGAAGTTATCTATGCCTAAATTCCTAAATTCCAAATCTCTTTGCGAATTTAAACAACTAAGGCAAGCATTGAAAACAGGTTCGATTGTTCACAAAATACCTAAACCAAATCTCTTTGCGAATTGATATTTTGCTCACCTATGATTAGTTCAAGTTACTAATAATGCTCTCGCGTCTATTAAATAACCTAAGGTTTGATTTCTAAGTGATCAGTTTCAGAAATCAAGTTAAGTACAAATCAAGGTGAAGATCCTACTGATTTTCCTAAAAGTTCTAATGATTCTACAAACTCATCATCAACCCTAAATCACCCTAACCTAACTAGCAAACTACTCAGACATAGATATGAAAACACAAATCATGACTGAAATAACTTGCATAAAATAAGAATAGAGAATGATACAGGGGTTCGAAATCTCTAGTTAGAATTGTCTCCCCAAAAGCTCAGGATCAATCTCTCTCTAAGTCTCAAAAACAGAAAATAATGATAAGGTTTTTGGCTAAACAATGTCTGAAAACTATTTATAAAGGAAGATTTTCGTCAGGGACAATCTTGTAATTTCTTCAAACCTGGGACAATTTCCTTTTTCTGATGGAAATCCGAGTGCTTAGGCAGTCTTTATTGGTGTCGATCGACACTAGGTGATGGTGTCGATCGACAACTTGTGTGTAATTCCACTCCGACTTCATCACTTCGGCTGCTTCTCCAAAATGCTTCAATAAGTTTCAAAATCTCCCATTAAGCTCCAAATGCTCTCCATCCTGTAAAGATTCTAATAGGACTCTAAAACTAACAAAAAACTCTATAAAAACACTTATATCATGGTCCAAAAATGGGTAAAAACCATGATATATCATTGACACATTAGCACACCTCTCCATCACATATCAGCTTACTAAATTTTGACATCTCAATATTTATTTTTGACCTGCATACATCTTTTCAACGTTTCAACTCCTTGCCTCCTCTTAGCAAATTATGTATCAAAAACAAAAAATAGTCTACATGCAACCTTCTATTAGCATCTTTTTACAGTTCAAAATCACTCCCAGACAAGAAATCTCCTAAGAAAAAACCAAAGAGATTCTTAGCTCTATGGCAATCAGATTCTGACTAGCTGTTCTGATAAGGAAGTTTATCCGATGGCTTCGGCACTGCTGCCACTCTCTACTAGTACCTTTTTTTAAACACTATCTAGTGTATCTTAATCTCCAAAGAATTTGAAATTTTGTATACCCTGAACCACATATGACACATCCAAACACACACAATTTTTAAATAAAGTATGATCCATTAACTCCTTTACATGAATCGTGAAGTTGTGAGTGTGTGCGTACTGCGTATATATAGGTAGAAAAGTGAGTTATAATGAACCTTAGGATGGGGAAGATATAGGTAGCTAAGTTAGTCATAGCTGCGCTTATGCTGTGGAGAAGCTTAATTCAATAAATTACAAAAATTCAAATATTTTCACCTACCAAATTTGAAATGTCTTGCAACTTGCATAAAAAAAATTATTTGGTTACAACTATTTTTTATAAATGGAAATGATACCTCTAAACTTGTAACTCTTTGACAAGCATGAAAAGTAACTTGTTTAAAAAAATTAATATTGCACATCTTCCGGTAGTTAATTATTTTACAACGATGCAGTAATAACCACGTTTTTATTAATCAAGGGAAAATGAGGGAACAAATATTCACGCATCTACCTAAATTAATAATCTATTATATAAAGGGTCAGTGTGTCTCACAAGGGGTTGACGCATCAGCACCCCTCTCTATGACAAATCAGTTTAATAATTTTTGACATCTCAACATTTGTTTTTGACACGCATACATCTTTTCAACGCTTCAACTTCTCACCTCCTCTTTGTCAACTATTTATTGAAAAGATAAAATAGTCTAGATGCAACTCTCTATTAGCAATTTAGCACCCTTCTACAGTTCAAAATCACTCAGAGACAAGAAACTCCATGAAAGAAAACCAAACAGATTCTTAGAGCACCTCCATCTCTCAAATATTCAAAAAGAGTGTCTCACTAATAAAATATTACTATTTAAATATAAGTTAAGTAAATAATATATTTTTTTTAATTTTAAAAACAAAACTGAACCAATTATAAGATGACATGTGAAAGGAGAGTCTCAGGTATCTAGAGATCTCTCATTTGAGATATGTTTTTTTGTCATTTTCCATTTTTAAATTATTTTTTTCTTTATTTTTTATCATATTAAATTATGAGATACAATTTGAGAGACCCGCAATTGAGATGCTCTTAGTTTTATGGCAATTAGATTATGTCTATCTCTTCGGATAAGGAAGTTTATATGATGGCTGCTGCACAGCTGCCACTCTATATTAGTATTTTTTTAAACACTATCTAGTCTATCTTAATCTTCAAAGAATTTAAAATTTTGTATACACAGACCCACACCTGACACAACCAAACACACATAATTTTTTAAATAAAGTGTAATTTCTTCTAAGTGGGAGCCATTAACACATTTTCATAAATCGTGAAGTTGTGAGTGTGTGCGTTCTGCGTAAACATAGGTAGGCAATAGAGTCTTAAAGAACCTTAGGATGGGGAAGACATATGTAAGTAAGTGAGTCATAATTACGGTCATACTGTGGAGAATCTTAATTCAATAATTTACAGAGTTCAAACATTTTCACCAACCAAGTTTATCATTTCTTGCAACTTGCATACATATATTTATTTGGATATAACTACTTTTTATAAATAAAAATGATATCTTTAAACTTGTAACTCTTTGACCAGCATGAAAAGTATTTTTTTTTATAAAGTAATATTGCACATCTTACTTATAGTTATCTATTTTACAACGATTCAGTAATAACCATGCCTTTATTAATCATGTCAAAATGGGAAAACAAATGTTCACTAATCTACCTAAATTAATAATCCATTAAATAAAAAGTGAGTGTGTCTCACAAGGGGTTGACACATCAACACCTCTATCCATTTACACATCAATTTAATAAAATTTGACATCTAAACATTTAATTTAGATACGCATACATATTTTCAACGCTTCAACTCCTTGATATCTCTGTAATTTGCATGATTTTAGTACATGTTTCATGATAGTTAGGACTTCATTCTTGCACTTTAGTGAAAGCTTGCATCACATTTTCTCCCATGTTAGGATTAGATGCATTAGGTTAGGTTTCTGCATAGTCTTGCATGTTTGGAGTGTGTTCTCAGGTGCTTACGATGATCCGAAGAAGAGACCAAAGAGGGAGGTCACAAATGGAGAATGAGCCGGCAATATCGAGCATGGATCACGACACGAGGTCGATTTAGACGAGTAGTAGCGGCTTAGTCCCGAAAGGAGAACCTCGGTGTGAAGATCCAGCAAGAAGATGCCCAAAGGACGGATATCGGAACGAGGCAACGGGAAGTGCCCGATTCAAGTACCAAGGAAGGGAAGCCTTCACGACATGACCCCGAAATCCTTGCCCGATATGGAGCCTGCCCGAAGAATCAGAAGAGTTAGCATTTCGGCTCGTCCAAAACGACGTAAGCCCGAAACGCTAAAAACCAAAATAGTACCATTTCGGGAAAGTGGTCCCAACGTTTATGTTTTTCCCTTTTTGTGTATAAATACCTACTCCCTCACTCTTATCTCTTCACCACGTTTTCTACTTTTATTTTCTGTCTTCTCTTTCAAGAACCGAAACTCTGTATTTTTCCACCATTGAAGCTTGTTTAAAGCTTTGATTTTTATGCAATCTTTATGTTTTAAGTCTTATAGCTTAGTGTTATTTTCTTAAAGCTTCTTCCTTTTCTTATCTTTGATTATCTCACGGCTTATGAGTTACTCTCTCATCCTTAAGGATCTTGAGGTTTCTCAAATGGCTTGTGAGTAGTCTATTTCGGTTTTAGGGCAAAAGAGTAGGGAAAATGAGTTAAAGCTCCAACCTTTGATGCAGATCTATGCTTAATCCATCTTAGTCCTTTCTTATTTGATGCTGTTAATGCTTAGTCATCTTCGCTATTTGAACTTTGCCATCGAGCTTCTTCAAACAAACGCCATGTTTGAATGTTTGCAAGGACCAATCTCATAAGAGATTCGCTCATCCTAGCCTAAGAGATTAGATGCCTAGGGAGCGTTTTGGCATTAGTAGAGTTGTTTATTCAAGCTTGCTGTTCTCATGGATCACTATGTGATAGCGAGGTTAGGTCGTGAGACAGCAAAGAGACTTATACCACGACAGTGGATTTGTCCAGATCATGAATTCTACGCTAAAGGATTAGCCTTATAGGAAGTAAATCCAGCATCAAAGGAAAGATCTTTAACGTTTGGACCCGAAAAACTCCCTTGTCCTGTAAACCGATTCTTGTTTTCTTTTACAAGTTCGTACTTTAGCCATCTTATTTTCGGTTCTTTAGCATATTTAGCTTAAATACTTGTTTTCTGCTCTCTTAGTATCTTAGTCTCAGATTTCCACCATTTCACCTTTTTCTTTTATCCATCTTAGCTTGTGAAAGAATTCCATAAACGCAATGCCTCGAAATCTCTCATCGGATTGATAAGAACCATAACCTATCCTACATTCGGTTATAAATAGTGGGTCATTTACTGAGTAGAACCCATACAAAAATCTACTTATCAATTGGCGTCGTTGCCGATTTGAGAGGAATTTGAGCATTGAATTCCTAATTCTTAGCAAGACTACGACTTTACTTTCTTTTCGACTCTAACATCGTTCCTTTAGACTTTTTCGCAGGTACCTATAACAACACGTTCAAATGAATGACATGTACCATCCCCAAGAAGGAATGAATGACGCACAACAGGAACAGGCCGATATACCGCGACATCAACGTCTAATCGGCGAATGTGATTCCCCCACCAACTACAGACCACGAATCGGTATCACCCCACCCTCAAGTGATGCTGGGTCCGAGATAAAGAGTAGTATGCTTGCCATGGTCCGGAACAACAAATATCAGGGTGAAGCCGTGGAAGATCCCCTAGACCACCTCGACGATTTTGAGAAAATTTGTTCTTTGACCAAACAAGAAGGAATCTCGGATGACGGTTTCAAACTACGTCTTTTTTCCTTTTCCCTGGGAGGCAGAGCTCACCAATGGGAAAAGACTCTAAAGCCGGGGTCTATTAAAACATGGGATGAATGCAAACGAGCCTTCCTCAAGAAATTCTTCTCGCCGTCAAGAACAGCGAAGCTGAGATTAGAAATCTCCACATTCACCCAACTTGATGACGAAAGATTCAGTGAAGCTTGGGAACGTCTAAAAGGGTACACACTAAAATGCCCCCATCATGGTTACTCAAGCTTCTCACTACTCAGTATCCTCTATAGAGGAGTGTCAAAGAAATATAGGGATCAGCTGGATACTGCAAGTCATGGCATCTTCCTCGGCCAAGAAGTGGACGACGGCATGAACCTCGTCGAAAATATGGCCACAAGTGATAGTAATTACGAGGACGACGTTGACAACGAACCAACCGAGCTGGATAAGCAGAGGGAAAGCGAGGTGATGCAACTACAAGCCCGCTTGGACGCGCTACTAAAAAGCCAACATGCTCAAAACGCTAAGGTAGCGAGTATCAGGGTCATCCCGACGGAACCAAGCCGATATGGGGACACAACTACCAAAAACGAGCAAAGACAATATGGGAAAACTCCAATTTCGGCTACATTTCCTCCGCAAGCACCTCCATACAATGCAAATGCCTACAATCAGCAGGCATTTACTCCTCTTCCCCACTGTTACTCTCAACATCAACAATATCAAGCTCCATACCCACCACCACCATATGGACATTACGGATTCTACCCACAACATCAACAACAGCAAGATTCCGACATCAAGAATCTTCTCACTCAGCTGGTTCAAAGTCACTGCAGCAGCAACCAAGACATCAAATCAATCAATTCACGCTTGGAAAAGCAGGAAGAACATATCAAGCTAATCCAACAACCACCGCACAATCCACCAACTACACAACCAGCCTACGTGCAAGCTGTAACTCTACGGAGCGGTAAGATTCTTGAAACAAAAGCTCAAGCTCCGAAGATCAGCGAGGACGCTTCCGATCTAGTGGGAGGGGGACAGCTATGAAAAATCAGAAGTCAACAACGAGGAAGAAGAGGTTCAAGAAAGTGTTGAAGATCAGCTGTTCACCAAACTCAGAGAACAAAATATCGGGATGACACCGATACCTGCTGCCCGTTTTGAGAAACCAAAAGAACCACGATTTGTTCCACCCGCATACAAACCTCCTTACCCCTTTCCAGGATGGTTCAAGAAGGAACTCCTCGAGAAATACAGAGCTCAGTTTGCAGAGCATCTGAAGAAAGTGGAACTCACCATGCCACTCATGGATGCTTTGGCGTTGGTACCACCGTACCAAAAATTCATAAAAGATGCAATCTTAGCGAGAACGAAAGAACTCCAAGGCATGATGGTAATGACAGAAGAGTGTAGCGCCATTATCCAGAAGAAAGTAGTGCCGAACAAGCTAGACGATCCGGGAAACTTCACTCTCCCATGTTCAATTGGTCCACTCACATTTAACAATTGCCTTTGCGATCTAGGGGCAAGTGTGAGCCTCATGCCACTATCAATAGCTAAACGACTGGGTTTCACGTCATACAAGCCAAGCAGAATATCTCTGATATTGGCAGACCGATCTGTAAGGTTGCCTAAGGGACTACTCGAAGATGTTCCCATCCGGATTGGCGATATCGAGGTGCCAACCGATTTTGTGGTGCTCGAAATGGATGAAGAACCGCGAGATCCTCTTATTCTTGGGAGACCTTTTCTAGCCACATCAGGCGTGGTGATTGATGTAAAGAAAGGCAAGATTAAGCTGAATCTTGGAAAGGATATCATCCTCAAGTTCGACATAAAAGAAGTGATGAAGAAACCCACCATAGGAGGAAAGATATTCTGGGTGGACGCAATGGATAAGCTGAACGATGAGCTCTTTGAAGAACTTACTTTAAAAGATCCGTTGCTTGTCGCTTTGACAAAAGAGGAAGCAGCACGGGCATGTGGAACAGGAGAGCGAGGTCTATGTTATGCATCTGGATGCGAGGAAAGCCATGGAAGATGATGGATATCCAGAGGACCTAGAGCACGGGAGGCACAAAATTGCCTGGAAAACAAAAGAAGGGACATATCGGGATCAAGCCGATATGGGTACAACGAGCTCGGAAGGTCAAAGCATAAGAGGGGATTGGAACGAACTAGACGCTCCAAAACTCGAGCTCAAACCTCTACCAGAAGGGCTAAGGTACGCTTTCCTAGGTCCTAACTCATCTTACCCGGTCATT
This sequence comes from Alliaria petiolata, assembly GCA_020283515.1. NCBI lineage: Eukaryota > Viridiplantae > Streptophyta > Magnoliopsida > Brassicales > Brassicaceae > Alliaria > Alliaria petiolata. The sequence continues at coordinate 55,564,873 of JAHZTW010000002.1, forward strand.
GTCAATGAAAACTTGAATGAATCAGAATTGTCCTCCCTTTTAAGCGAGTTGAGAAAGTTTAGGAGAGCAATTGGTTATTCCTTGGATGACATCAAGGGCATATCCCCTTCTCTCTGCACTCATAGGATACATCTAGAAGATGAATCTATGACTTCTGTAGAACATCAAAGAAGGTTAAACCCTAATTTGAAAGAAGTTGTAAAGAAAGAGATTCTTAAACTTCTAGATGCGGGTGTTATCTATCCAATTTCGGATAGCACTTGGGTTTCACCTGTCCATTGTGTGCCCAAAAAGGGAGGAATCACAGTAGTCAAGAATGAGAAAGACGAATTAATACCCACACGAACCATAACAGGCCATAGAATGTGTATTGATTATAGAAAATTAAACTTGGCCACAAGGAAAGATCACTTCCCCCTCCCTTTCATAGACCAAATGCTGGAAAGGCTAGCTAACCATCCATACTACTGTTTTCTGGATGGCTATAGCGGCTTTTTCCAGATACCGATACACCCAAACGATCAAGAGAAAACCACATTCACATGCCCATATGGTACCTTTGCATATCGAAGGATGCCATTTGGGTTATGTAATGCACCAACAACTTTCCAAAGATGTATGATGTCAATTTTCTCTGACCTAATAGAGGAAATGGTGGAAGTGTTTATGGACGATTTCTCTGTGTATGGTCGCTCTTTTGGTGTTTGTTTGTCGAATTTGTGCAGGGTTCTCAAACGTTGTGAGGAGACTAACTTGGTACTAAATTGGGAGAGATGCCATTTCATGATCAGAGAAGGAATAGTGCTTGGTCACAAGATATCGGAGAGGGGTATCGAGGTCGATAAGGCGAAAATAGAGGTCATGGTGCATTTGAAGCCACCTACCACGGTGAAGGAAATCCGTAGCTTCCTTGGTCATGCGGGCTTCTACAGAAGGTTCATCCGTGATTTCTCCAAGATAGCTAGACCACTCACACGGCTCTTATGCAAGGAAGCCGAGTTTGTCTTCGACGAAGATTGCCTCCAAGGGTTCAACACAATCAAGGATGCACTTGTGAGTGCTCCCATAGTTCAAGCTCCTGATTGGGACCTTCCATTCGAGATTATGTGTGACGCGAGTGATTATGCTGTGGGAGCTGTTCTCGGCCAAAGGAAAGAGAAGAAGTTACACGTGATCTACTACGCAAGCCGAACGCTAGACGATACCCAAGTGAAGTACGCCACGACCGAGAAAGAACTATTGGCAGTAGTGTTTGCTTTTGAAAAATTCAGAAGCTACTTGGTGGGATCAAAAGTGATCGTTTACACGGACCATGTTGCACTAAGGTATATCTATGCGAAAAAGGACACCAAGCCGAGACTGCTAAGGTGGATCCTCCTGCTACAAAAATTTGACATGGAGATCCTGGACAAGAAGGGGATAGAGAACGGTGTAGCTGATCACTTATCCCGGATGAGGATAGAAGACTTGATTCCCATCAATGATGCTCTACCAGAAGAACAACTCATGATGGCAGATGTCCTAGGAGGAATGTACCGAGTTAATAAGAGTTTGGAAATTGTAGCCAGCATGCAAGAAAACGACATTCCTTGGTATGCAGACTACATCAACTACTTGGTGAGTGGGGACATCCCAAATGACCTCGATGCTTACCGGAGAAAGAAATTCTTCAAGGACATTAATTATTTCTTCTACGACGAGCCGTATCTCTTCAAGAGAGGGATAGATGGGATCTACAGAAGATGTGTGTCGAAAGGAGAAGCGAGAGGGATCATATTCCATTGCCACGGTTCAGCCTACAGTGGCCACTTCGCCACGTTCAAGACCGCAACAAAAATCTTGCACGCAGGATTATGGTGGCCAAGTTTATTCAAAGACACTCATGAGTACGTATCCTCTTGCGAACCGTGCCAAAGGAAGGGGAATATTAGCAAACGGGACGAGATGCCACAGAACCCGATATTGGAAGTCGATATTTTCGATGTATGGGGGATTGACTTCATGGGACCGTTTTCTTCCTCTTATGGCATCAAGTACATACTAGTTGCTGTTGTTTATGTCTCGAAATGGGTCGAAGCTGTAGCTAGCCCCACCAACGATGCAAAGGTAGTACTAAAGCTATTCAAGTCAACTATCTTCCCAAGGTATGGAATCCCAAGGGTGGTAATAAGTGACGGTGGTAGTCATTTTATCAACAAGTTGTTCGAAAATCTCTTGAGAAAGCATGGAGTCAAGCATAAGGTAGCTACACCTTACCACCCACAGACAAACGGGCAAGTCGAGATATCCAATCGCGAGATCAAAGCGATATTGGAAAAAACAGTCGGAGCCACAAGAAAAGACTGGTCAGCAAAGTTAGACGACGCTCTGTGGGCATACAGGACTGCTTTCAAGACGCCCATTGGAAGGTCCCCTTACGCTCTCCTATATGGCAAGGCATGTCACTTGCCCGTGGAACTTGAGTACAAGGCTCTATGGGCCATTAAACTCTTGAATTTCGACATCAAGACAGCTCAAGAGAAGAGGCTGATAAACCTACATGAGCTAGAAGAAATCCACTTGGAAGCATTCGAGAGCTCGCGGATCTACAAGGAGAAAACAAAGGTCCTCCACGACAAGAAGATCAAACCGAAAGAGATCGCACCAGGGAATCAAGTGTTGCTATACAACTCAAGATTGAGATTTTTCCCTGGGAAGTTAAAGTCACGATGGTCCGGACCATACACCATAAAGGAAGTATTGCCATACGGAGCCGTGACACTTTTCGGGAAGGACGGAGAGGATTACACAGTGAACGGACACAGACTGAAGCCATATTTGGGGAATGAGGAATACCAAGTACTGGAAAAGACCGTGGTTCGTCTCCAAGATCCCAGCAAAGCTTAAACGGTCTGGAAAAGTCAAGCTATGAGACTCTAAACAAGCGCTCTTGGGAGGCACCCCAAGCTTATCCTTTTTAATTATTTTGCTATTTTTCTCTCTTTACTTTGCATTATCAAGAATAACCATGAGTGGAACGGTGATATAGATACCAGGGAGTGGAATATCGGGGAGCCATAACAGGAAGAAAACTGGATGAATTGGTCGTTACGGCAGTGAGACCCGTGTACCAGCCAGTTTGAAAGACTCACCCTCAGATATCGGGTTAAGATTACGGTCTGAGACTGTTATGGAAATATAACCTGGCTGGGCAAAACGGGTTCACCCCGTAACGATCAACCAGATGCAGTCGAGCCCGTCTGCAAATTACTGAACCACATTATACCGAACTCCTCCAACGGTCACAGCCCGATATAACCAGAGGTACCACTCCAAACTCTTGTATATAAACATTTCTCTTTATTATTTTATTGTTGCTCGAGTTTTTGCATTATCATAGGACCATATTCTTCCTCTCTTCTATCACACAGGGACTGTTTGATTTAAGTTTGGGGGAATATGTAGTACTTGCATTCATAATATTTGCATAGAAAAACACAAAAAACTGAAATTTTTTGAAAAATTGCCCCACAAAAAGAACTCATGTAGTTGTATTTCCATGTTAGGATTGAGTCTAGATGCATTCATTTAGGATTCACAAGCAATTGCATAAGGTGTTAAGTATAACGAATCCTTGTAAATAGCCATTTTTAAGTCATGAACTCAATGCCTTGGTTCTTGTTTGTCTGATGCATTTGGAATTAGACCGAGCTTAAGGCAGCACCACATTTGGAATTTGTCCTGTGCAATTCAGTTTTGACTTGATGCATTGCGATTTGAACCATTTCCCTAATAACTTGAACCGTTAATTTGAACATTTAATTATCTCGTTCATATTTGTCAAATAACTCATGGATTTCACTTGGACTTTCTTTTCCCTTTTTAGCACCCTCTTGCTAGTCCAAGTACCAGACCGCACCCTAAACCAAAACCATTGTTTTTAAACCAATAAACACCTTTTTGAGATCATGTGAGGCCTTTGCACCATTTTCGAATCTTCTTAGGCAAAAAGTGTTGGGTTTAGATCGACAAGGTTAGATTTCCATGTAAACGTTGGCTCACATCTCGGGTCAACACTAGGTTAAGTGGTTTGGTTACTGAAACGGTTTAACACCGAAATCGGAGGCCGATATTGCTGGGTAGACTAGGAAGAAGGGAGGGGTATTCCAATTTGATCATGCATTGACAGAAGGGAAAGAAAGGAAACCAAGGAGTCAGACGGGGACACAAATAAAGGAGATGGCAGCACCAAAAAGGCTTGGAAACAAAGAAGAAAAAGGCGATTCCAAAAAAAAGCGAAAGAAGGCCAATCAACAAATTCTAAATCCGGCAAGCAACACCAAAGGTGAAACGCAAGGAACGCAACAAAGAAGCCAGAAAGCTGAAACCGATCTCCAACAAAGAAGAAGTCCCCAGAAATGACCAAGAAAGGTAATATCGAAGAGTAATATCGGGTATAAGGCGAAATGCCAAAACAAAAGGGTAGCTTAGGAGGGAGCCGTTTAGATTAGGGTAGGAAACGAAATAGATGTTCTGGGTAGATGGAAGTCTAGCCTTGTATGCATCCATTGGTTTTTACCCTTAGCATTTTGCATTAAGAAGGTTCCTTTCATGAGTGATACCACTTAAACACTTAACCCGATCGCGCTACGAGTTCATATTTAGCTCGTTACCTTACCCTGAGCCAAATGAGTTAGTTGACAGGTATGGATGAGATCCACGTTTTGAATTTCATAATGAATGTGAAAGGGAATTGGGAATTTGAATGTGCATCTAAGTTAGGATTGATTTCGCTTGATTATTGTGATGAATTAGGCTAAGGCTTTCTGGATAGGTAGAATTCGACTTGCATCCTAGAAACCTGAACTCAGACATTGAGTTGATTTCCTTTAAATGGCGTTTTGGATTCGAACTTACATCTTTTATTTTAAAGTCTCACCCCTCCGGTTGGCTTTTGCTTGAGGACAAGCAAAAAGGCAAGTTTGGGGGTGTTGATATCTCTGTAATTTGCATGATTTTAGTACATGTTTCATGATAGTTAGGATTTCATTCTTGCACTTTAGTGATAGCTTGTATCACATTTTCTCCCATGTTAGGATTAGATGCATTAGGTTAGGTTTCTGCATAGTTTTGCATGTTTGGAGTGTGTTCTCAGGTGCTTAGGATGATCCGAAGAAGAGACCAAAGAGGGAGGTCACAAATGGAGAATGAGCCGGCAATATCTAGCATGGATCACGACACGAGGTCGATTTAGACGAGTAGTAGCGGCTTAGTCCCGAAAGGAGAACCTCGGTGTGAAGATCCAGCAAGAAGATGCCCAAAGGACGGATATCGGAACGAGGCAACGGGAAGTGCCCGATTCAAGTACCAAGGAAGGGAAGCCTTCACGACATGACCCTGAAATCCTTGCCCGATATGGAGCCTGCCCGAAGAATCAGAAGAGTTAGCGTTTCGGCTCGTCCAAAACGACGTAAGCCCGAAACGCTAAAAGCCAAAATAGTACCATTTCGGGAAAGTGGTCCCAACGTTTATGTTTTTCCCTTTTTGTGTATAAATACCTACTCCCTCTCTCTTATCTCTTCACCACGTTTTCTACTTTTATTTTCTGTCTTCTCTTTCAAGAACCGAAACTCTGTATTTTTCCACCATTGAAGCTTGTTTAAAGCTTTGATTTTTATGCAATCTTGATGTTTTAAGTCTTATAGCTTAGTGTTATTTTCTTAAAGCTTCTTCCTTTTCTTATCTTTGATTATCTCACGGCTTATGAGTTACTCTCTCATCCTTATGGATCTTGAGGTTTCTCAAATGGCTTGTGAGTAGTCTATTTCGGTTTTAGGGCAAAAGAGTAGGGAAAATGAGTTAAAGCTCCAACCTTTGATGCTGATCTATGCTTAATCCATTTTAGTCCTTTCTTATTTGATGATGTTAATGCTTAGTCATCTTCGCTATTTGAACTTTGCCATCGAGCTTCTTCAAACAAACGCCATGTTTGAATGTTTGCAAGGACCAATCTCATAAGAGATTCGCTCATCCTAGCCTAAGAGATTAGATGCCTAGAGAGCGTTTTGGCATTAGTAGAGTTGTTTATTCAAGCTTGCTGTTCTCATGGATCACTACGTGATAGCGAGGTTAGGTCGTGAGACAGCAAAGAGACTTATACCACGACAGTGGATTTGTCCAGATCCTGAATTCTACGCTAAAGGATTAGCCTTATAGGAAGTAAATCCAGCATTAAAGGAAAGATCTTTAACGTTTGGACCCGAAAAACTCCCTTGTCCTGTAAACCGATTCTTGCTTTCTTTTACAAGTTCGTACTTTAGCCATCTTATTTTCGGTTCTTTAGCATATTTAGCTTAAATACTTGTTTTCTGCTCTCTTAGTATCTTAGTCTCAGATTTCCACCATTTCACCTTTTTCTTTTATCCAGCTCTCTTAATATCTTAGTCTCAGATTTCCACCATTTCACCTTTTTCTTTTATCCATCTTAGCTTGTGAAAGAATTCCATAAACGCAATGCCTCGAAATCTCTCATCGGATTGATAAGACCCATAACCTATACTACATTCGGTTATAAGTAGTGGGTCATTGACTGAGTAGAACCCATACAAAAATCTACTTATCACTCCTCGCCTCCTCTTTGTCAACTATTGATCGAAAACATAAAATAGTCTACAATGCAACTCTCTATTAGCATCCTTTTACAATTCAAGATCACTCTCAGACAAGAAATCACATGAGAGAAAACAACCCAGATTCTTAGTTCTATGGCAATTAGATTCTGACTAGTTGTTCGGATAAAGAGACTTATTTGATGGCTTCTGCACTGCTGCCACTCTCTATTAGTATTTTTTTTTTTAAACACTATCTAGTCTATCTTAATATTCAAATAATTTGAAATTTTGTATACACAGACCCACACGTGACACACCCAAACACACTCAATTTTTAAATAAGTGGTATTTCTTCTAAGTGGAACCCATTAACTCATTTTCATGAATCGTGAAGTTGTGAGTGTGTGCGTACTGCATAGACATAGGTAGGCAAGTGAGTCATAATGAGTCTTAGAGCATCAGCATTGGTAGTCTCTAAGCGAGTCTCTAAACAAATATAAAATAATAAATAACATTATTAAATTAAATAGAGCCAATTTTTATTAAAAAAATAATGGATGGGTCTCTCAAAAGTTGAGAGACTTTGGAGAGAGTCTCTCAACTTTTGAGAGACCCACCCATTATTTTATGTTTTTGTATATTTTATTATTTTTTTAGAACCTCTCTTAGAGACTATCAATGCTGATGGTCTTATGATGGAGAAGCTTAATTCAGTAATTAACAAAATATGTAAGTAAGTGAGTCATAATTGCGACCATGCTTTGGGGAAGCTTAATTCAGTAATTAACAAAATTGAAACATTTTCACCTACCAAGTTATTAATTTCTTTCAACTTGCATAAAAACATTTATTTAGATACAACTACTTTTTATAAATGAAAATGATATCTTTAAACTTGCAAGTTGCATAAAACAAATTTCTTGCTAGTTGCATAAAACAAATTATTTGGATACAACTACTTTTTATAAATGGAAATGATACCTATAAACTTGTAATTCTTGGACAAGCACGAATAGTAATATATTTTTTATAAAGTAATATTGCACATCTTTCTTGTAGTTAATCATTTTACAATGATACAAAAATAACCATGCCTTTATTAATCATGCAAAAATGGTAAAACAAATGTTCACTCATCTACCTAAATTAATAATCTATTATATAAAGAGTGAGTGTGTCTCACAAGAGGTTGACACATCAACACCCCTCTCCATTTACACATCAGTTTAATAAATTTTGACATCTCAACATTTGTTTTTGACACGCATACATCTTTTCAACGCTTCAACTTCTCGTCTCCTCTTTGTCAACTATTTATCGAAAACATAAAATAGTCTACATGAAACTCTCTATTAGCATCCTTTTACAGTTCAAAATCACTCTCAGACAAGAAATATGTAAGAGAAAACCAAACAGATTCTAAGTTCTATGGCAATCAGATTCTGAATAGCTGTTCCAATAATGAAGTTTATCTGATGCCTTATGCACTGCTGCCACTCTCTATTAATATTTTTTTTTAAACACTATCTAGTCTATTTTAATCTCTAAAGAATTTGAAATTTTTTATACATAGAACCACACATGACACATCCAAACACACGCAATTTTTAAATAAAGTGTTATTTTTTCTAAGTGAGACCCATTAACTCCTTTACATGAATCATGAAGTTGTGAGTGTGTGCGTACTGCGTAGACATAGGTAGGAAAGTGGGTCATAATGAGACTTAGGATTGGAAAGCCATAGGTAGGTAAGTTAGTCATAATTGCGGCTATGCTGTGGATAAGCCTAATCAAGAATTCACAAACTTGAAATATTCTCACCTACTAAGTTTGAAATTTCTTGCAAGTTGCATAAAACACATTATTTAGATACAACTATTTTTTATAAATGGAAATGATACCTATAAACTTGTAACTCTTTGACAAGCATGAAAAATAATTTGTTTTAAGAAAAATAATATTGTACATCTTTCTTGTAATTAATCAATTTACAATGGTGCAGTAATAACCACGCTTTTATTAATCATGGAAAAATGAGGAAATAAACGTTCACTCATCTATCTAAATTAATAATCTATTATATAAAGAGTGATTGTGTCTCACAAGAGATTAACACATCAGCACCCCCTCTATATGATAAATAAGTTTAATAAATTTTGACATCATAACATTTATTTTTGACACGCATACGTCTTTTCAACGTTGTAACTCCTCACCTCCTCTTTGTCAACTATTTATCGAAAACATAAAATAGTTTACATACAACTCTCTATTAGCGTCCTTCTATAGTTCAAAATCACTCTCACACAAGAAACCCCCCCTTAGAGCATGTGAATCGCAGGGTTCTTATCATAGATCTTATCAATAAAATAATAAAAAAATAGAAAAGTGGGAAATAAAATAAGTGACGGTTCTTAAACAAGAACCACAAGAGACGGTTCTTAAACAACTTTAGTCCACTTGTCAACTTGTAAGTGGTTTAATTTTACTTTTAGCATTAAAAATTAATTAATTATTTTATTTATATTTAAATAATAATATTTAATAGTTTATATACTATTTTTAAGAATCTAAGCGATGCACATGGTCTTAGAGAAAACCAAACAAATTCTTAGTTATGTGACAATTAGATTATGACTACCTATTCGAATAAAGAAGTTTATTTGGTGGCTTTTGCAGTGCTGCCACCCTCTATTAGTATTTTTTTAAAACACTATCTAGTCTATCTTAATCTCCAAAGAATTTGAAACTTAGTATACACAGAACAACTCAAGATACACCCAAACAGACGCAATTTTTAAATAAAGTGTTATTTTTCTAAGTGGAACCCATTCATTACTTTACATGAATCGTGAAGTTGTGAGAGTGTGTGTACTGCGTAACCATAGGCAGGTAATCGAGTCATAATTGCAGCTATGCTGTGGAGATGCTAAATTTAATAATTCACAAAGTTGAAATATTTTCACCAACCAAGTTTAAAATTTCTTGCAACTTACATAAAAAATATTTATTAGGATGCAACAACTTTTTATAAATGGAAAGAATACCTCTAAACTTGTAACTCTTTGACAAGCATGAAAAGTAATTTTTTATTTATAAAGCAATATTGCACATCTTCCTTGTAGTTAATCATTTTACAACGATGCACTAATAAGCATGCCTTTATTAATCATGCAAAAATAGGAAAACAAATGTTCATCCATCTACCTAAATTAATAATCTATTATATATAGAGTGAGTGTATCTCACAAGGGGTTGACAGATCATCACCCATCTCCATGACACATCAGTTTAATAAATTTTTATATCTTAAGATTTTTTTTATACGCACATATTTTCAACGCTTCAACTCCTCAACTCCTCTCTGTCAACTATTTATTGAAACCATAAAATAGTTTACATGAAACTCTCTATTAGCAATTTAGCACCCTTCTACAGTTCAAAATCACTCAGAGACAAGAAACTCCCTGAAAGAAAACCAAACAGATTCTTAGAGCACCTCCATCTCTCAACTATTCAAAAGAGTGTCTTAGTAATAAAATATTACTATTTAAATATAAGTTAAATAAATAATTTTTTTTTTTTAATTTTAAAAACAAAATTGAACCAATTATAAGATGACATGTGGAAGGAGAGTCTCGGGTATCTAGAGATCTCTCATTGGAGATACGTTTCTTGTCATTTTCCTTTTTAAATTATTTTTTTCATTATTTTTTCATATTAAATTATGAGATACAATGTGAGAGACCCGCAATAGAGATGATCTTAGTTCTATGGCAATTAGATTATGTATATCTCTTCGGATAAGGAAGTTTATATGATGGCTGCTGCACAGCTGCCACTCTATATTAGTAATTTTTTGTAAACACTATCTAGTCTATCTTAATCTTCAAAGAATTTAAAATTTTGTATACACAGACCCACACCTGACACAACCAAACACACATAATTTTTAAATTAAGTGTAATTTCTTCTAAGTGAGACCCATTAACTCATTTTCATAAATCGTGAAGTTGTGAGTGTGTGCGTACTGCGTAAACATAGGTAGGTAATTGAGTCATAAAGAACCTTAGGATGGGGAAGACATAGGTAGGTAAGTGAGTCATAATTACGTCCATGCTGTTGAGAAGCTTAATTCAATAATTTACAGAGTTCAAACATTTTCACCAACCAAATTTATCATTTCTTGCAACTTGCATAAATATATTTATTTGGATACAACTACTTTTTATAAATGAAAATGATATCTTTAAACTTGTAACACTTTGACCAGCATGAAAAGTATATTTTTTTTATAAAGTAATATTGCACATCTTCCTTATAATTATCTATTTTACAATGATTCAGTAATAACCATGCCTTTATTAATCATGTGAAAATGGGAAAACAAATGTTCACTAATCTACCTAAATTAATAATCTATTAAATAAAAAGTGAGTGTGTCTCACTAGGGGTAGACACATCAGCACCTCTATCCATTTACACATCAATTTAATAAAATTTGACATCTCAACATTTGATTTAGATATGCATACATCTTTTCAATGCTTCAACTCCTCGCCTCCTCTTTGTCAACTATTGATCGAAAACATAAAATAGTCTACATGCAACTCTCTATTAGCATCCTTTTACAATTCAAGATCACTCTCAGACAAGAAATCATATGAGAGAAAACAACCCAGATTCTTAGTTCTATGGCAATTAGATTCTGACTAGTTGTTCGGATAAAGAGACTTATTTGATGGCTTCTGCACTGCTGCCACTCTCTATTAGTATTTTTTTTTTTAAACACTATCTAGTCTATCTTAATATTCAAATAATTTGAAATTTTGTATACACAGACCCACACGTGACACACCCAAACACACTCAATTTTTAAATAAGTGGTATTTCTTCTAAGTGGAACCCATTAACTCATTTTCATGAATCGTGAAGTTGTGAGTGTGTGCGTACTGCATAGACATAGGTAGGCAAGTGAGTCATAATGAGTCTTAGAGCATCAGCATTGGTAGTCTCTAAGGGAGTCTCTCAACAAATATAAAATAATAAATAACATTATTAAATTAAATAGAGCTAATTTTTATTATAAAATAATGGATGAGTCTCTCAACTTTTGAGAGACCCATCCATTATTTTATTATTTTGTGCATTTTATTATTAGAGCATCAACATTGGTAGTCTCTAAAGGAGTCGCTCAACAAATATAAAATTATAAATAACATTATTAATCATGCAAGTTGCATAAAACAAATTATTTGGATACAACTACTTTTTATAAATGGAAATGATATCTATAAACTTGTAATTCTTGGACAAGCAGGAATAGTAATTTATTTTTTTATAAAGTAATATTACACATCTTCCTTGTAGTGATGAGGACATCGACCTAGCCGAGACAAACGAGCTTGTACCGACGGTCAAGTCTTCACCAATGACACGGCCCAAGACCAGGAGGCTTAGAGAAGGGTTCAATGTAGCTATGGAGACCCTCCTGAACACAATGGAGCTGGGAGACACGTTCAGATATCCACCACCACAAGCCGACCTCAAAGATAGCTCCAAAGCACCCGAAATGGACATATTGGAGGATTTTGCAAGTTTGAGCCTCAAAGACGACCAACCTCGTACAAACCAAGGTATGTTTGATTACTTGACAGGTAATGGAGTTCAAAACAACAAGAATTTTGTGGAGATCACATCTCAGCCTCAAGATACCGTGAAAACAAGCCTTGAAGCCGAGAGAGAGCAATTGGAGCAAGAAGACGTTTTGGGAGCTAACCACGGAAAGACACTTGAAGATTCCTATCATCTCGACTTCACTGGACTTCAAGAAAATGGAATCACCAAGAAANCATGAAAAGTATATTTTTTTTATAAAGTAATATTGCACATCTTCCTTATAATTATCTATTTTACAATGATTCAGTAATAACCATGCCTTTATTAATCATGTGAAAATGGGAAAACAAATGTTCACTAATCTACCTAAATTAATAATCTATTAAATAAAAAGTGAGTGTGTCTCACTAGGGGTAGACACATCAGCACCTCTATCCATTTACACATCAATTTAATAAAATTTGACATCTCAACATTTGATTTAGATATGCATACATCTTTTCAATGCTTCAACTCCTCGCCTCCTCTTTGTCAACTATTGATCGAAAACATAAAATAGTCTACATGCAACTCTCTATTAGCATCCTTTTACAATTCAAGATCACTCTCAGACAAGAAATCATATGAGAGAAAACAACCCAGATTCTTAGTTCTATGGCAATTAGATTCTGACTAGTTGTTCGGATAAAGAGACTTATTTGATGGCTTCTGCACTGCTGCCACTCTCTATTAGTATTTTTTTTTTTAAACACTATCTAGTCTATCTTAATATTCAAATAATTTGAAATTTTGTATACACAGACCCACACGTGACACACCCAAACACACTCAATTTTTAAATAAGTGGTATTTCTTCTAAGTGGAACCCATTAACTCATTTTCATGAATCGTGAAGTTGTGAGTGTGTGCGTACTGCATAGACATAGGTAGGCAAGTGAGTCATAATGAGTCTTAGAGCATCAGCATTGGTAGTCTCTAAGGGAGTCTCTCAACAAATATAAAATAATAAATAACATTATTAAATTAAATAGAGCTAATTTTTATTATAAAATAATGGATGAGTCTCTCAACTTTTGAGAGACCCATCCATTATTTTATTATTTTGTGCATTTTATTATTAGAGCATCAACATTGGTAGTCTCTAAAGGAGTCGCTCAACAAATATAAAATTATAAATAACATTATTAATCATGCAAGTTGCATAAAACAAATTATTTGGATACAACTACTTTTTATAAATGGAAATGATATCTATAAACTTGTAATTCTTGGACAAGCAGGAATAGTAATTTATTTTTTTATAAAGTAATATTACACATCTTCCTTGTAGTGATGAGGACATCGACCTAGCCGAGACAAACGAGCTTGTACCGACGGTCAAGTCTTCACCAATGACACGGCCCAAGACCAGGAGGCTTAGAGAAGGGTTCAATGTAGCTATGGAGACCCTCCTGAACACAATGGAGCTGGGAGACACGTTCAGATATCCACCACCACAAGCCGACCTCAAAGATAGCTCCAAAGCACCCGAAATGGACATATTGGAGGATTTTGCAAGTTTGAGCCTCAAAGACGACCAACCTCGTACAAACCAAGGTATGTTTGATTACTTGACAGGTAATGGAGTTCAAAACAACAAGAATTTTGTGGAGATCACATCTCAGCCTCAAGATACCGTGAAAACAAGCCTTGAAGCCGAGAGAGAGCAATTGGAGCAAGAAGACGTTTTGGGAGCTAACCACGGAAAGACACTTGAAGATTCCTATCATCTCGACTTCACTGGACTTCAAGAAAATGGAATCACCAAGAAACCAGCATGGAACGGACCAGGACCAGACACAACCACAAAGAAAGCATTTCAGACCAATACGCGCCAAAACCAGGTATATTCAATTTATACAATCTGTGCAGGTAAGATGACTTGTCCCAGTGGTACTTAGCACGTCCAAAAGCCCCAGGATCGAGCCCCAGAAGAAGGCCGCAAGGATAGGCTTAGTTTCTTTTCTTTTTAGTTTTAAGTGAACTTTCCATTTTTGATGTATTTTTGCCTTTTGCGTTTTGTTTCTTTTTGTTTTCTTGTGATGTCGTTTTGGCTTTTAATTCCGGCCCTAGGGCTAGCTGACGAGCTGTTTATAAAGCTCCTCTGCAACATTGTATTTTTGGTTACCCTACATTATCAATAAAATAACGCAGTTCTTCTAAAAGCTACAAGCCGCCGCTTGTTCTTGACTTGCATGTGCCTTTGCGTGTGTGATTCACCAAGGCTGAGTATCCGTGCAGTATCAGAGATCCTTCATCCCTCTGTGGTGCCATTCGATCCACCATCACTTCCCCTTTAAACCGTCCAACAAGAGAGAGCGTGAAAGCCAGCTTGTTTGACACCGTTCG
>JAHZTW010000002.1:55625505-55642263 GCA_020283515.1 Alliaria petiolata
ATGGGATCTACAGAAGATGTGTGTCGAAAGGAGAAGCGAGAGGGATCATATTCCATTGCCACGGTTCAGCCTACGGTGGCCACTTCGCCACGTTCAAGACCGCAACAAAAATCTTGCACGCAGGATTCTGGTGGCCAAGTTTATTCAAAGACACTCATGAGTACGTATCCTCTTGCGAAGCGTGCCAAAGGAAGGGAAAAATTAGCAAACGGGACGAAATGCCACAAAACCCGATATTGGAAGTCGATATTTTCGATGTAAGGGGGATTGACTTCATGGGACCGTTTCCTTCCTCTTATGGCAACAAGTACATAATAGTTGCTGTTGATTATGTCTCGAAATGGGTCGAAGCCGTAGCTAGCCCCACCAACGATGCAAAGGTAGTACTAAAGCTATTCAAGTCAACTATCTTCCCAAGGTATGGAATCCGAAGGGTGATAATAAGTGACGGTGGTAGTCATTTTATCAACAAGTTGTTCGAAAATCTCTTGAGGAAGCATGGAGTCAAGCATAAGGTAGCTACATCTTACCACCCACAGACAAACGGGCAAGTCGAGATATCCAATCGCGAGATCAAGGCGATATTGGAAAAAACAGTCGGAGCCACAAGAAAATACTGGTCAGCAAAGTTAGACGACGCTCTGTGCGCATACATGACTGCTTTCAAGACGCCCATTGGAAGGTCCCCTTACGCTCTCCTATATGGCAAGGCATGTCACTTGCCCGTGGAACTTGAGTACAAGGCTTTATGGGCCATTAAACTCTTGAATTTCGACATCAAGACAGCTTAAGAGAAGAGGCTGATAAACCTATACGAGCTAGAAGAAATCCGCTTAGAAGCATTCGAGAGCTCGCGGATCTACAAGGAGAAAACAAAGGTCCTCCACGACAAGAAGATCAAACCGAAAGAGTTCGCACCAGGGAATCAAGTGTTGCTATACAACTCAAGATTGAGATTGTTCCCTGGGAAGTTAAAGTCACGATGGTCCGGACCATACACCATAAAGGAAGTATTGCCATACGGAGCCGTGACACTTTTCGGGAAGGACGGAGAGGATTACACAGTGAACGGACACAGACTGAAGCCATATTTGGGGAATGAGGAATACCAAGTACTGGAAAAGACCGTGGTTCGTCTAGAAAATCTAATTATCTCGTTCATATTTGTCAAATAACTCATGGATTTCACTTGGACTTTCTTTTCCCTTTTTACCACCCTCTTGCTAGTCCAAGTACCAGACCGCACCCTAAACCAAAACCATTGTTTTTAAACCAATAAACACCTTTGTGAGAGCATGTGAGGCCTTTGCACCATTTTCGAATCTTCTTAGGCAAAAAATGTTGGGTTTAGATCGACAAGGTTAGATTTCCATGTAGACGTTGGCTCACATCTCAGGTCAACACTAGGTTAAGTGGTTTGGTTACTGAAACGGTTTAACACCGAAATCGGAGGCCGATATTGCTGGGTAGACTAGGAAGAAGGGAGGGGTATTCCAATTTGATCATGTATTGACAGAAGGGAAAGAAAGGAAACCAAGGAGTCAGACGGGGACACAAATAAAGGAGATGGCAGCACCAAAAAGGCTTGGAAACAAAGAAGAAAAAGGTGATTCCAAAAGAAAGCGAAAGAAGGCCAATCAGCAAATTCTAAATCCGGCCAGCAACACCAAAGGCGAAACGCAAGGAACGCAACAAAGAAGCAAGAAAGCTGAAACCGATCTCCAACAAAAAAGAAGTCCCCAGAAATGACCAAGAAAGGTAATATCGAAGAGTAATATCGGGTATAAGGTGAAATGCCAAAACAAAATGGTAGCTTAGGAGGGAGCAGTTTAGATTAGGGTAGGAAACGAAATAGATGTTCTGGGTAGATGGAAGTCTAGCCTTGTATGCATCCATTGGTTTTTACCCTTAGCATTTTGCATTAAGAAGGTTCCTTTCATGAGTGATCCCACTTAAACACTTAACCCGATCGCGCTACGAGTTCATATTTAGCTCGTTACCTTACCCTGAGCCAAATGAGTTAGTTGACAGGTATAGATGAGATCCACGTTTTGAATTTCATAATGAATGTGAAAGGGAATTGGGAATTTGAATGTGCATCTAAGTTAGGATTGATTTCGCTTGATTATTGTGATGAATGAGGCTAAGGCTTTCTGGATAGGTAGAATTCGACTTGCATCCTAGAAACCTGAACTCAGACATTGAGTTGATTTCCTTTAAATGGCGTTTTGGATTCGAACTTACATCTTTTATTTTAAAGTCTCACCCTTCCGGTTTGCTTTTGCTTGAGGACAAGCAAAAAGACAAGTTTGGGGGTGTTGATATCTCTGTAATTTGCATGATTTTAGTACATGTTTCATGATAGTTAGGACTTCATTCTTGCACTTTAGTGATAGCTTGCATCACATTTTCTCCCATGTTAGGATTAGATGCATTAGGTTAGGTTTCTGCATAGTCTTGCATGTTTGGAGTGTGTTCTCAGGTGCTTAGGATGATCCGAAGAAGAGACCAAAGAGGGAGGTCACAAATGGAGAATGAGCCGGCAATATCGAGCATGGATCACGACACGAGGTCGATTTAGACGAGTAGTAGCGGCTTAGTCCCGAAAGGAGAACCTCGGTGTGAAGATCCAGCAAGAAGATGCCCAAAGGACGGATATCGGAACAAGGCAACGGGAAGTGCCCGATTCAAGTACCAAGGAAGGGAAGCCTTCACGACATGACCCCGAAATCCTTGCCCGATATGGAGCCTGCCCGAAGAATCAGAAGAGTTAGCGTTTCGGCTCGTCCATAACGACGTGAGCCCGAAACGCTAAAAGCCAAAATAGTACCATTTCGGGAAAGTGGTCCCAACGTTTATGTTTTTCCCTTTTTGTGTATAAATACCTACTCCCTCACTCTTATCTCTTCATCACGTTTTCTACTTTTATTTTCTGTCTTCTTTTTCAAGAACCGAAACTCTGTATTTTTCCACCATTGAAGCTTGTTTAAAGCTTTGATTTTTATGCAATCTTGAAGTTTTAAGTCTTATAGCTTAGTGTTATTTTCTTAAAGCTTCTTCCTTTTCTTGTTTTTGATTATCTCACGGCTTATGAGTTACTCTCTCATCCTTATGGATCTTGAGGTTTCTCAAATGGCTTGTGAGTAGTCTATTTCGGTTTTAGGGCAAAAGGGTAGGGAAAATGAGTTAAAGCTCCAACCTTTGATGCGGATCTATGCTTAATCCATCTTAGTCCTTTCTTATTTGATGCTGTTAATGCTTAGTCATCTTCGCTATTTGAACTTTGCCATCGAGCTTCTTCAAACAAACGCCATGTTTGAATGTTTGCAAGGACCAATCTCATAAGAGATTCGCTCATCCTAGCCTAAGAGATTAGATGCCTAGGGAGCGTTTTGGCATTAGTAGAGTTGTTTATTCAAGCTTGCTGTTCTCATGGATCACTACGTGATAGCGAGGTTAGGTCGTGAGACAGCAAAGAGACTTATACCACGACAGTGGATTTGTCCAGATCCTGAATTCTACGCTAAAGGATTAGCCTTATAGGAAGTAAATCCAGCATCAAAGGAAAGATCTTTAACGTTTGGACCCGAAAAACTCCCTTGTCCTGTAAACCGATTCTTGCTTTCTTTTACAAGTTCGTACTTTAGCCATCTTATTTTCGGTTCTTTAGCATATTTAGCTTAAATACTTGTTTTCTGCTCTCTTAGTATCTTAGTCTCAGATTTCCACCATTTCACCTTTTTCTTTTATCCATCTTAGCTTGTGAAAGAATTCCATAAACGCAATGCCTCGAAATCTCTCATCGGATTGATAAGACCCATAACCTATACTAGATTCGGTTATAAGTAGTGGGTCATTGACTGAGTAGAACCCATACAAAAATCTACTTTTCAAAAGCTACTCGGATCTCTCCCCAAATTTATCAAATATTAGAAGGTAAGGATCTAAATTTATATATATTTTTTAATATATTTAGGTTTGGATAATGTTAGGATATCGGAATATTAGAAGAATGTTAGAATATCGGAATATTAGAAGAATGTTAGAATATCGGAATATTAGAAGAATGTTAGGATATCGGAATATTAGAAGAATATTAGAAATATTTTATTGTAAATAGATTTTTTTTAATTTAGAGATTTTTTTTAATTTTAGTTATTAATTATTGTGCAGATGAGGCCTTCTCGTCGTAACCATTATTATCAGTTTATACCTGATAATGGTGGTGGGATTTCGTCCGGGACAGTTCCGATTCCAGATTCGTCTTCCGCTATTGAGTCGGAAGTTCCGCAGACCCAGACCCAGGCTACTGCACCACCGCCACACTTCCGGTAACCTGGTGTTCCTCTTCCATATGCCCATTTGACGGTTGATGATTTGATTGCACAACCGGGAAGAACTAATGTTACGAGATTAAATCCGCGTCATATAACCGGAAAGTGGTACGTTTTTAAATTTAATATTTAATTTCATATTTCATTTTTATATTTTCAATTTGTGATTTAATTTTTAGTTTTTAGGTTCGGGATTGAAAGCAGTGTCGGACGGTCCGTTAGCGATATCATCAAGTCATTTTTCACCGAGCCTCACACAAATTTCTCTCAACTCTCGCCAGAAATCTTCGAAACTTTGTTCAAAATGTTTGGGGTAATAAATGTTTTTTTTTTAAATTATAAATTATTAAAATTGATATTAAATAAATTTTTATTTGTTTTTGTTTTTTTTTTTGTAGCAAAAATACACTTGAAATTTTGTTGATACCCCGACCGTGCGGGAAGCGTTCAAGAATAAAGTGATGGGACGTCTCGGAGGCACCGTTTCGTACTGGAAAAGAAAATGGGAGGTCATAGGCGACGACGCAAAACCGATATACATCGAGAAGTCGGTTTGGGATGGATTGGTTCGCTACTTGCGGATCCCCACTCGGTCGTCATTTCTGTAAAGTGCTCATCTTCCCGTAATACCGTTGGTCCGGACGGTTTACCCGCGGCATTGCCTCATACAGCCGGCCTTTTGCGGGTGTTCGTTTACAAATGGTAAATTATTAATTACTTTCATAAATTTATTTTCTATTTTTTAAAATTTTTACTAACAACATATTTTACAAAAAATGTAGGAATCCGACAACGGAGGTGTTTTGCCTCCGATGACGGAAGTTTTTGCGAAGACACATCGCAAGAAGGCGTCGGGGCTCTTTGTCTCCGACAAGGCCGAGAGGATCTACAACGAAGTCACGGCGAGGATTGCCGAGCGAGAGTCCCAGATGTCTCAGACTTCACCTGGCGGTTCTTCAGTGCAATCCGGGGGGTTGACCACTCCCGACATCGATCGGATCTACGAGGAGGTATGTATAATAATATATCTATTATTATTATATTTTTTTTATCTAATCATAATTTTTTTATTTTTTTAAAATCTAGGTTGCCCCTAAGAGAAAGGGGAAAGTCGTAGGGATGGGATATATTCATCATGTCCCATCTGCTTCGTCTTTTGCCCCTCAGCGGTCCGCCGAAGATGATTCGGTCGTCCTACGTGCCAAGATAGCGACTCTCCAACAAAATCAAACCGAATATCAACAACAAGTCAAGGCTGAACTTTCGGAGTACGACGCTATCTTCGAGATAATGGCAGTGGGAAATCCCCAGATCGCCGCACTCTTGCAAGAGAAGCGGAGACGCCGAGCGGCAACAACACATGTCGGGCCCAGCCATTCGACAGAGGAACACTTGACCGAGCAAGAACGCGAATCACGCCGCCTTGCGGCTGAAGCTACTGAAGAAGCACGACGGCTTATCCCGGATTTCGATTATGGCCTAGAGGAGTAGTAGTTTTATTTTATTTTTCTTAAAAACCAAAAATATTTATTTTTTATTTATTTTAAATTTTAATTTTAAAATTTTCTTTTTTGTGAATATTTTTTTTTATTTTAAATTTAAAAATTTACTAGGTATTTACGACGAAAATAAGTTTGCCACAATTTAAAGACGAACTCTGTTGCAACGGTTTTACGACGATTTTTTAGTTTGCCACGAATTTACTACGATTTTTTTGCTACGAATTTACGACGATTTTTAGTTTGCTACGAATTTACTACGATTTTTTCCCCTCAATTTGCCACAATTTTACGACGATTATTATTTTGCTACGAATTTACTACGATTTTTTTCCTCTCAATTTGCCACGGATTTACGACGATTATTATTTTGCTACGAATTTACTACGATTTTTTTCCTCTCAATTTGCCACGGATTTACGACGAATTATGTATCTCGCTAGTTAACGACGATTTTACGAGGAATCTATTAACGATGATTTTACGACGAAATCTGGACCTCCCAAAATTAACGACGAATTTGTGACGAATTTGCTTTTGCGACGATCGATTACCGACGATTGAACTTTCGTGGCAAATTCATTGCGACTATCAATTTACGACGAATTTGCCACGAATTCGGCCCTCGTAAAAAGTATGTTTTCTTGTAGTGGGTGTATGAAATGTGTATGATCCAATTAGCAAAAGATTAGCTATTTGGCATTAAGAACTACTTAATAAGAAGAGAGATGAAAGAATCTATCCTAGATTGCAAGATTGAACCATTAGAAAACCCTAAATCTAACCCATCCCTAAGTTCCTAAGGAACTACTCACTAATCATGATTAGACCCATCAAATCAAAGGTTAATGAAAGGCTAAACATGATTAGAGAAAGATAAAATAAGAAATCTAAGAAAGATATTGCATTAAACTTAAAGATCCAAGCAAAATACAAGGTTTTTCCTCAAAGTTGCTAAAAGTTTTTGCTTAGAACAAAGAGAATCAAAGTTGGGATAAAAATTAGGTCTAAAGAGTATTTATAGGAGGGACCCATAAAGTTGACAAAAAAGATTCGTCTGGGTTCAGTTCGACGAGTTCATCGAACCATCTCGTCGAACCGAATCCTTGGTGCTTCGGTTCGACGTCCTTCATCGAACAGCTTCGTCGAACTGGCTCCCTGGTTTCTTGGTTCATCTTCTTGCGTCTGCGTTCGGTTCGACGAGTTCGTCGATCTATCTCGTCGAACCGAACCCCTGCCATCCTGGTTCGTCGTCCTTCGTCGAACAGTCTCGCCGAACGGACGCCCTGGAAGTTTGGTTCGACGAGTTCATCGGACCAACTCGTCGAACCAACGCCAGAAGTCTTCTCCTCCATCTTCTTGGTGACTTCTTGCTCCTCCAAGTGCTATACCATCCTTCTCCAACTCCATTCATGCGTCCATAGCATCCTTATCACCTGATCAAGACTCCAAATGCACCAATATATGCAAAGACTATGCAAATACACTCTAGAACTCTAAATGATACAATGCAACACAATGATGCTTAATTAGGCTCCTAAATGATAAGAAACGTACACTAAATGGAGGGAAATATGATGCAAAATGTAGACATATCAGTACACCAACTCATTTATTTAGCAGAACAGTTTCAATTGTCCCCGTTTATTAATATTAAATCTTATTTGCTACTTAAAAAAACCTTTTTCCTTTACACGTACAACATATCTCCATATATAAAATTATATTATCAGAGGCCAATAATTATACAAAATTATACTACGTGCCTACTTTTCATATCAAAATGATTTCTGCTCTATTAACTGTATACCATTACACTTTCAACGCGTACATAAACAAACTGACCACAAAAATATACACCACGGACTTTTCAATGCCAATAATTTTAAGATTACCATTTCAATAAACAAAGTTCAAAAGTTGAATATCACTAGAAATTCCCAGAGGATTTTATCATACTACAATTACTACAAATACATGCCCAATTCAAATAAGATTACCATATCAATAAACAAAGTTCAAAAGTCGACCATCCACCTTTTCATCTGTTTGCAACATCCGCACTGCCTACAAACTCTTCGTAGAAGTCCATCGCGAATTTCTCCCTAAATCGATCAACATCTTCGTCAGTGATCGACCCTATCTCATCATGGACAAGCCCTGCAACATGCATCTCTAGGGAACTTTACAGCACATGGTCCGCAATCCCCCGTCCTCTTGTTTTGATAATTATCAGATGGACGGTTCCAAGTGTACGGTTCCGTCGTCAGGTGTTCGGTGAAAGCAGCCGGCAAATATCGCTTCAAAATCCATGGCATACTATAAATAACTGGTTCAATGTGACTCACCACCTCTTCATCTTTCTCATTGTGCTCAACGTATGGATCCAGAATCCCAATACTCTCCATACGCAGGTCGATGACCAACCCAACCCAATGGTTGTTCCCCCAGTTCATGGGGGCGTACACAATGTTCACAATCCCAATACTCAACATAGCTGGCTACCTTCTTTAGACAATCAAAACAACTTTTGTCTTCAGCGTTTTTGAAGTGATTGTACGCCGATACTACCAAGGAGATGAATACGGTGTCTACAAACGCTGCCCTGTCTTTCAATACGATTTCACCTCTACGACGCCACAACATGGTCATTATGATCTGCATATGCTGTAATCCACATACACTACATTGAAATATTAACTCATACCTACATCTGAATAAACGGTGTACGATCAATCATAAATCTTTGCCTACCTCCGTAGTCACTCAATTCGTTTTCCTAGCCATGCTTAGGAAAAATCCATTTGAAACTTTGTGTCTTGTCGCAAGCTCAAACTCCCTACAGGGAATAAATATCACTTTTAATAACCAAACTTTTAATACCAACTAAAGTTCCTATCCATATTTTAATACAACACCTTACTTTTTCTTTGATTCATGGAGAAGGGTTCGAAATGTCCTGAACTCCAACTTCGAGACGGCTTGGATTGGCTCATATGCTGGTTTACTATGACTTGCTAATAAGGCTCTCACACGCGGATCCCCAGTGTACACTCCACCAAGTATGTTCGATCTCTGTGGTACGCGCTTTTCTTGCGCCCTCTCTGGAGAACTATCACATTCATAGTGTTCCGTCTGTTCAGGTGGAGTCTCGTAATGAGGAGACAGGGGGGACGAAGCCTCACTTCGGGCATGTGAATACCCATAGACAACCATATGCATAGGATTTGCAGTCAGGTCATCTGATTCTTCCATCTACAACAAAAATACACTATCTCAAATTATTTTTCGTTCTATATTTTACTTAGTTTCATAATTTTTATATCATCTTTATCAAATTACCTCTTCATTGTGGATGGCAGGTACAATCGACCCCAACACATCTCTTGCTTCCCCTGCCACGGTCTCTTCCTCTACAACGGTGTCCTCTTCCATCCTATCTTCTGACTCTTCCGCTGCTACAGTTTGTTCAGCTGTTTTACCTCCTTCTTCTTCTCGCCCGCCTGCCTCTTTCCCATCTTTCCCACCTGAGACCGCTTCACCATCTCCATCGTCTCCACTGTCTCCACAAGCTCTCCCACCTTTGACTACATCACCTTCTTGCTCATCTTTTCCATCTTCGTCATCCCCAGCTTTGTCAAATTTCCTTCTTTCCACTTCATGGCCAGTTTCCTCTCCATCTAGATTTCCTTTTTTATTAACATCCTCTACTATGCCGAATGTGATCCCGTAGTTTTCCCATACATCATTATGACCCCTGTCACTATCAGCATCATCATTAACATACATCTTTCTTTTTTTCTTCTTTCCTCCGTTACTGCTACCAGCGGAATCTTTCTGCATCTGATCCACTTTCCTTAGCCTAGCAGACCGCCTCCTTCCAAACTTGTCGGCTTCAGTTCACCTCATTTCGTTCTTTTTTAGGATACCCGCCTTCGGTGTCTCCCTACCCATCTCGTCCTCAGAGACTTGAACTGTATCATCTTTTGTTTTTTTTTTCCTTTTCTCCGCCTCCCCATCCACCATGACTGCATCCAATATGTCCTGCTTCAATTGCGCGAACTTCCCTTCCACCCACGTCTTCAAGGTTTCTACGACGCAACTATCCTGGTCTTCAGCTAACCCTTCTTCCTTGGACTTTACTTGCAGGGGCCTCTTAGCAGCCCCTCTTCTTGCCTGCCGATGTTGTTTTTCCTTCTTAATTTTTTGGCTTCTGGTTGGCGGTCTTCCCTTAGCAGCTCCACCTACTTCGGACGCTATTCGGATAGGAGGTATGGAGGAGTCACCGTCTGGGAAATCTGACTCTTTGAAGACATATCCACTCATATGAAGTTCCAACAACAACGATACTTCCTCGTCTTCGACTTCATCATCCCACTGGACCTCTGCCTCTACATTGTCTCCAAAACTGTCGATAATTTCCAACTGCACAAAGGACCACATTATACGGGTTAGTCTCCACGCACACGAAAACGTACGTACACCCTACGCCAATAAACGACATACACCTATCAAACCATCATCCACCATACATATATCAAACCATCATCCACCGCACGCCTATAAAGCCATCCACCGTACGCCTATAAAACCATCATCCACCGTACGCCTATAAAACCATCATCCCCCGTACGCCTATAAAACAGCATCCCCCGTACACCTATAAAACCATCATCCCCCGTACACCTATAAAACCATAATCCACCGTACACCTATAACAATGTTTATACGATGTTTACCTGAGGGTCCGCTTCCACGGCGAGAACATCAATCATGTGTAGGAGGGTTATGGTTCTTGCAAGGGCGTGTTATTCTTCCAAAAACAAGGGCGTGTGGTTCTTCCAAAAACGATGTCGTTTTCTCAG
The DNA here is from genome assembly GCA_020283515.1 of Alliaria petiolata. Classification (NCBI taxonomy): domain Eukaryota; kingdom Viridiplantae; phylum Streptophyta; class Magnoliopsida; order Brassicales; family Brassicaceae; genus Alliaria; species Alliaria petiolata. Next base: position 55,636,204 of record JAHZTW010000002.1, read on the forward strand.
GTTCTGGAATTTTGCTCAACAGCAGAGGAAAACTTTCGAAAGCTAGAAGTTGCAAGGCTAGAGGAATACCGTAGCAGACTCTGGTTTGCTGTTTCAGCCGGTTACGCATTTCCAGGACCAAAGCTTCTACCGTTGGACTTGGTGGATTCGAGACTAATCTTGATAACCTCTTCGCGAAAGATTCTCTACCCCAGGGGAACGAATTGAAGTACTTCATATCGCATAACATATCCACATACGCGGGTGTAACACCCCCGATTCGGAATAGGACCAGTTCCGATCAATGACACTACAAATGCCGAGTTTCACTCGATAGGTCAGCCCGTCTTAGATCTCGTCTAAGCCTAAGGCCGTCCCGGCAAGTTAGCTTGACCCTCCCGACTGAAGCCTAAGGCTTGCCAACCCGTACTCCAGCCGAGAGTTGTGAGGACTCGGACTAAGTCAATCTACCAGCGGAAGACACAAGGGTTTCATAGATAGAAAATCCGCTTTTATTTCATCAAACATACATATTACAAAGTGTTTATTTATTTTAGATAGCGGATCCGTCCGAGATTTCAAATATAGTGAAAACCCTTGTACTTAACAAACTTACTACATTTTACAAAAGCACTCGAAACTACTCCGGTGGTCCTAACGTCCACAGCACCCTCTAATCCCAATGGCTTACTAAGGCTTCCTGCGAGAGAGAAAAAGGGGGAATGAGTAATCTAAGATTACTCAGTGAGTCCAGGACCCACTAAAAGAAATAAAACCCCAAGAAAGAAAAACCCCAAGAAAATCCCCAAACAACAAGCAAGCAAGCAAGCAATCATGCAATAGCCGAAGCAACATAAAATAAATAGCCGAAGCATGCAATCCTAAATCTATATGCAAGCGTTAAACTATAAACCACGGTGCTACCACTTCAGCACCGGACCCGCGTCCTCACGACGCACACACACACGCGTGGACACAGAGAATTCTCCAAGTGGGTCGGCCAGTTCCCCTACCACGAACACCCTGCACTTGACTATCACAAAGACAAGCCAAGCCGGAACATCGGTACCACGAACACCCTGCACTTGACTATCACACAGACAAGACAAGCCGGAACATCGGTATCCCGGGAGCTCCTCGGTCGGTTCACATCTCGGCGGGGTTTCCATCCGAGAGCCGCCAAGTGAGTTCACATCCCGGGCGGGACCATCCACGCCTCACTGCTGGATTCCCGCTATCCCGTCGGATAGCACTCGGCCCTGGGCTGCAATCCCGTCTCTCCGAGTCTTCTCATACCAGCAGTTGTTAGCTAAGCATGAGGAACGGGGAACCCCGACCACACCGTCACTAAGTCATGAAGGATATCACACCACAACATGACTCCGCAGTATAATGGATTGCACACCATTATACTTCACACCGCGTTGATCCTCATTTGATCAAACGCCAACACACAACCTTTATATGTCATAGAAAACTTTCGGGTAGTTCTCCGGGTTTATGTTCGTCTCGCTGTGTCCGTCGGTTGGATGTTCCATGGTCTCTTCTGTGCCAGTTGGGATGCGTGTGAGTTCCTCCGTCCAACGGATTGGTGAATACCTTGGATCCACAAATCCTTCTTCCCCGTAAAATCGTTCATTTGGATCTGCGTTCTCGACTCGACCTTCTCCTCTTGCGAGATTTCCTTGGACAGTTGCAGTCATGTCCTCGGTACCGTTCTCCGTGACGATGAAGGGGTACACATAATCTATTGGGTTGGACTCCGTTGGCATGTATGGGTATAACCCGTATACCGGTACAAAGACATGTGGCATCGGGATGCTAGGTAACGGACATGTTGGGCTGTCCTGATCCCATGAGTTTGGCGTAGTTTCTCCGGATGATATCTCAATAATCTCCGTAGATGGCACAATAATCTCCGGCCCTTAGTTTGGTATTGGTGCCTCCGGATAGTAGTATTCTTCTCCGACCATTCCTTCATACGACTGTTGGGCGAACATGTACGTGAACTGATCTGCCAGATTTTCTCCTTCTACGGTGCTCTGTCCCGCGTATGCATCGTAGTCAGTAATCTTGAAGTAATGCTCTTTATTCGAATTTGAATCCCCTGATGAATCTGATCCACCCGATTCGTATCCACCAAACCATGAATTCCCTTGGTTTCTCTCACCCTGTCGGTTCCTTGGCGCCATCTCTGACATCGATAAAAATCTGCACGGTTAGATCTTTTCTAAGCTTAAGACCGTCCCGGCAAGTTAGCTCGACCCTCCCGACTGAAGCCTAAGGCTTTCCAACCCGTACTCCAGCCGAGAGTTGTGAGGACTCGGACTAAGTCAATCTACCAGCGGAAGACACAAGAGTTTTATAGATAGAAAATCCGCTTTTATTTTATCAAACATACATATTACAAAGTGTTTATTTATTTTACAGAGCGGATCCGTCCGAGATTTCAAATATAGTGAAAACCCTTGTACTTAACAAACTTACTACATTTTACAAAAGCACTCGAAACTACTCCGGTGGTCCTAACGTCCACAGCATCCTCTAATCCCAATGGCTTACTAAGGCTTCCTGCGAGAGAGAAAAAGGGGGAATGAGTAATCTAAGATTACTCAGTGAATCCAGGACCCACTAAAAGAAATAAAACCCCAAGAAAGAAAAACCCCAAGAAAATCCCCAAACAACAAGCAAGCAAGCAATCATGCAATAGCCGAAGCAACATAAAATAAATAGACGAAGCATGCAATCCTAGATCTATTTGCAAGCGTTAAATTATAAACCACGGTGCTACCACTTCAACACCAACCCCGCGTCCTCACGACACGCACACACACGCGTCGACACAGAGAATTCTCCAAGTGGGTCGGCCAGTTCCCCTACCACGAACACCCTGCACTTGACTATCACAAAATAAAGCCAAGCCGGAACATCGGTACCACGAACACCCTGCACTTGACTATCACAAAGACAAGCCAAGCCGGAACATCGGTATCCCGAGAGCTCCTCGGTCGGTTCACATGTCGGCGGGGTTTCCATCCGAGAGCCGCCAAGTGAGTTCACATCCCGGGCGGGACCATCCACGCCTCACTGCTGGATTCCCGCTATTCCGTCGGATAGCACTCGGCCCTGGACTGCAATCCTGTCTCTCCGAGTCTTCTCATACCAGCAGTCGTTAGCTAAGCATGAGGAACGGGGAACCCCGACCACACTGTCACTAAGTCATGAAGGATATCACACCACAACATGACTCCGCAGTATAATGGATTGCACACCATTATACTTCACACCGCGTTGATCCTCACTTGATCAAACGCCAACACACACCTCCACACAACCTCTGAGAAGTTAACGCCCTAGAGTGACGGCATAGCCAGAACTTCTCTAGTCCCAACTCTCGTTTCCGGTTACAAGCCTTACACGCTTGAACCTCGCTCATGCACGTTTAATACAACTCCGCATACATGACCTTCCAGCCATGCAACGTGTTTTACCAAAAACCGTACACTTGCTCATACGGTGAAGGAACATGCAAGTGGATCAGAGATCCGGAAGTCCTTACACCCTTCACACCACTCGGTGAGGATGATAACATGTCCCACGAACATGCATCAAACCGTTACCTCACCCAACGGGTTTCACAGCACACAGATCTAACAGATCTGAGGCTAAACCTGCACCAAAACGTTAGTATACCCTCAGATCTACACAGATCCGAGCTTCCCTGCAACACACGTTAGCCACACACATACACACAATCATATAACCTATTCTATCGTGGCTAGTGCTGCACTACAATGCGGATCTGAGATCTACACCGCGTTACAAACAGCAACCGCGATAGTCCACTTCTACCGGGACTCACCTCGAACTGGACACGGAACTAGCTTACACTACCAAGCGACCTTCCAAAGCTAAGCTCTCTCTCTATTCTACACACTCACACACTCTCTCTAAGGTTTCCAAAAGGGGTTTAGGAGTGGGAATGAAGAATGAGGGAAAATTGGGTATTTATAGTTGAAAAGTTACCCATGGTAACAAGTTAAAGTTGGTAAATTCTAGTCTCCTCCTTTCTTTAACTCCAAGCCACGTTTTTCCTCTATACCCTAGGCTCCATTTCATAGCTCCTAGACTAGCCAACTCATCCTTATCCCCAAGCTTAAGGTGGGAGCTTCTCATTGGTCCAAAATTGCTTACACTACTAAGCGACCTTCCAAAGCTAAGCTCTCTCTCTATTCTACACACTCACACACTCTCTCTAAGGCTTCCAAAAGGGTGTAAGAACTTCCGGATCTCTGATCCACTTGCATGTTCCTTCTCCGTATGAGCAAGTGTACGGTTTATGGTAAAACATGTTGCTTAGACCCATGAGTTGTTTGGTTCTTGGCCGAAATAATTCTTCCTCCAACTGACTCATTCCGCAGCTCTTGAATGTCTACCGGATTGTGTGAATTTTGTAGGTCTCGGGAGAATTTTTCTTGAGCTATTTCTTTTTGCATGGTCTTCCTTAGAGTCTTGGCTACCTCCATGCTGAATCCCATAATTATTAAAATTGTGCAGAGGGGTTTCCATAACCGAAGTCTCTGTCCGGGTAATTTAGCTCTTAGACCGGGTTATTACATTCTCCCCCCCCCCCCTTAAATAGGATTCGTCCCCGAATCCTTTTCTTCCAAACACCTCCAGTTGGTTTTCTGGCCATCCTCCTTCTTGGTGTCGTCACTTACTATCGACCTTTGGTGCCGTAGCTTCGGATCCTTATTTACCATCATTCCGTCAACTGCTTCGTCTCATACCGCTGTTTTCCTGGATGTCATCATTATCTTCTCTCTAAGGTTGGCTTTCTGTTTTCTTCTTTCTTGCTCTGGCTTCATTTGTTTGTTTGTGTAGCTTGTCTTGACTTCATTCCAGAACCACACATCTACCGTACCCCATTCCAATCTCATTTCTTATATTCCCCTAGATCTCCTTGGTCTAAATCCTAGAGGTTCGGACTAAACGGGAAATGGGTTTTCCTATCTCTACTTTCGGGGATCTAACTCTCACTCACTAGGAAATCTCAAGGTAAAGTCGTTCTCTTCCGAATCCGACTTACCGAGAAATCCTCACTAAACTCACGCACCAGGCACACTCGGATTCTACCTAACGTCCTAGATCTACGAGACTTCCACACACCACACGCAAGACGTCAGAGTTAGCACCCATACTTACCATGTTTTGGGCTCAGACTTGGACCAAAACTTAATTCCAACTTCCCTGACTCGTCGGGGAGCCTGATCTTCTTCATGCTGGCATGACACGGAACGGGTGACAGGGCGGTGAGCGGGATTCGGTGGTTGTGGCTTCCGGCGCATCGAGCAATTCCTTTCGTGCGCTCCTTTGTACCCGCACTCGGTACATGTCTTGTGTTTAGGGCTGGACGACTTCGAAGTTGGAGCATTGGGATAGGCTTGGGGGAAATGTCCACGTTCCCCACACGTGCTACATCGCATACTCATCATTACCCTTTCAGGTGGCAGAACACTCATGCGAGGAGTTCTTTTTGGGCGTCTTCCCCTTCGGTTTGATTCACCTTGCTCGTATGTCGGAGTTGGTTCCTTCTGATTCATGCTCTTATCGGTGTGGAACTTAATTTCTTTGTTCGTCTCGATCGGAGTTACCATGTGGTCGGGTCCGCGGAGATTAGCTTCTGGTGTAGACGATTGTCCAAACAGCTGGCTTATGTCATAGGAAACTTTCGGGTTGTTCTCAGGGTTTATGTTCGTCTCGCTGTGTCCGTCGGTTGGATGTTCCATGGTCTCTTTTGTGCCAGTTGTGATGCGTGTGAGTTCCTCCGTCCAACGGGTTGGTGAATACCTTGGATCCACAAATCCTTCTTCCCCGTAAACTCGTTCATTTGGATCTGCGTTCTCGACTCGACCTTCTCCTCTTGCGAGATTTCCTTGGACAGTTGCAGTCATGTCCTCGGTACCGTTCTCCGTGATGATGAAGGGGTACACATAATCTATTGGGTTGGACTCCGTTGGCATGTATGGGTATAACCCGTATCCCGGTACAAAGACATGTGGCATCGGGATGCTAGGTAAC